>AP025048.1:9240185-9374608 GCA_036186865.1 Eustoma russellianum | reverse complement strand
AAAAAAAAAAAAAAGGGGTGAAATTACCAAGCCGGCTTGGTCATAGAAATGGGTACTTTTGGAATTTCATTACATGATATATTTTGGCTTTGACTGGTACAGAGAGAAAATGTACATTTTATTTTCCTCAAAGAAATAAAAAAAATATGCATTTTATTGTTGAAAATGAATATTTCCTCACCAAAGTATTAATTTTTTTTAATGAAGATATTGAGGTTTTAGAATTTGTGGAGTTAAATTAGAGGGGAGTGATTTTCCAAGCTTTTTAATTGTCTTTGGTTAGCCGGCAAGTAAACAAGAATTTCGTAAGTGATTGTAGAATACAATAAAAACATGCATCTGCCGTTTTCATATGCAGTTACGCACGAAGAATCCATGAAAGGTTCAAAGGGAAAGTGTTGATGACAAGAAAACTACTTGACATTTGGCAACAAGCTAACAGTGTTGTTTTGAACCCTTCATGCGAAAAAAAAAGTTTCCAGTACACTAAGCTCACGCGTTTGCATAGAATCTAGGGAGGAGCCAAATAGCTTCGCGATCCGATATATACAGTCTTTTTATACATTTTTTTTGTACAAGATACTGTTTCCGCAACTCGAATCCGTGAGCTCAAAATCACATAACATCAACCTTATCAATTGCTTCAAGGCGTGTTTGTGCGACAAAAAGGGACATGGAGAAATGGTTAAAATTAAGAACAATAATTTGTAACTTCCTTCTTCTTCTGTAAACATCAAATGGACTCTGGCATTTTAAAATTACTTATGTCCGGACTACCCGAGCTTTTTACAACATCTAATTTAAGGATATATTTTAATGAATAACCTTCTAAATTTACTTACGTACATATAAAAGATTCAAATCTAAATCAATGACACGATTAGAGTCCTCGAAGTGCAGGTCGTGCTACTACTGTGGTACTTTTGTAGCATTGTTAGGATTTGACGATGTCAGTTTCGATCTGTAATTAGAGTTTGACGATTCCAGCTATGTTATTTTTGGTTTTGTTGAAAATTAAGAAGTGTTTAGTTCGACAATTTAGCTAAAATAGCAACCTTAATAATTTTAAAAGGAACGTTTGAATGTCAAAAGTAATGGATGAATGTGATTAGTTGATAAGACCCTTTAAAATTACTTCGCATAATTGAAAGTCAGGACCAAGCTAACCTTTCTAAGCAGCTTTTCAACTGTATAAATGTTCTGATTAATTGTTCATTAGCTACTACAAATAAGAAAAGCAAACACCCATTTGGACATCAAGAACACATTCTTTTTTTTTTTTTTTTATATCTCAAATCCAAGATACCCGTTCAAGTGCAAGGCCTCTTAGGAATACTGACCATGCAATTTGGTAACCCTCCTTTCATAGCAAACTATTTTTAGCTGGTTTAATGCCTGGTTGAATTTATATGACATATGTTCAGAAGTTAGAAATACTCAAACAACAACCACCACCACAACAACAACAACATTATCCCATTGCCTTACAGGTTCCCGCCTATGGCGGGACACGGGGGGTTGGATGTACATAACTATACCCATGCGTTAGAAAGTTGTTTCCCAATGACCCATAATGGTGCATCAAGCTGTTTCGATTAACTGCTACTTCACAATATAAGAACTGCAGTCAATTTAGTGAGTCATTTTGCTTTATTCCATCAAACAACAACCATATTCACAATATAAGAACTGCAGTCAATTTAGTGAGTCATTTTCCATCAAACAACAACCATATCCAGTGAATTTGAAAAACTCAAACAATACAAATTTTACTTGTTAACCTCAACCTCTTTCCGTAGCTTATAACAATAAATGTTTCAGTCATAGAGGACGAATCAATCCCTCGAAACAATTACCAAAGCCCACTTCAGAAATGGCATTGCACAAATTGCAGATCTTGAGATAACAATCATGTTTGAGTAATACATGAATATGAGAAAAAAAGGAAACCTTTTAGCTGACAAGGAATAAATATGTAGAAGGACTTGACTATCAAACTGAGGCTACAGACAAAGTACAAAACAAGCTGGAAAAGAATCCAGAAGACAGTAGTATTAACTTACCCTCCATGCTAACATAGATTTCCTGGCTAAAAAAGACAGCTGATGATACTTGTCCAGGTGCGGCGAGGATATGAAACAGCCCTCTCGCGATTCAGTGAAAATTGCACTGTTCTAATAACTGATGGCCATAATCAACATACTTCTCCCAAAGAGGTTTGTACTTCTCCATCCCAATCTTCAACCACGGTTTCGAGTTCCCGTTGTAATGCAGCACTGCTCCTTGTTCTATAGTCTTAGCATCCACATTTGTGTATCCCAAACCCAAAACATGCCAAGAAGGTTGTAATGGCTCAGTCAATCCATAAAAGGTCAACAGCCCAGGTGGAAGTGTTCCGAGTTTCCATAGAGTCCGGTCTACATTCTTTTCCTGCCAGTAATGATAAATTCCAGTCACATTTTTCTTCCTCCACTCAACCAAATCGAAGATGTTCATCCCAAATGCCCAACCACATGCATCAGGATCAAAATGTCCTCGTATCAGAGGATGAGAAAAATTTAAATACTTGTGGTATCTATGAAATGTCTCCATGCATGTCTCAACTGCACCATTGACATTGCCATTCAGATTGATTGAGAACAACGCAGACAGGTCTTTCTGAACTACCACATCGTCGTCTAGAAATACTATCTTCGTCAAATCGGGAAAAACTTCTGGAATGTAGAATCTTAGGTGATTAAGCATAGACAAATATTTGGGGTTCCTGAATTTAATTGGAGTTCTGCCCTGATCATTGCTTCCTGTAAAGTAGTAATTCTTTGTCGCCAAGTCTTGAAGCTGTTTTAAAACAGGAACGTAAGAAGCGTTTAACCAGCTGAAATCTTCGATCTTCTGAACATCAACAGTAACTCCTTGGAAACTATTCATAGTAAACCAAGCCTTCATTGCAGCATAATTCACCTCGTCAGTTACGACATGGAAGACCAGCATATTAGGTTGTCTAGAATTTGAAGCTGAGGAGTTCACAACAACTGAAGTTGCAAGGACATTGTCTGAGAAAACACAGAAATGATAAAGACTATTGTCCTTTACTTTCGCAGCTATTTCAGTGTTACCACTTAGTTTCCTCTGTAAACCTGAATTTCTGAACCATTCAGTTGTTAATCGAACACCAATGCAATATAGACTCTTTGGCACTTCTTCAGCAGCAATCTGACCAAATTTTGAACTTTTCTCACTTATGGAATTTGTCTGCTCTTCCAGGCCCTGAATCTTTGCTTTCAGTTTCATGATCATTGTTGCGCTGTCATAGCGAAGTTGCTGCTGGGCCTGATATAACAATAGAGCCATCTCGCGAATAGCAGTTCCTGACTCTTGGAGGGTTAAGGGAGTTCTTCTCAGAGCGGCATTCGAAAGAAGCACTTGTAAATTGCGGATCTGAACACTAAGATCCCATGCATATTGGAGATTGTTGTTTTCCTTAGCAATCACAAGAAAAGACTTAGCCAGAGAAATCTGATCATTAAGCTGCCTAGCAACTGAATCAGGGCTTATCATTTCTTCTGTGATGTTAACGCCTACCAGAGGACTGTCACGCCTATATGATTTCTACACACAGAAACGAAAACAGTTTCTTACCAGAGCGAGTAGAATAATAACTATGAAAAGAATATGGTTCCAACAGTACCAAAAGGAAGTTCCTTCAATTATCAAATCAACTAATAAAACCCAATAACTGGCCACAATTACCAAAGAATAAAGATCATCCAATTCATCCACATCACAGAATAAACTTAGTTACGTCCACAAAGAATTAGCTTTCCCTGTCAAACCCTTTTCCCGAATCAAACAAGCTCCTTAACTGAATGTCTACCAGTGGGTAATTTCCCTCTCACAATTTTAAATCCTCCCTTCCGACTGTTCAAAGACCTAAAAGTACCCTAACCTAATCATTTTATTGGTGATAAAATTGAAACACTCCGTTTACTTGAGAAGACAAAAATGATATGCAGCATCAAACATTTTATTTACTTGAGAAGACAAAAACGATATGCAGCACTCCACTTCAAGTACTAAAGATATGCGAGTTTTACTGGTACTTAGAATTAAATTGACAAGAAGAAGATCCCACAATTTTTTATGGCTTACAAACAAAACTTACACGCCTCCAACACGAAGGAAATCCTACTATAATAAAAACCATGTGAAAATTCCTCCAATGTTCTGATAATCCACCACACTCAGTCTTCTCATTACATGCTCAATCCAGTCAGACACAACAGATCAACCAAACAAGGGAAACCAAGAGTAAATCTTATGTATATGATATAGGTAGGTATAGGGTGGCCAAGTTTCACTGATCCACAATCAAAATCTATAGCTGAAAATGTTCGATGTAAAGAAGCTCAAATAGAAACTCTGCATCAAATTCAGTGTTCATTCCAGGAACCATCACGGCTCACTTTGAAAATCATTAGGAATGGTGTAATCTGGAAATTGATTAGTTTCAATGTGATCTAAATCAAACAATGGTCTATCGAATTACAGATCAGGAAAGTTTGCATAAACAAGATACATTTTTCCATCAAGAGATAGAATGTCAACTGTCGCCTGTCACCACCCTAACCTCATTATCAGATCAAATGCACTCATGATGCATCATTTGCAATAACAGAACATCACTTTTTCCTCTAGTACAAAAAACTTCTTCATCTTAAAACATTCCCACGGACCAAAAACTTTCAAGAATCTCTCCAACATAAATAAATGGCTCCAAATATCAGAGGCCCCAAAAGTCGAAACGATTTCCTAGTCAGCATAACCCCCCTACCCTCCCGCCCTTCAAAAAAAAAAAAAAGGGAAAGTTCCCGGAGAAAAACTCAGTAGAAGTCCGAGCAGAAAAGAAACCCATAAGCTGAATTATACCTTTAAATAGTTTGATCTTGAGGTGAGCTCGCGACCACTGCTACTTAACAAAGCAATGAGCAGCAGAATCAGAAGCCCAAATAGCGTAAACCAAACAACAGGTTGGCAGAATTTCCGTCGCGTCGACCTTCGGAAATCGGGTCTCCGCCTCATTTCCTCCAAAAAAAACTGACCCAAAATGCACTATTCAGCACCCCCAAAATGCTTCCTTATAAGAATATTCAAATTGCCGATTACGAACTGAATCTTTTAGAAGATATTACTACCTTTCTCGAACTGGGTTTTGGAGATTCTTCTACTTCAGAAAAAGTGTAGGATTGAAGAAGGAAGAATTGACCCCAGACCCCAAACAGCAAAAGATCCGACACCGACCGGGGAAATACATTGAAAATTATAACAATTGCTAAGATGTTAAATATTTTTTCCTTTTTTTTTTGAAAAGAAAGTGAGTCGTACAGAAAGAAGAGCATGTACAGGTAGGGGTGAACAAAATTTTTCAAGACCGGACCGAATCATCGAACCAGGCCGAACCGAACCAGCAAAAACCAAACTGTAAAACCACAGTCGGTTTAGCAATATTTTAAAACTAAACCGGTTAATAAGGTCTTTTAGACATTAAAACTGTAAAAAGCAGACTAGACTGTTTCTATAAAATATATATTAATTTTTATTATAATTTATATAAATATATTATAATTTATTTGGTTGGCTACTTGGTTTTTAATTTATTTAGTTGAATACCTGGTTTGTAATTTTTTTAGTTAGCTTGTAATTTGATTAGTTGACTACTTGGTTTGTAATTTTGGATTTTTATTGCTCAAATGTAGTTAATTCAATAAACCGAAAAAACCTGACACAACCAAACCAAACTATACCAATCAAACAGTTTTTCGACCAGTTTTTGGTCTATTTTTGGTTTTGCCATGTTCAAAATCGTTACGAACGGTTCAGTTTGTAATTTGCCTAAAAACCGACCGAACCGGACCATGTACACCTCCTATGTACAGGAGATTAGTGTAGGTTGAGAACCCCAAGTGTGGTAAAAAAGATTATTAAGACCTAGTTGACTCAAAAAATGAGCAGTCACATTCATTTCTGGTCTGGGGTTTACGCTATTCGATATACTAGAGAAATACATTGAAAAATATAACATTATAGTCATTTAGTGTATGTGTTATTCAAAGCAATTGCGTACAATATGAGGCGGCCGACACATATTGTCAAATTCGAGTCTGGAAGATGAAACCACACTCGCCATAGACATTCGCGAGATAAGGAAAAAACGCAGGAGCAAAAGAAAGAAGGAAATAACCGTCAAAATGAGGAAAAACTGGAAGGCAAAAATTGATTCTGATTGATTATGCAAAACGTCGAACACGTTGCTTAAATAGCAACGGTTGCAACAGAAAAAACAAAAAAATGCGAAATTACAAAAACACCCTTGTTAACTGCCTATCTACTATTTACGATTAAGGGCAAATCAGTCATTTTCTATTCATTTTAAACGGTTCCCGCGTGTGATCTCCTTCTTCTTCCCTTCTTGCTTCTTCCTCACCTTTCAGCTGCAGCCCACCTTGCACCAATGATTCCAAATCACTGCAAGCCTCAACACCCCCCTCAAACCAGGCTGGCCAAATACATCACACACTCCCATGGCCAGACAAAGTTTGCGCAACCTCTTAGAATCCAATGCCTTAGTGAAAGCATCCGCTAACTGCAACTCCGTTTTAATAGGCATGGGTTTGATCACTCCCTCCAAGTATTTTTCCCTCACAACGTGACAGTCTATCTCAATATGCTTAGTTCTCTCGTGAAACACCGGGTTTTCCACTATGTACATGGCACTCTTGTTGTCACAAAATAGCTCCACCGGCTTGACTTGATTCACTCCTAATTCTGTCATCAAGTATAAGATCCACTGTACCTCACACGTTGCTGCTGCCATAGCACGATATTCAGCCTCCGAAGAAGATCTTGAAATGGTGGTTTGCTTCTTGGCTTTCCAAGAAACCAAGGCTTCGCCCAGAAACACACAAAATCCAGTCACTGACTTTCTGGTCTCAATGCATCCTCCCCAGTCCGAATCTGTAAAAGCTTTCAATTGCAAGTCCCCTTTACTGGGTAACAGGAGCCCTTGCCCAGGGGCTCCTTTAATGTACCTTAACAATCTATAGGCCACCTTTGAATGATTAAGGGTAGGTACATCCAGAAATTGGCTCAGTTGCTGTACCACATATGAAATATCCGGCCTTGTAATGGTAAGGTACAGCAGTTTGCCAATCAACCTCCTATAACCAGATACATCTTCAATCAGTTCAGAGTCATCATGAGCCAATTTCAAGTTTTGTTCCATTGGCGAACTGGCAGGCTTGGAACCCAAAAAACCCGTCTCTTCTAATAATTCAAGAGCATACTTTCTCTGGTGTACAACGAACCCCCCTGAGACCGCGCAACTTCCAAGCCCAGGAAGTAACGAAGGTCTCCCAAATCCTTGATCTTGAATGTCTCATGCAAAGACTGCTTGAGAAGTTGAATGGCTGCAAGTGAATCACTAGCCACTAAGATGTCATCAACGTAGATGAGTAAAACCAAAAATGAACTAGCAGTCTGTCTAGTGAACATAGTGTAGTCATGTCTGGACTGAACATAGCCATGAGACAGAAGAAAATTAGTGAGCTTAGAGTTCCATTCCCGGCTGGCTTGCTTCAGCCCGTACAAGGACTTGTGCAATTTGCATACAGTCCCAGGTGCACAAGACATTCCCTCAGGAAGAGTCATGTAAATTTCTTGATGAAGGTCACCATGGAGAAAGGCATTGTTAACATCTAATTGATGCACAAACCAATTTTTCACAGCTGCAATGGATAACAGAAGCCTCACTGTAGTCATCTTCGCCACGGGTGAGAAAGTTTCACTATAGTCAACACCAAGTTGCTGTGTGTAGCCCTTGGCCACCAGCCGGGCTTTATGTCTCTCAATCGAGCCATCTGCTCTCCTCTTCACCTTATAAACCCATTTGCAACCAATGGGGGTTTTGCCATGAGGCAGCTTAACTAAGGACCAAGTTTGGTTGTCTGCCAAGGCTCTCAGTTCCTCCTGCATAGCAAGCTGCCACTCTGCTGATTGGGCTGCTTCCAGGTAGGTCCTGGGTTCCTGTTGCAAACTAATTGACAAAGCATATCTTCTATAGTTAGGAGCTAGCATATCATATGTATGACAAGATTGAATGGGGTGCAAAGTGAAAACTGAGGCAAGAGGTTGACAGGACTGGCCAAGCAGTTGATTACAATAATAATCTTGGAGGTAAGAAGGAAGGCGGGTCTGTCTTACTGGTCTGGTGGAGGAAGGATCAACTGCAAGTGGAAGCACTACCTCTAACTGAGAAGTAATATCATGATTATGAATATGAGGAGATTCTGAGCTGATGGGTGCTGAGTTGGTACTGTCTGAAGAAGGACTGTTGGAATTGGTTTGAGGTGTGAGCAGGGAAATATCAGGAGTGGGGATTTGTGAAGTATGTGGACAAGCATGATATTCAAGATACAGAGGACCACCAGAAGGGATGTTGATATGTGGTGTCTGAGGATAAAGAGTCTCAGTGGGGGATGAAAGACCAGGAAGAATGGTAAAGGGAAAGATGTTTTCATGGAATTGAATATTTTTAGATATGAACACAGACTGGGTGTCCAAGTCCTGGACAATGTGACCCTTGATGTTGTGGGGAAAACCCAGGAATACACATCTCTGAGCTCTAGGAGCAAATTTGTCAGCATGGGGTCTATCATTGTGGCTGTAAGCTAGGCAACCAAAGACTTTGAGTCGGGCATAGTCAGGTGTTTTATGAAAGAGAAACTTGAAGGGTGTGTCATTGGACAAGAAAGGTGAAGGAATCATATTTATATGGAAGGTGGCATGCTGGATACAAAAGCCCCAATGAGTGATAGGGACATTAGACTGGAACTTCAAGGCTCTAGCCACGGATAGTAAGTGTTGATGCTTCCTTTCAACGATACCGTTTTGCTGTGGGTTATAAGTACAAGACATCTGATGAATGATGCCTTTGCTAGAAAAAAATTCATTCATTTTGAATTCCTGACCTTGGTCAGATCTTATGACTTTGATTTGCTTGGAGAAGTGGGTTTGAACATAGTTACAGAAACTCATGATGATGTTTCTAGTTTCAGATTTGGATTTCATCAAATAAGTCCACGTATACCGTGTACAATCATCAACCATGGTAAGAAAGTACTTCTGTCCAAATACAGTATTATGCCTATAAGGCCCCCAGATGTCCATATGGACCAAATCAAATGCACTTGCAGAAACGGAATTGGAAGATGGGAAAGGTAATTTTCTTTGCTTTGCTAACGGACAGACTTTACAGACATGGGCACTGTCAAGCACCAAAACATCAGGATTACATTTATTTATTTGCTGAATTCTAGGAACAGAAGGATGTCCAAGCCTATAGTGCCATAGGAGACTTGGGCAAGCTGTCACATCCATGGAAGAACGAGCACAATTGGCTTGAGAGGACACTGAAGGCTGACTCCGTAGATAGTAAAGACCATGATGTTTTTCAGCTAAACCAATCATCCTCTTGGACAACTGATCCTGGATTACACAAGTGTTAGAAGAAAAAGAAACAAGCAGATTAGGAAGCAAAGTCAATCTGCTGAGGGACAACAAATTGAACGAAAAATCTGGCACAAACAAGACTTCATGTAAAGAAAGAAGGTGATTTATGATGACAGTTCCAATGTGAGTGGCAGCAGTCACAGTACCATTAGGCATCTTGACCATAACATTACTTACAGGTCTGAAAGAATGGAAAAGATCAAGAGAGAATGCAATATGATCTGTAGCTCCTGAGTCTATAATCCATATGCTATGACAATTAGATGCAGAGTTACCTTTGACTAACTCAGTAGAAGCAGACAAAACAGCAGAGCGAGAGACATTGCTACCAGGAGCTTGAACTGCAGGTTGCTTCTCATCATCTTTGCTCAGCAACCTCAAGAGTTTCTGATGTTGTTCAGGAGTCAGCACAGATGGCAGCATCTGTGACATTTGATCAGAATAATTTTCTTGCGTGTCTGCCTTCCAGCTTTCAGTGACATTAGCTTGATTCCTGAACTTAAACCCCGGAGGAAAACCATGCTTCCTGTAACACCTATCAATGGTGTGTCCAATCATACCACAGTGAGTGCACTGTGCTTTCCTAGAGTTATCCGGGTAAAACCTTCCACTGCCTCTTCTGTAACCTGTGCCCTGCGTCTTATTGAAGCACACTGTAGGATCAATTTTACCACTAGAGTCATCTTCTGCCATGAGCACAGTGGGAGAATCGACAAAAGCTCCCTGACTTGCAGATCCTAACACTTTCCTTTCAAACTTGATTGCCATGGAAAAAGCAGTGCTAATGCTATGCAAGGGAGTCATTACGAAAACTTGCGATTTAACAGGCTCATACTCCTCTGTGAGACCTTTCACAAACTTGATTACATAATCACTTTCCACGAACTCTGTCATCCTAGTGTTGATGTTACATCTACAGCCTTGGCAGTTGCACTTAGGCAGCGGCCTAAGTGCCATCATCTCTTCCCAAACGACTTTGACTCTTGTGTAATACTCATTCACCGATAAACCTTCTTGTTTGATGCTGTAAAACTTCTCCAACAGATCCGATAATCTAAACGGATCACCACTTCCAAACCTAAGCTTGAGATCCTTCCAAGCATCATAAGCACTCTCATACCACATAATGCTTTGAGCTATTGAAGGTGACACGCTGTTCATGATCCAAGAGTGAACCATACTGTTCACCTGCCTCCAGGAGGCTAACTGAGGATCATTCACAGGGGGAACAGGAATACTTCCATCAATAAAACCTATCTTGTTCTTCACTATCAATGCCATTTGAAACATACGACTCCAGGAATGAAAATTATGAGAATTCAACGGTGGCTGTGCAAGTACAATCGCCGGACTATCATTAGGATGTAAATATAGAGGATTGCTTACAGGACTTTCAGACGCAGTATTCGTGTTCACTCTTGCATTCGCCATGATTTCGAGAAGACGCAGTAAACCAAAGCAATTCACAGATCAACGAAACAATCAGTGAGAAATTCAAGCACTCCGCTCACCTCTTCGCTCTGATACCATGTCAAATTCGAGTCTGGAAGATGAAACCACACTCGCCATAGACATTCGCGAGATAAGGAAAAAACGCAGGAGCAAAAGAAAGAAGGAAATAACCGTCAAAATGAGGAAAAACTAGAAGGCAAAAATTGATTCTGATTGATTCTGCAAAACGTCGAACACGTTGCTTAAATAGCAACGGTTGCAACAGAAAAAACGAAAAAATGCGAAATTACAAAAACACCCTTGTTAACTGCCTATCTACTATTTACAATTAAGGGCAAATCAGTCATTTTCTATTCATTTTAAACGGTTCCCGCGTGTGATCTCCTTCTTCTTCCCTTCTTGCTTCTTCCTCACCTTTCAGCTGCAGCCCACCTTGCACCAATGATTCCAAATCACTGCAAGCCTCAACACATATTTGGACTTAGATGTAGAAAAAGACACACTGTTTTGTTTCTTGAAAAAGCAAGAAGCCAAACAATCAACTAGAAACGGACACATACCGGACGTACTCTTCCTATCAACAAGGTTAACGGCATAATGCGACTCACTATGTGCAAATCAAAACATCCATTCTTTTCCTCATGTTGGTTGAAGATTTGCCACCTATATGCTTATAAGACATGTAAAATTACTCAAAATAACATCAAAGATATTGGCAATAAATGATCATTTAATTTGGGCAGATGGGAGAGAGATACAACCTTTTATAGTTTAAAATTGTGTTGTACGACTATATTTCAGGATGCCGAATGCAGAGAGTGAATATTCGGTCTTATACATTGAACTCAACTTTGAGTTGCTATTGAGTTCTATCTCCTTCCTTGAAGCTCTCTGTTTACTACACCAACCGCAACACTGAACATTCGATGTTGCCTTAGGGCAAACACATAGATTTGAGTTCAACCAAACTATGACTTTGGTCTTTCACCAATTTTGAATTTTGAAATACAAAGGTAGAACATTCAGACTCCGCAAACAAATGTAAAAGCTAGGTTCAGTCACTTCAATAGAAGGTTTTGTATGCTTGCACGGAACCTTCTATACCATTTTGAGTTCGGTGTAGTGTATTCTGAAGTATATCGAATGTTCGGTCAAGATCATTCTAAATTTGTCTTGATTACCCTTAAAACTTGACTTTTTATTTTGTAAATTTTCAAATCTTTTGCACATTCAACTCATGCATATCAAAAAATATTTAAAACAGCAACATAATTTATTCTCTTTTACCTACCTTTTATTCATTCCCTTGTTAGATTTAACTTTACAAGGAAGGTTTTGAATTGCTAGATGGTTTCGCTAGATAATTTATTGGTCCATTCTAGATTATCTTCGAGGACCTTAAATGATATGAAGGTGTAAATCATTGGCGTTATTAATTTTATTTATTGATTTCGTTCTCTCTGACAAAAACTGAAAAAAATCTTCAATTATATACTCAGTCAATTGTAGCATGAGGGAGTAATTCTTTTGAAATAGGTTTAATTTTGTTTCATCACAGAATCTTGATTGCATTTAATTCTTTTGAAGGAGGTTTGCTCCTAGGGATGGTTGCATCTTACGCACCATATGCAAGGTTAAATCCTTAAAGTCCAATTGTTACAACAACACTACTCCATTGTTATAGAAGCTCCTGCCTATAACAAGATATGGAGGATCGGATGTATGCAACCATACTAATGTGTTAGAAACACACAAATGTTATTTCCCGATGACCTATAATAGTGCCTCAAACTATACATAAATGCTACGAACCCTCTACTTTCAAACATACCGGGTTTTAGGGCAAAGGATAAATAAAAAGAGAAGAAAAGGAAAACTTCTCCTATTAATTATGTGTTGCATTTTTTTCTTAACGTGTGATTGGCTTCGTAAACTGGTATTCTCTGATGGAAAGATCACAAGCATTATTATGGGCATAGCACTGAACTATTCCAAACCTAACTTTCACCGATATGTGACATATTATATATATACATACACACATATACACACACTGTGTGCCGATACGCTCTATTTCGTATCTCGATTTCATCTTGGAAAGCATATGTTATCTTAGTACACGTACGTTTGATTATTTGTTAAAAATTAACGAACAACTGTAAAACTGAAAACACAGATGACAACGACTGGCTAATAAATCCAACAAAAGATATATCATAAAGACGACACTAACGAATCCATAGGGTTTGTGGCCAAAGGGACAACTTCGCCATTGTTATTATTGAAGAAAACTCCACATCAATCTAAAGAAAGCCACAGGAAACCAGAAAACCTAGTATACTTGTCATATAAGAAAATCAAACAAAAGCAGTATCAAAACAACATGACAAGAAATCGCAACCATATAAGAAAGCCCAAAATGTCTATTTCATGCTTGATGCTTCTTTTGAGATCCTCCCTCCACCTCCGAAGCCATCTGATCGACCTTTTCGCCGCGCTTCTTCATTTCTTCTTTGTATCTATTGAGTACGGACTCAACGTCAGGAGAACCGAATGAGAAGCGTTTGTTGTCTGAAGTTATTCCGATTAGGCAAATTTTAGAACCTGTTTCAGAGGCAAATTGTTTTGCCTCCTCGATGAAAGTATCAATGAGTTTTTGCGTCTTTTTCTCATTCTTCTTTGCTGCCATTTTCTTGCTCTTGTTTAAATACTGCCTTAAACTAAAGATAGAATGCTAGTGTAGAAATGAGGGGATAGGAAGAATGCTTTGTGAATTTGTGAATGTGGTGAGGTAGAGAAGTCATGAATTTGTAGGAGCCAACTTCATCTCTAAAAATGTTAAATTCCAAAATATTTTCACAAATTCAATGGTTTCACATGTTCGTGGAAACATCAGTTTGAAATATGTCAGAACGTTCATTCCCCATGGCAAAGTACAATGTATTACCAGTTAAACGTAGGCATGGAGAAAAGGAAACTTAAGATATTCAAAGCCACTTCTATAATGGTCCCATAGACTAATATTTCATTTCATTCAATACAAATTTATAAATCATTATTCTCTCCGTTCCAGAAATATTGTATTTTTTCAAAATATTATAAATTAGATTAAAAAGTCAATTAAGACAATATTTCTGAACAGTCAGATATAGAGATTATCAGTCTGGGATACACTGATCTGGACATTTTAATATGTACATTCATTTTCACCAAGGGTTTGGAAGAAGAAGATAAAAGTGGCACATTCCTTTCAAGTAGGGATATGTTATAAACCTTAAAAAGGTGCTGTGTGTAAATGCAGGCAAGAAAGAAATTGTAGCCTAAATGTCATGCAATATAAAAGAGAAGGAATGCATTTTTATAGTGGAGTGTCAATTGAGCTATCCGTCCATCGAACTATTTTTTCGAAATAAAAAAATGCGTTCCCGCTGCATTAGGCTCTCGCGTTTGTGTAGGGTCTGGGAAGAGCTGGATTGCTTTACGATCTATATACACAGTCTTACCTTACACTTTGTATAATAGACTGTTTCTACGGCTCGAGTCCGTGACCTCAAGGTTACAAAGCAGCAACGTTACCAGTTAAAAATACCATAAATGGCAGTATAGAAAGTTAAAGGCGATTATTTATTTATTTATTTATTTATTTTGAGTACTGCCATTATAGAACTGAAGAATTCTTTTTTTTGGGTGATATGCAAATTTGTATTACCTTAATATCAAGACATCGAAGAGATGTATCACATACAATAGCCCTACTTGTAGAACATCATGCCGATCTACATGCACAATTTAGTAATGTAAGTTATTGTAAACAATAGAAGCATCGCTTATGTCTAAAATATGACGGAATAGCTTATACATTACTCTGTACACATGGGTGCATATTCTATTTACTAATCCCTAGATACAAAAACTATGTTTTCAAAAATATAGCTATTCTGTGCCTGCCAAATATGGCACACCGTAGTTGCCAAATGCCAAGGCAATTTTTGCTGCCTTGTCTTTTAGTGCATTCCCTTTTAATTTGCGTGAGCTCCAGGTCAGCAGTCTATGAACTGTATTTAGTCCCTGTGGAAGTCCAAGCCAGGCCGAGATGGATATCCAAACCTGCTTGGTGGCTGACCAGGAAAAGAAGAGGTGAGGTAGTGTCTCTTGTCCCGTAGAGCAGAGGTGACATGCATTATTGTCTAAGTAAACAAGTCTGTCCTTGGTGGGCAGCCTGTTCAGCCTAGCCAACCATAGTGTAAAAGAGTGTTTGGGAGTCACATCTGAATCCAGACAATTTTATCCCAATTGACTTTCCTACATTTTCTCCCTGAAGTAATTGTACGTCAGATGAGGCTTGAGGATACCATCCATTGTCTATGAAGTAAGAACATTTACACCAAGCAAGAAGAGTCTGAGCTGCCCAACAATTTGTCTCTAATCTCTAGAAGCTTTTGCTGGAGGGGAGAGAGCAATAACATTTTAAAATATTTGCCACTATAAAGTGGACATGACAATTGTATTTACATAGACATGAATCTAAAACTTCTTAGTCATGGCCCTAGCCTTAACTACTAAACTAAGGAATCATCTGTGAAATATTTGGTGATATTTCATTAAGTGTTGTATGTCATTCTGATTAAACATATTTCTAGGTGAATGATTAATCAAAAGAGATGTAATGTATTCAAGTTTAACCATTTCTGAGGGAGGTGATCTTACTTAATCTTTTGTTTTTTGTGGTTAAAATGTGAATTGTATTAATCAAGCAAAGCATCATGGGAGATGCAACTCATACAATCCAACAGCATGTCAAAATAAATGAAGGAGCAATGTGTGTTACTCCGACACCCTAACTATCTTCAGGCTATTTTAGCATTCAAGACCCTTTATACATGTGTTTGTAATCTATGTATCACATCTCCTACCTTAAGATCATGCCTTCACAAAGTGCCTTGTTTCTGCATTGCCAAACAAAATAAACCGCAGCAGCAATGGTGATCTTACAAGATTTGTTCCTATTGTTTTTCTTCCTTAAGGCCTTCTGTCCCATGCCAAGATCCTAAGCAAACAATCCAATGATGTTGGCATGTTCAACCAGTTGATCACACCATTCCATATGTCTTTTATCGCATCACATCTAAAGAATAAGTGGCGAATAGTCTCGTTTGAAGTACAAAAGAGACATACATCATCAGATATGAAAGGCAAGTTGTCTTTTGTGCTAAGCCTGTTGTTAGCCACCAGCCATAGTATAAATCCATGTTTGGGAGTAATATCCGGATCCCAAACCATAGAATGCCATGGAACGACGGGTTGTTTGGCTTTGAAGAAGTGATAAGCAAGACTTGGACACAACTTACCCTTTTGCACCCATGATTCCATAAGCATTATTGCATCATTTTGACTGCCTTGGCTTGATATGAGTGTATCACGTGAATCCATCAAAGACTTCAGTGGAGGTGAGCAATATTGCTTTTTGTTCATAGTTCACAGATAGGAAGAGTATGGTTTGTACCTGCAATTCATCCATTTTATCCAAAAGAGCTCATTTTGGAGGTGGAGATCCCACAAATACTTCACCAGCAGTGCCTTGTTCCATGTCCTGACCTGGAGCACTCTAAGGCCACCTTCCTCCTTTGGCATACATACTTGCTTCCAAGTCACCAAGGCTCTTTTGTTGCCATTGCCACTGCTACCCCACAAAAAGTGTAAACAGATTCTGTTTACTTGATCCAACACTGATGCAGGAACTGGGAGAGCACTTAGCCAGAAGCAGAATAGGCAATGTAGCACTGATTTGATAAGGATTAGTCTGCCTGCATAAGTGAGATGAGTATTTTTCCATTGGTTTACAACCTGTAATAGTTTGCTCAGAAAAGGAGAGTAATGTGCAAGCTGTAATCTATTTCCAGCCACTGGCACCCCTAAGTATCTGAAAGGCAGAGTCCCAGGAGAGAAGGATGAGAGCTGAGGGTTCTGTAATAGAGAGCAACATCCAACAGAGAAGATCTTAGACTTGAGTGGGTTGAGCCTTAAGCCAGAAACTGACCTAAAGTCAAGCAGTTTCTGTAGAATCAAGTTAGTAGAGAAATTATCACCTCTGCAGAATAGCATTATGTCATCAGCAAAACATAGATGAGTGAGCTTCAAATTCACTACACTTAGGGTGATAGTTGAAATCAGGGACTTGATTCAACTGATTGAGAGACCTGGAAAGATATTCCAGTCCAATAACAAAAAGAAAAGGTGATAAAGGACAGCATTGCCTCAGCTCTTTTATGCCTGGGAAGTAACCAGTTGGTGAGCCGTTAATAGAGATGGAAAAAGAAGCGGTGATAATGCATCTCATGACCCAATTGATAAATATAGGTGGAAAGTTGAGTCTAAAGAGAACCTGCTCAATGAACGTCCAACTAATACTATCAAAAGCTTTGTGTATGTCTATTTGAAACATGCACCTTGGAGAGGTCGTAGCTTTACCATAATCTCTCAGCAACTGTTGAACAAGGAAAACATTATGCATCATGGACCTACCCTTTAGGAAACCTGCTTGAGATTGATCAATGAAATCATCCATTACTGCAGCTAATCTTTTGGCCAGAATCTTTGCAATGGTTTTGTAAATCACATTACAACAAGATATATGCCTATAATCTTGAACTCTTGTAACTTCAGAGGACTTTGGAATTAAAGCAATGATGGATTGATTCAGTTGTTTGAGGAGTTTGCCTTTCCTGAAGAATTCATGTACTGCCTTGAGAACATCTTCCCCAACAATGCTCCAAGCCTTTATGAAGAAATAAGAAGAGTAGCCATCCGGCCCTGGAGCCTTATCTTTTGGGATAGAGAATAGTGAATCTTTAATAATAAGTAAACAAATAAATAAATACAGTGCAATGTCTTCAGCGTCTGTGAGGTCCAGTGGCTGCTATACCTAGCAAAGGATTTGGGACTTAAGGATCAACATCCAGTGGAGATGTTTTGTGACAGAAAGAGTGCTCTTCATATTGCAGAAAATCCTGTTTTCCATGAGTGTACGAAGCATATTAAAATTGATTGTCACATAGTGAGGGAGAAGGTGCAAAATCAGGTGGTGAAGTTAATGCCTGTTAGGACACAATTTCAACTTGCTGATTTTTTTACTAAGGCATTGGACAATAGACGTATGGTTGAACTTTTAAGTAAGATTGGGACTCATAACATATACAGCAAGCACAGCTTGAGGGTGAGGGGGTGTCAACGGATTTCTAAGTGTGGACACTCATGAGCAGGAGCATGATGAGGAAGTTCAGATTGATGATCCAATGAACTAATGAGTGGAGGCGTTAGATAGGATGCTTAATACACGGAATTGATCACTTGTTGGGCAGATCAGTTGGTGGGAGTGACATCGATTCACTGCACGTGGGGAGTAACCGATTGCACAGCAGGAATGAGGAAGAAGAAAGGGAGAATGGCGGGACGTTTAAAAAGTCGGAGAAATTACGTCATTGCCCTTTTATTTGTACGGTGTACTGTTAGTTAATAAGGACATTCTTGTAATTTTACTCGGTAATTATTTTGGTAATTCAGCTGCTCCATGTATAAACTGTTTAATGCTATTCCTAATGAGAGTACCGGATTCATTTTGAAGTTACTCCTCTTCTTGTTCCTTCTCTTGCACAGTCTTTCCTTCTCCTTCGTTCTTCGTTGATTACTTTCATTCACAGAGCATCTCAGTTGATGCTTCTGTTATTTTCTGCAATTCAATTGTAGTTGATATTGATGCTATTCGAAAATTCACGCCAGGTTTAGTTGAAAGGAAGGTTTGAAAAATTTGTTCTAATTCTTCTTTCAATTGCATTTACCCAGTGTCCACTAGCTAGGGCTTCTTTCTCATTTTCGATTCGATCAGAAGAATTGTAACAAGAAATACAAACTGTGAGTCTAAACTAAGAAAGCAGTAAAAAAAAACGGAATTAAATTAAGAAAACTTTCTAAACTGAAGAACAAAAGCAGTGCATAGGAAAATAAATCCATCACCGTACACATCCAAAGCTATAAATAACCAAAGGGTCAATTGATAAATTTATAACTGTTATTAAAAATAAAACTTACCTTAGAGTTGAACTGCTATATACATTATCATTAACCGCCGCTGACTCTAACAGCGGAATCCCTTGAAAGCTTGAACCGATCAATAGGATCGGTTTGTGTATTTGAATTGATTAACGATGAACTACTTTAAGGTAGCAGGTGAGACTAGCGCCATGACGACCCTATCTATATCTATTGGAAAAAGGCTTAAGTATTATTGTTCATAATACATTAATAGATAAACTAAATGGTTGACGCGATCGACAACCCGCTAAACCATCCATAGGTTAGCCCAAATCTTTGGTATAGTTTAGGACTGGCCCGAGTCTAAGAACTATTCTGTAAACCATGTATATTTTTTCTTTTACTTTCCTTTTGAACATGTCTGATTGTTAGATTTACATCAATGGAAGTCCTCAGATTGTTAGATGATTTTTGGTAGGCAATCTATTAAATGGTCCCTTCTAGATTACCTTGGAGGACCTTAAATGATATGGTGGTACAAACCATTGTTGTTATTTTTTTTGATTGATTTCTCATTCATTGATTTCTCACTCTTTAATAGAAAATCGAAGAAGTTCGAAGATATATATATAAATTGTCACTTGTACCATGAGGGAGTTATTATTTTGAAATAGTTTCCATATTGTCCCATCAGAGTACCTTAGTTGTATTTAAATACAAAATAAAATAAAATAATCATTTGAACATGTCACCATTTTACACCGACACGTTCTTTCCCCTGTACAGTAATACAATGGATCCGTTCTGCCTGTGTTGAAGTTGGCATTGATGGGAGAACTCCTCAGCAGTCTGGGTCTGATGGAGTGAATGATGGTGGCGTTTGTCAGATAAGAAGGGGAATCAGAGCTTCATGTGATTGGAAGCTGAATGAAGGTGTTGTTTAGCTTGGTGGTTGCTAGCATTCATAAGGATGAGGAAGGTTCAGTGATGTGTTCGAAGTGGTTGCAGGGGATAAAGCAAGGAGGAAGAAGGTGGCCTGCGCGCCAATTGTTTGAATGGGTGAAAAGTCGTTTATACCCTTAAATAAAATGTTTGGTTAGATGTTGTAATAAGGGCAGATTTGTAATCTTGCTGCTTTCTTCTTTTTTTTTGCGTTTAGCCGTTGCTATATATATGTACAGATAGCAAACGGGAAGGATGATTAGAAGTTCTCAATTCATTCAGAATAAATATCTTCTTCTTCTCATTTCGTTTTCTCCTCTCTTTGCGTTCCTGCGCTTTGAATTTTTTCCATCTGTGTAGCATTTTGACATGGTATCAGAGAGATGTTCTTCCGCAATCTCCATATGATTTTGGTTCAATTAACTGAATAAGATACTGAATTATGGCAAACGCTCCACGAATTGGTACGCAAGCACCAGAGAATTCACTTTCTAATCCGTACTACCTTCATCCGAATGATAGTCCAGCGATAATCCTGGCACAGCCTCCACTAAATTCTCATAACTATCATACATGGAGCAGAGTTTTCTCTATGGCGTTGATCGTGAAAAACAAAATAGGTTTCGTTGATGGCTCAATTCAACCTCCGAATCCTAATGATGCTCATTACGGTGTTTGGAGACAAGTTAATTCCATGATTCACTCATGGATCATGAATAGCGTTTCTCCATCCATAGCTCAAAGTGTAATGTGGTATGATTCAGCAGCAGATGTGTGGAGTGATTTGAAACGAAGGTATGGAAGTTGTGATCCTTTCAGACTTTCTGATTTGCTTGAAAATTTTTACAGTATAAGACAGGAATTAGACTCGGTGAATGACTACTTTACCAAGCTTAAGGTAGTATGGGAAGAATTGATGGCGGTAAGGCCAATTCCTAAGTGTGTTTGCCGTGCGTGCACATGTAATGTTACCACAAATATGCGTACGTATGTTGAGAGTGATTATGTAATCAAATTCATAAAAGGATTGAATGATGATTTTGATGTGGTTAAGTCTCAAGTCTTCGTTATGTCTCCATTGCCTAGCATAGATACTGTGTTTTCGATGGCATTAAAATACGAAAGGAAGTTGTGTGGTAATGCTGCCTCTGGACAATTTGCTAATAATCCTACTGCTATGATGACTGAGAATGGTGATGGCATGATTGCTGCTAATGTTTTTAGTAGTCGTGGAGGAAGTACTGGTTATAGGCGAGGCAGTGGAAGATTTTTTCCTGATGATTCAAGGAGGCCGCGTTGCACGCATTGTGGCATGTTTGGACATGTGGAGCAAAGGTGTTACAGAAAACACGGTTTTCCTCCTAGATTTAAACCAAAGGCTAACATGGTGGATGTTCAAGAAGCACCGTATGATGCACAACAGAGTGATCAGCATGGACAGAACCATCAGTTTCCTGTCTTAACTCAAGAGCAGACGCAGAAGCTGTTTTCCTTACTGAATGTCAAAGATCCTAGTCAATCTGCTGTGGCTCCAATGCACTCTGCTGGAAACCAAGGAGCTGTGATGTCTGCTTTGTCTGATAATGATCTAGGTAACTCTTGCACTGATAACTTGAATATATGGATATTAGATTCAGGAGCTACGGATCATATTGCATGTAGTCTAAACCTGTTTCATTCTTATAAGCCTATCAGTGGTGTTTCAATCAAGTTGCCAAATAATACCTCAGTGTTAGCTACTCATTCTGGATCAGTGGTCATCAATCCCTTACTTGTTGTCCATAATGTACTGTTTGTACCTAGCTTTGCATACAATCTTCTCTCAATCAGTAGACTTCTTACCTCTTCATCCGTACTTATTCAATTTCTGGGCACTTCTTGTGTCATCCAGGACCAAGTCTCAATGATGAAGATTGGTTCAGCTGAATTAAGCAAGGGTCTGTACTACCTCAAAGGAACTGACAAGCAAGCTTGTTTGTCATTTTATTCCAAATGCTTGTCAGCTGCAGTTAAACTTTCAAATTCTCCTTCTTTGTTATGGCATTATAGGTTAGGGCATGCTTCTGTGCCTAGAATAAAAGATGTACAAAGCTTTGATTCCTCGGTTACATTACCTGAACATTTATATTCTTGTGATGTATGTCCATTGGCAAAAATGAAGAGAACTCCTTTTTCAGTCTCAGAATCCATTTCACAGTTTCCTTTTGATCTTATACATGTTGATATATGGGGACCTCATAGGCATCCCACTGTATATTCTCAAAGATATTTCTTAACCATAGTTGATGATTTCACCAGATATACCTGGTTATATCTCCTCAAACAAAAATCAGAAGCTAGAACTGTTATTGAAAGCTTCTGTCACTATGTAAAAACTCAGTTTCATAAGTCAGTCAAGGTCTTGAGATCTGACAATGGTCAAGAATTTAACATGCCAAAGTTCTATATGAGCCAAGGCATATTGCATCAAACCACTTGTGTTTACACTCCTCAACAGAATGGTGTAGTAGAAAGAAAGCACCAACATATTTTGAGTACGGCCAGAGCTTTGAAGTTTCAGTCGAATGTGCCTATAGGTTATTGGGGATTCTGTGTGCAATATGCTGTACATCTCATAAATATCCTTCCTACACCTCTTCTTAAACACAGAAGCCCTTACCAATTGCTTTATCACACAGTTCCCTCCTACAGCATCTAAGAGTTTTCGGCTGTCTGGTCTTTGCCAAAGAGAATGCTAATGGGAGGTCTAAGTTTGCTCCCAGGTCTATCCCGTCTGTGTATCTTGGTTTACCTCACAATGTCAAAGGTTTCCTTCTCCTCAATCTTGATACCAAAGTGGTTTTCATTTCTAGGGACGTGCAGTTTCATGAGCACACTTTTCCTTTTGAGGACACACCTGCTGTCACACCTGCCAACTCAGACTCCTTGAATCTACAATCTCCTTTCCAATCACTCTCTGAATTTCACTTGCTTGAAGACCCTCTCCTTGCCTCTCCTAGTCCTTCAATGAGCACTCCTGCCAGTCTCTGTGCTTCAAACACTCCACCTGGATTCTCTTCTCCTGACAATTTGCCTTTTCCAAATAGTGTCTCACCCTCTTCTGATCAAACTTCTCCAAGAATTCCTGATCTTCCCTTGCATCCTCATCCTTGTTCTGGCCTTGAAGTGTGTCTCCTGCCTTTGCCTGCTGAGTCTGATCGTTCTTCACGCATTCGTAAACCACCATCGTATCTTCAGGATTATTATTGCCATCTTATACCTCAAACTTCTCAGTCTAATTCTCATTCCACTACCCCTTATCCTTTGCAAAACTACATGTCCTATGATGCTTTCTCTCCTGAATATAAAGCATATATTCTCAATATGAGTTTGCAACAGGAGCCTAGCTCTTACCAGGAAGCAGCTATCTCACCTCATTGGCAGAAAGCGATGCAATTGGAGTTAGCTGCCTTGGAAGCTAATCATACATGGTCTTTGGTTAGTTTACCCCCCGGAAAAAGGGCCATTGGTTGTAAATGGGTATATAAGGTGAAATACAACTCAGATGGCTCGGTTGAAAGGCATAAAGCTCGTTTGGTGGCCAAGGGTTATACCCAACAGTTGGGTGTGGACTACACAGATACTTTTTCCCCCGTTGCTAAGCTCACTACAGTGAGATTATTATTGGCTCTGTCATCTTTGAAACGTTGGGATGTACATCAACTTGATGTTAACAACGCCTTTTTACACGGTGACCTTACCCAGGAGATCTATATGCAGCTTCCTGAGGGGATGGAGTCTGATCAGCCCAATGTTGTCTGCAAGTTACATAAGTCCCTTTATGGACTCAAGCAAGCCAGCAGAGAATGGAACAATAAGCTTACTTCTTTCCTTATCTCTGAAGGTTATGTTCAGTCTAAGCATGATTATACTATGTTCACTAAGTCATGCTCTGATTGTTTTGTGGTCTTGCTTGTCTACGTTGATGATATCATTGTTGCCAGCAATTCTGTGCATCAGATTACAGGCATTAAGCATGCTCTTCATGCTGCTTTTAAGATTAAGGATCTTGGCCCTCTTAGATACTATCTGGGTATTGAGGTAGTTCGGTCACCAGGGGGGGTAATGTTGTGCCAAAGAAAATATGCATTAGAGCTAGTGGAGCAGGCTGGTTTTCTGGGAGCTAAGCCTGCCAAGACTCCAATGGAACAAAACCTTAAGCTTGCTCACAAGGATTCTCAGCAGTTGGAGGATGTTTCACAATTCAGGAGGTTAGTTGGAAAATTGTTGTATTTAACCATAACTAGGCCTGATATTGCATTCATAGTTCAACAACTTAGTCAATTTTTGGATCAACCTACGGGGTTGCATCTTAAGGTGGCACACAGATTGCTGAGATATTTGAAGGAGACTGCAGGCCAGGGACTGTTTTATCCTAGCCAGGGTAAACTGGAACTTAAAGGTTTCTCTGATTCAGATTGGGGAGGATGTGTGGAGAGCAGGAGATCTATAACAGGCTATTGTATGTTTCTGGGCGATGCATTAGTCTCTTGGAAAGCAAAAAAGCAGACTACAGTTTCTAAATCCTCTTCAGAAGCTGAGTATAGAGCCTTGGCTTCGGCTACTTGTGAGGTACAATGGCTTTTATATTTGTTGAAGGATTTGGGGGTGGATCATGATGGGACTGTGCAATTGTTTTGTGACAATAAGAGTGCAATCCATATTGTTGAAAATCCTGTGTTTCACGAGCGTACCAAACATATAGAAATCGATTGTCACATTGTTAGAGACAAGTTCATTCAAGGTGTGGTTCATCCTATGCCCATCAGGACTGATGTTCAATTGGCTGACATATTTACTAAAGCTTTAGATGCTAAGAGGCTGCAACACCTGACTTGTGTAATGGGGGTGTGTAATTTCTATAGTAAGTCAGGTGTGAGGGGGGGTGTTGAAGTTGGCATTGATGGGAGAACTCCTCAGCAGTCTGGGTCTGATGGAGTGAATGATGGTGGCGTTTGTCAGATAAGAAGGGGAATCAGAGCTTCATGTGATTGGAAGCTGAATGAAGGTGTTGTTTAGCTTGGTGGTTGCTAGCATTCATAAGGATGAGGAAGGTTCAGTGGTGTGTTCGAAGTGGTTGCAGGGGATAAAGCAAGGAGGAAGAAGGTGGCCTGCGCGCCAATTGTTTGAATGGGTGAAAAGTCATTTATACTCTTAAATAAAATGTTTGGTTAGATGTTGTAATAAGGGCAGATTTGTAATCTTGCTGCATTCTTCTTTTTTTTTTGCGTTTAGCCGTTGCTATATATATGTACAGATAGCAAACGGGAAGGATGATTAGAAGTTCTCAATTCATTCAGAATAAATATCTTCTTCTTCTCATTTCGTTTTCTCCTCTCTTTGCGTTCCTGCGCTTTGAATTTTTTCCATCTGTGTAGCATTTTGACAGCCTGCCAAACGATAGTTGTATCGTACGCACTATATGCAAGGTTGTATGTATGCCCTATTTTATCCTTGTGTATCTTTTTTCATCTTAAAAAGCATTTGTTATTTTAGTACACGTTTACTTTTATTTAAAAATTAACACACGACAATCAAACTGAAGACACTCACGATGACAACAGAATAATAAGTCCAGCAAAAGATATAAAGATAAAATGAAATAAAAGATGAAAGGGTTTTGGCCAAAGGGACGACTTCCACATCATTATTAAAGGATAAAAAAACAGCACTAATTATATAAGCAAATCCACACCAATCTATAGAAGAAAGCAGTAAGCGAGAAGATAAAGAAGTAATCATATAAGAAATCCAACAACAACATTATTGAAACAACAAGGAAAAACAAAGAAACCATATAAGAAAGCCCCCATATAAATGTCTATTTCATGCATGATGCTTCTTTTCACATCCTCCAGTCTTAGGGCTTTCCTCCTTCCTCCTCAGTAGCCACCTCATCGACCTTTTCGTCGCGCTTCATGGCTTGTTCCTGCTGCCGCCTGAGTCGGGACAGCTGATTTTTCAGCCTCTGAATCCTTGCTTTGTGATGTGTGTACCTATGGATTACAGAATCAACATCTGGAGAGCCGAACGAGAAGGTTTTGTTATCCGAGGTTATTGCAATTAGGGCAACCTGAGAGCCACTGTCCTCGGAAAATTGCATTGCCTCTTGCATAAAGCTATCAAAGGCTTTTAGAAACTTCTCATTCTCTTTTCCTGCCATTTTTCTCCTTGTTTAAATTCTGCCTTAAACTAAAGAGTAGGATGGTAGTATAGAAATGAAGGGGACAGGAAAAATGCTTTGTGAGTGTGTTGAGGTTGAGAAGTCATGAATTTATAGGAGCCAACTACATCTCAAAAATGGTTCAAAGTCCAAAATACTTTCACAAATTCACTTGTTTCACATGTTTGTGGAACCAACAATCTGAAATATGTCAAAACATTTTTTCCCCACGGCAAAGTACAATGTATCATTGGTTGAATGTAATCATAGAAAAATGGGAAAATTAAGATAATCAAAGCCACTTTCAGTAAAATGACCATGTTCCAACACTATCATGGTCCCAGTCACTAAGATTTCCTTTCTTTCGAAAAGATATTCTAATTCATAAAATATTATTCAGTTTAGATACACTGGCCCGGACATTTAAAAACTTACATTCATTTGTTCCTGCCGAATCTTTTACTTCCTAAAATTTTTTACTAGCAGGGACCATTTGAAAATTTTCCAAGTGGGGATATATAATTAACCTTTAAAACGTACTGTATGTTAATGCAGCAAAGAAAGTGTTAAGTTTGGTGGAACTAAAGTGAGCAGGCAGGCCGAAGTGCAATGCTGAACTTAAGTTAACTTGAATAGAACTTAGTGGACTTTGCCGTGACAGAACTGGATAGTGCAGAGCTGGAGAGTGCTGAGCTGAGCTGCACAGCAAAGGTTATCTCGGCAGAAGCTTTGCCGAGCAGAGCTGAACAACAGAGCATTGACCTCAGCTCGGCAGCACATCTGAAGTTTACGGGATGAAATATTCCTTGATTATATTTTTGATTGAACAAAATGATGTTCTGATTAGAATTTTCCACACTTATCTTTTTATAAGGAATATCTGATAGAGTTTCAAGGTAAATTGTGATGTAAAAGGAAAACTCCATAAATCATGTTGATCCTTTACTCCCTATAAAATCCGCCTGTTAAGCGCAGATTTGATGTAACTGAAACCTCAATTGGTTGATAGTGAATTTCTTGGCTTGCCGCCTCTGTGGGTTTTTCCTTCCCCTTAAGGGTTTTCCCACGTAAAATCTTGTGTTCTTCGTTTATTGTTTTCTTTAATCATTGTTCGTTATGTTTGTATCGCAATACTGCGATTCTGCGTTCTTGTAAGCAATCGTCGTGGTTGTTTCTGCTATTCTGCAACCCCAACAACTGGTATCAGAGCGAGTTTCTTTGTTCAAGTGGGAGCAATGACTGACGATGGTAAATCAAGAATTGAGAGATTTGATGGATCAAACTTCGGTTTCTAGAAGATGCAGGTTGAAGACTATCTATATTAGAGAGATATATATCTGCCTCTTGAAGGGAATGAGGTGAAGCCTGCTGACGTGATGGATCAAAAATGGGAAATTCTGGATTGTAAAGAACTAGGTGCCATTTGGCTGTCCCTCACGCAAACTATAGCATTTAATATCTCAAAAGAGAAGACCACGAAGGACGTAATGAATGCTTTGAAAAGGATGTATGAAAAGTCATCTGCCTCTAACAAGGTGCATCTGATGAAGAGACTTTTCAACATGAAGAAAACTGAAAGCAAAACGATGCAGGAACACTTGAGTGAGTTCAACATGATTACTAGTGATGAGCTACAACCTAACCTTGTGGATACAAACACTGATGATGACACCTCACTGCCCCGCACAGGTCCCATGACAAGGAGTATGGCTAAGAAGTTGTTGCATTGTGTTGAATCATTTCTTTATAGGCATTAAGAGGATGAACAAAGCAGAGATGATGTCCATTGGGTTTATATGATACAAGCTTTGATCTAGTTGTATCAAAAACATGTTGTACATATCTTTAGTTGTTCTTTTTAATATTGTTGGTTGGTTAACCTTGTTTTAGGATAGTTTGTGTTGTATTATTGCCTTGTTTTTCAGGTACACGTACTTAGCTTAAAAATGCAATTAGAATCTGAATTTTTGTTCAAGCAAGGAGGTGATAAGCAAGTAGCTTACAAGCAAGGAGGTGACAAGCACACACAAATCTGAATTATTCTTCACGCCAAACATGGATGGACAAGCTGCTCAAAGCATGAACCAATTGGGAGAAGTCTTGAAAATGTTCAAACCAATCAAAAGCAACTTGAAAACAAGCAAGCAAGCAGCACCAAAATTGATCCAATCAGCTACTTGAAGATTACGGCTGTTTAAGGCATAATTCACTTGGAAATTCAAAGCCAAACTTGCAACCAATCAAAGGCAATTCAAACCAAGTTGTTCAAAGTATTATCCAATCAAAATTAATCAAGAATTGTGGCTGAGAACAAGCATGGAAGCACGGCAAAACAATTCAGCTTTCTTGGAACCAAAATTGTTCAAACAAGTTACCAAGCAAGCATGTTCCTTTTAGACTTATACTTTGTACTTTAAACCTTGTACCTTTTTGTAAATTTCGTTGGTTATAAATAGATTAGGAACCTGAATGTACAAAGGACCACAATTCAAAAACATTTCAATCAAAATTTCCTTTAAGGAATTCTCAACTTTTCTAGTTGAAGTTTAAACCACTAAACGGTTTCTTTCAAGCTTATAGCCTAGAACTTGTTAGTATTTACTTCATTTTTGGTTTACAACATCTTAGGGTCTCAATGAGGTTTTAGATGTGTTGGAATGCCAAAGAGGAAGAGGTGTTGGCATGAATTGAGCCAAGGACAAACGGTTACAGTTCAAGGGGTGTCATTGTGATGTTCTTTGCCATAGCCGAGGTTCAAATCAATTTGGAATAGAAGACAAAGTCTTAGAAACGTTTTCTAGCCTTTATTTGGCTCATCAATTGGTATCAGAGCGTTGGTTAGTCTTCTATTCATGATTACATTGTTTAACTTGCATAAAAATGATCCTGCCCAAAAACCGTGTAGTAAACTGTTTTTATGTCCATTTATAATCTGTTAATTTAGGTAGTTAGTTTATGTTTAAAAGTGTTTATTAGTTAGTTTACAACAGTTTGGTAGGTTAGTTTAAGTAGCAAAAACCGAAATCACCACAAAAAGAACTTAGACTAGTCTTAAGTGTTGTTAGAATCTGTTTGTGTAGTTTAGTTAAAACCGTGTGTAACTTGTTGTTCTTGTTCAATCTAGCTTAGACAATGTTCATTAGGTCCTAATCTAGAAGTTTAAATGGTAGTTTAGTTAAGTCCTTAAAACAGAAAACTTTGAATACAAAAATAGATTAGTTGATAGTTTAGTTTGTAATCAAGTTGTTAAAATCTGTTTTTAGTAGTTGTGTGCAAACTGTTTTAGACGTTTTAGTTGCTGCCTTATTTAGCTTAGTTAGACTAGTTTACAACATAGTTTAAAGGATTAGTTGGTTGTTTAGTATAGAACAAGAAAATCCGAAAACTAAAGAACAAAAATAGTAGTTTTAGTTAACTATGTTTGCTGCCTAGTTTCTAGTTGATAAACGTTTGTTGAGTAGAATAAAAAGACTTGCATCTAGTACCATCTAGTTTAGAAACTGTTTGCATCATAAAAACGAAAACCAAAACAAAAACAAAGTAGAATAGATAACTTAAAGTCAAAACAAAACAAGTTAGTTTAGTTCGCATCAAAACTGTTTTCCATTAGTTGTTATAGTAATAAGCCCTTATAATTGCATTTAGAAACAACTAAGTTGCATTTAGCTATCTTAAGATTAGTTAGATCATTTGCATCAAAAACAGAAAAACAATTGCCAAAACCATGTGTTTAGAACAAGTCTTTAAAGCTCATTTGAAATATTGGTGAATGCTAATAGCTATATCTTTTTGTTGATTTCAATTGTTTCAAACAACTTGTTGGACTTAGATACATCCTGGAAGTTAGGAATTTTTTAAGCCCCCACACTGTTAAAAAGCTATCCAATTGTTGTTTTAGATCAATTTCTGAACTTACCTTGCACTATAATCAATTTGAACTTGTTGTAATTGTGAATTGATTTCTCACTACATAGTGTTTAGCCGTGTTGTGTACGAGAAACTTTCAAATTCTAAATACAACAAACCTTGGTGCAATTAAAGGCCGTGAGCAATGACTCATGTAGGCCGTGAGCAGTAGTCTCACAACAATCAAGCAAACACCCCAAAGAAAGAAAATTAAGCTTGATTGAGAAACACACGAGAGAAAAGCCATTATTTATCAACAAGTAAGAGGCAAGACAAGAGAGAATTGCACAAGAAAGAAAAGCGAGGAAAAGCCCAAAATTGAACATTGCAAAAGGGAAATTCCTGTGCAAAGCTCAAAAGAAAGAAAGTGCCAAAAACCAAAGTGTTGTAGATTTGAAATATTGAAAGTTTCTAAAGCAAACCCTTGCTGACACTTTGTTTGTGTGCTTTTACTTTCACTTTACTTCAATTGATAATTGCATATGCTGTAAAGTAAATTGAGGGATTGTCTTAAACAACCCCGTAGATTTCATTCAGCCAGAACAACAATTTGACTTCTATGATTTTCTTGAATCCTTAGGAGAAATAGTCCAAATTGCTGTTTTGAACAATTGTCAACATAAAGTAGAGTATTTGCATCTTGTCAATATTTTAATTGGCTTTTGAGATTGTTTTCTGAATCATGGGTCCCCAACAGAAAGATAATGCACCACCCCCGTCCCCATCTACTCCTGTTCCATCCCCAGTCCCTGTTACCCTAGAGAATATACATCAAACACCCACTTTCCTTGTTAATTAGTTTGGTTTAATGAAAAGTGACATAGAGGATAACAAACAGAGGATAAGAAAAGTAGAAAAGCCAACCTCAGATCTAAAGGAACCTAGTATACCTTTTCAAGAAGGCACCTCTTATGGTAATGAGTCTCATGTTGAACGTAGAAAAGTCACATCAGATAGAGGTAGAGGTAGAGGTCGAGGTAGTAATGGTGGTCGTAGGAACATTTCTTTTGAGGAGAGATTTGATGATCTCCCTGAGTACGATGAAGAACACTATCCGGAAGAACGGTATGATGAACGTCAGCCTGATAGAGCTGAACATCTTGAAGAAGAGTTCATTACTACTAAACTGACGATATCCTCCTTCCAAGGGAAAAGTGATCCTGAAGCATATCTGCAATGGGAAACAAAAGTGGATCATATGTATTCTTGCACTAACTATTCTGAATTGGCCAAAGTGCGGTATGCAACTTTTGAATTTGTACATTATGCTTTACTCTGGTGGGAACAATTGAAGAACACCAGGAGAAGAACAAGACAGCCCCCTGTTGTTACTTGGTCCGAGCTGAAACAAGAGATGAGGAAGAGATTCATATCTCCTTCCTATGAAAGAAGCATTTTCCAGAAATTGCAACAACTTTCTCAAGGTAATAGATCTGTTGATGAATTTTATAAAGAATTAGAACATTTGCTTACCAGGGCTAACATAGAAGAAGCTAAGAAGCCACAATGGCTAGATTTCTAGCTGGTTTGAACAAAGAGATTGCATTTAAGGTGGAACTTACACCTTACTCTGATCTGGCTTCTATGGTTCACATTGCTGAGAAAGTGGAAAGACAATTGAAGGTTAAAACTTCTAACCCTTCTTTTCGGACTAATCTTTTGAGTTTTCCTAGAACACAGCCCAGGACGCCTTTCCGTCCACAACAAGGTCAAGGCTGTGGATTCCAAGGAAAATCAACCCAGAATATCCAAAATCGTCCAAAGCTTCCAATCACTGATAAAGGCAAAGCCAAGGTGGAAGGTACGCCTAATGTTAAGGCTCGTGATATTCAATGTTTTAAATGCTTAAGAAAAGGTCATTTTGCTAATCAATGTCCCAACCCTAAACGCATCTTGTTTATTGAAGAGTCTAATGAGTATTATTCTGAGGAAGAATTGGAAGATAGTGAAGAAAACAATGAAATTGAACAAACATGTGAGGAAGAAGAAGAGCTTAGTGAAGAGATTAATGAGTGTGAAACAAAAGAGTTCTTAGTTGTTCGTCGAGCTCTAAGTGCCCAAATTAAAACTGAAGAACCTGAAATACAAAGAGAGAACATATTCCACATTCACTGTATGGTTAAAAAGAAAGTCTGCACTTTAATCATTGACTCCGGTTCATGTACCAATGTTGCAAGTTTTGAACTTGTTAGGAAACTTGAGTCGCCTTTAATTAATCACCCCGGTCCTTATAGACTTACATGGCTTAATGAGTGTGGTGAAGTTAAAGTAACAAAGCAAGTCCTAGTTTCTTTATCAATTGGTGGGTATTCTGTTGAGGTGTTATGTGATGTAGCCCCTATGCAATCAAGTCATATCTTATTAGGTAGACCGTGGCAATTTGACAACAAGGTTACATATGATGGTTACCTGAATAGATATTCCTTTAGGCATAACAACAAACTGTTCGAATTAAATGCCTTGCCCCAGCACAAAGTCTTTGAGGATCAACAACGAATGTTAAAAAGCCATAATGATCCAAAAGAAAAGGAACTGGAAAGGATTTTCATCAAAGAAAACCAACTGAAAACTTCTCGTCTTTAAAATTGAACCGAAAGAAATCAAAGTTTCTGCTGAACCATCTCTAAAGAAAAGTGCGTTCTTTTCCATCTCAAAGCGAGGTATTCCATGCTATCAATTCAAACAAAACTGTCTATATCTTGCTTTACAAAGAAACTATGTTCTCTTCATCTGAAATACCATCTACTTTACCAAGTGAAGTTGCATCTTTACTTCAAGAATTTCTAGCTTGTTTCCTGAAGGAGATCCCCCAGGTTTACCACCTCTAAGAGGCATTGAGCATCAAATAGATTTCATTCCAGGAGCTGTTCTACCAAACATACCTGCCTATAGAGCCAATCCAGAGGAAACTAAGGAAATCCAAAAACAAGTTGAGGAATTATTGACCCAAGGAAAAGTAAAAGAGAGTATGAGTCCTTGTGCTGTTCCTGTTATCATTGTCCCTAAGAAAGATGGAACTTGGAGAATGTGTACTGATTGTAGAGCCATCAATAAGATCACTGTGAAGTATAGATACCCTATTCCTAGGTTGGATAACATGTTGGATATGTTGCATGGGTCTAGATGCTTTAGAAAAGTAGATCTTAAACAAGGTTATTTCCAAGTGAGAATTAGGGAAGGTGATGAATGGAAAACTGCCTTTAAGACTAAATTTTGATTGTACGAATGGTTAGTTATGCCCTTTGGTTTAACCAACGCCCCTAGTACTTTCATGAGGTTAATGAATGAGTTCTTAAGGAAATTCATAGGGAAATTTGTAGTAGTTTACTTTGATGACATTCTTATCTACTCTAAAACCCTAAGTGAACATCTGATCCATCTTAGAGCTGTTTTTGTCATCCTACAGAAAGAAAAGTTGTATGCTAATTTCAAGAAGTGTTCTTTCTGTCTGGAGAAGGTTACATTCTTAGGATTTGTGATTAGTGCTGAAGGAATTGAAATGGACCAAGAGAAAGTTAAATCCATAACTGAGTGGCCAACCCCTAAGTCTGCTGGAGATTTTAGGAGTTTTCATGGATTAGCTAGCTTCTATAGACATTTTGTGAAGGATTTCTCTACCATAGCTGCACCCTTGAATGAGTTAGTCAAGAAAGATGTAAGTTTTGAATGGGGAGAATCATAACAACAAGCCTTTGAGGAACTTAAGAAACATCTAACTTCTGCACCTATCCTGAGATTGCCCAACTTTGATGAATGTTTGAAGTTGAATGTGATGCCAGTGGAGTTGGCATTGGAGCTGTATTGCATCAAGGTAACAAACCTGTTGCCTACTTTAGTGAGAAATTGAAAGGAGCTTCCATAAATTATTCAACCTATGATAAAGAACTGTATGCCCTTGTCCGTTCTTTACAAACTTAGCAACATTATCTGCAACCTAAGGAATTTGTGATTCATACTGATCATGAAAGCCTTAAGTATCTAAAAGGTCAAGGAAATTTGAACAAAAGACATGCCAAATGGGTTGAATTCATTGAACAATTCCCTTATGTGATCAAGTATAAGCAAGGAAAAGAAAATGTTGTTGCTGATGCATTATCTCGTCGCTATACTTTGATTAGTACTCTTTCATGTAACATGTTTGGTTTTGAGTCTATCAAAGAGATGTATCATTCTGATCATGACTTTAGTTCTATCTATCAAGCATGCATTGATTCACCTTTTGCTAAATATTACTTGTGTGATGGTTATTTGTTTAAAGAACATAAGTTATGTGTACCAATGTGCTCATTAAGAGAGTTGTTGATAAAAGAAGCTCATGGAGGAGGTTTAATGGGTCATTTTGGCTCGTTAAAAACTTTGGAAACACTTAAGGAGCATTTCTTCTGGCCGCATATGAAAGCACATGTTGATAAGGTATGTGACCAATGTATTACTTGCAAACAAGAAAAATCTAGAACACAACCACATGGATTGTACACTCCCTTATCTGTTCCAAGCTCACCTTGGACTGATCTTTCTATGGACTTTGTATTGGGATTGCCTCGATCCAAAACTGGTAAAGATAGCATCTTTGTTGTTGTTGATAGATTTTCCAAAATGGCACATTTCATTGCATGTAAGAAAGTTGCTGATGCTATTCATATTGCTGATTTGTTCTTTAAGGAGATGGTTAGATTGCATGGCATGCCACGTACAATTGTTAGTGATAGAGATACAAAGTTTCTAAGTCATTTCTGGCGTGTTTTGTGTGGAGTAGACTTGGTACTAAATTGTTATTTTCTACAACTGCTCACCCACAAACCGATGGTCAAACTGAAGTTGTTAATAGAACTTTGTCTCAACTGTTACGTGTTGTCATTCAAAAGAACTTAAAGAATTGGGAAGACTGCTTAGCTTATATTGAGTTTGCATACAATAGAGTTGTTCATAGTGGAACATTGCGTTCTCCTTTTGAAGTTGTTTATGGCTTTAAACCCTTTGTCCCCGCTTGATCCTGTTCCTATACCTGTTCATGAATGTGTTAGTTTAGATGGTGAACGAAAAGCAAAACTTGTGAAAGAATTGCATGAAAAGGTTAAGTCACAACTTGAAGCTAAGAATAAAGTGTATGCCAATAGAGCCAACAAGAATCGTAAAGTTGTTATATTTGAGCCTGGTGATCTTGTTTGGTTACACTTGAGGAAAGAAAGATTCCCTAAGGAAAGGGACTCAAAGTTGTAGCCAAGAGGCGATGGACCGTTCAAAGTGTTGAAACGGCTTGGTGATAATGCCTATGTTCTCGATCTTCCTGAAGAAAGGTATGGTCCTATCTCTAAAACTTTTAATGTTGCTGACCTTTCTCCATTTAGTATTGATTCAGATTCGAGGACGAATCCTTCTCAAGTGGGAGGGAATGATGAGCTACAGCCTAACCTTGTGGATACAAACACTGATGATGACACCTCACTGCCCCGCACAGGTCCCATGACAAGGAGTATGGCTAAGAAGTTGTTGCATTGTGTTGAATCATTTCTTTATAGGCATGAAGAGGATGAACCAAGCAGAGATGATGTCCATTGGGTTTATATGATACAAGCTTTGATCTAGTTGTATCAAAAACATGTTGTACATATCTTTAGTTGTTCTTTTTAATATTGTTGGTTGGTTAACCTTGTTTTAGGATAGTTTGTGTTGTATTATTGCCTTGTTTTTCAGGTACACGTACTTAGATTAAAAATGCAATTAGAATCTGAATTTTTGTTCAAGCAAGGAGGTGATAAGCAAGTAGCTTACAAGCAAGGAGGTGACAAGCAAGGAGGTGACAAGCACACACAAATCTGAATTGTTCTTCACGCCAAACATGGATGGACAAGCTGCTCAAAGCATGAACCAATTGGGAGAAGTCTTGCAAATGTTCAAACCAATCAAAAGCAACTTGAAAACAAGCAAGCAGCACCAAAATTGATCCAATCAGCTCCTTGAAGATTACGGCTGTTTAAGGCATAATTCACTTGGAAATTCAAAGCCAAACTTGCAACCAATCAAAGGAAATTCAAACCAAGTTGTTCAAAGTATTATCCAATCAAAAATGATCAAGAATTGTGGCTGAGAACAAGCATGGAAGCACGGCAAAACAATTCAGCTTTCTTGGAACCAAAACTGTTCAAACAAGTTACCAAGCAAGCATGTTCCTTTTAGACTTATACTTTGTACTTTAAACCTTGTACCTTTTTGTAAATTTCGTTGGTTATAAATAGATTAGGAACCTGAATGTACAAAGGACCACAATTCAAAAACATTTCAATCAAAATTTCCTTTAAGGAATTCTCAACTTTTCTAGTTGAAGTTTAAACCACTAAACGGTTTCTTTCAAGCTCATAGCCTAGAACTTGTTAGTATTTACTTCATTTTTGGTTTACAGCATCTTAGGGTCTCAATGAGGTTTTAGATGTGTTGGAATGCCAAAGAGGAAGAGGTGATGGCATGAATTGAGCCAAGGACAAACGGTTACAGTTCAAGGGGTGTCATTGTGATGTTCTTTGCCATAGCCGAGGTTCAAATCAATTTGGAATAGAAGACAAAGTCTTGGAAACGTTTTCTAGCCTTTATTTGGCTCATCAAATAGCCAACTTGAGTCGGTTGGGATTGTCTTTGACAATGAGGTTCTGGTCTTGATGATACTGTCAAGTCTGCCTGACTGTTGGGATGAAGTTGTCATGACTGTGAGCAACTAATCTAGAGAAGGTACGTTGAAATTTGAGAATGTGGTAGATGTGCTGCTTAATGAAGATTCGAGGAGGAGAAACAGTGGCAGCGCTAAAAGTTCTGGAGCCGCGCTGAACACAGAGGAGCGCGGCACCCCTGCTAAGAGAGACAATGACAGAGGAAGTGGGAGATCTCAGCCCAGGAAGAGCAAAGTCAAAAGGCTCAAATCTGACATGCTGGAATTGCAAAAAGAAGGGTCACCTTAAGCACGATTGCAGAGTCAAGAAGAAGGTTGATCATACTGACAAGAATAGAAACAAAATTCATGTCTCTCTAGCGTCCGAGTCTGACAGTGATGGCCTGATGTTGAGTTGTGAAAGCCAAGCTGACGCTCTTTGGCTCTTTGACACTGGGGCCTCTTTTCACACCATATCTAGCCGAGAATATTTCACAAATTACAATAGTCTAAATTTTGGAAAGGTGTATCTCGGGGATGATGACTCCTGTGAAATCATTGGCAAGGGGGATATCATATTGACTCTACCAGATTAAAGGCAGCAGAAGCTGCTTCAAGCAAGACATGTACCTCGACTAGCTAAGAACTTGATATCAATTACTCAATTGGCAGATGATGATGATCTAGAAGGACGGTTTAGCAAGACGCACTAGAAGTTAGTCAAAGGATCCTTAGTTGTGGTACAGGGATTGAGAGCTGGGACCCTTTGCAAATTCACGAATAAGAGCTCGGTAAATTCAGTCACCTCTGCAAGTGATGCCGAGCTCTGACACCAAAGACTTTGACACATGAATGTCAAGGGAATGAGGGTAATGGCATCCAAAGGAAAACTGGAGGGTCTGTCAAACATTGACATGCCATTGTGTGAATCCTGTGTGCTTGGGAAACAGAAAGCTATAAGCTTTTCTAAGGACAAGAGAAGTCTCAGAGCTAAAAAGTTGGAGCTTGTACACACAGATGTTTAGGGACCTTCAAATGTGCCTTCACCGAATGGCTCTCGTTATTATGTTACCTTCACTGATGACTCAACTCGGAAGCTGTGGGTATACTTTGTGAAGCACAAGTCTGACGTATTCGAAGTCTTTAAGAGATGGAGGAGTCTTGTTAAGAACGAAATAGGGCTGAAACTAAAGTGTTTGAGGTCAGAAAATGGTGGAGAATACTGCAACAAAGATTTTCAGAACTATTGTGCCGCGAATGGGACCAGAAGAGAAAAGACTGACAAAAACACCTCAACACAATGGTGTTGCTGAAAGGATGAATAGAACTATCTGTGAGAGAGCAAGAAGAATGAGGATACATGCAGATCTGCCAAAATCCTTTGGACCGAGGCGGTGAACACTGCTGTTTATCTGATCAACAGGGGTCCGTCTACCACAATTTGACTGCAAACTTCTTGGAGAAGAGTGGACTAGCAAGAAGATCTCACTTGCCCATGTTAAAGTATTTGACTGCACTGCTAAAACCGAGTGAGAGATCAAAACTTGACCTCAAGTCCAAGGTATATGTGCTTTAATTGGCTATGGATGTGACAATTTTGGGTATAGACTGTGGGATCATGTAGGGAAGAAGGTGATCAGAAGCAAGGACGTGGTTTTCAATGAAAACGTGCTTTACAAGGACAGGGTAAAGGAAGAGAAGCAACCTGTAAAGCCCAAGTACTTTGAGCACAATGATGTTGGTAATGCCGAGCTGAGCAAACCAGCAGATCAAACTGCTGAGGTACCCACTGTAGGAGATGAAGCTCTGGAGGAGCAAGTTACACCACCTATTTCTGTTCGGAGAGAGAGGAGAACCATTACTGGCCCTACCAGCTTCTCACCTTCACTTTATTACTTGTTTCTTACTGAATGTGATGAGCCGAGCTGCTAAGAAGGAATGAGTTCTGACAAAAATGAAGACTGGAGAGCAGCCATGGAAGATGAGATGAACTCTCTGCAGTGCAACTTCACCTGGCATCTTGTAAAGAAGCTACCAGGGAAGAAAGCAATTCAGAAAAAATGGGTGTACAGGTTGAAGCAAGAAGTGACGACACTCAAAGGTACAAAGCAAGTCTTGTTGTGAAGGGCTTCCAACAGAAAGCCGGGGTTGACTTCACTGAAATCTTTTCACCAGTTGTCAAGCTGTCAACCATCAGAACCGTCCTAAGTATCACAGCCGCAGAAGATCTGCACTTAGAACAGCTTGATGTCAAATCTGCCTTTCTTCACGGAGATCTAGAAGAAGATATCTACATTATGCAGACACAAGACTATGAGGTACCTAGTAAAGAAGACATGGTATGCAAATTGCAGAAGAGCTTGTATGGTTTGGAACAAGCTTCGAGGCAGTGGTACAAGAAGTTTGACAACTTCATGATAGAGGTCGGCTACAAGCACTGTCATGGTCATCACTCCTGTTACTTCAAAAGGTTTGAAGGTTCGTATATTATCCTGCTACCCTATGCAGATGACATGTTAATAGCAGGAGGAAGTACTGTTGAGATCAAGAAGCTGAAGGAACAATTGGCCAAGAAATTCTCCATGAAGGACCTCGGTCCAGCAAAGAAAATACTGGGACTCAATAATGAAAGAGACAGAAAGAATCAAGTGTTGAGGTTAAGCCAAAGAGACTATATCTCTAAGGTACTGAAAAGATTCAATATAGAGAATGCAAAACTAGTGTCAACATCTCTAGCAGGGCAGTTCAAAAATTTATCAAGGAAGCAATGTCCTAAGATGAAGGATGAGCTTGAACGAATAAAGAAGGTACCCTACGCCTCAACCATGGGAAGCTTGATTTATACCATGTTGTGCACCCGGCCAGACATTTCCCACGCAGTGGGAGTTGTAAGCAGATTCATGTCTAATCTAGGTCCTAAGCATTGGGCAGCAATGAAGTGGATACTAAGGTTCTTAGTTGGAATACAAGACTTGACACTGTATTTCGACAACGATGACCTGAACCTACTCGGTTTTGTAGACTCTGATATGGCTGGAGACGTTGAGGAACGCAAGAGTACTACATGGTATATTTTTAAGCTCGGCAGTGCTGCAATCACTTGGGCATCAAGATTGCAGAAAATTGTCGCACTTTCAACAACTGAAGCTGAGTATATGACAGTAGTTGAGGCTACCAAGGAACTGGTGTGGTTGAAGAGTTTACTAAATGAGTTGCGACACCCTCAGATCAGCTGTAAGCTATTTAGTGACAGTGAGAGTGCAATTCGCTTAGCCAGAAACTTTGCTTATCACGCAAGAACGAAGAATATCGACATCATAATCACTACATAAGGGTTATGCTTGAGGGAAGACAGTTCGACTTGGAAAAGATTCATACCAGCCAAAATCCAGCAGACATGATGACGAAGATTGTTCCAAAAGAGAAGCTTGAACTCTGCAAAGCTTCTCTGGGTCTGGTTACTTGATGGAAGTGCTGATGTGGCGGCAGTCAGAAAAGAGGAAATTTTAAGTGCGAGATTTTGTTAAGTTTGGTGGAACTGAAGTCAGTAGCTGGGCTGAGCTGCAGTGCTTAACTTAAGTTAACTTGAATAAAACTTGGTGGACTTTGCCATGACAGAACTGGATAGTGCAGAGCTGGAGTGTGCTGAGCTGAGCTGCACAGCATGATTATCTCGGACAGAAGCTTTCTCGAGCAGAGCTGAACACTAGAGCATTGACCTCAGCTCGACAGCACATCTGAAGTTTACGGGATGAAATATTCCTTGATTGGACATTGATTGTATAGAATCCTGTTCTGATTAGAACTTTCCACACTTACCTTTTTATAAGAAATATCTGATAGAGTTCTATTCAAGGTAAATTAGTGATGTAAAAGGAAAACTCCATAAATCATGTTGATCCTTTACTCCCTATAAAATCCCCTGTTAGGTGCAGATTTGATGTAACCGAAACCTCAATTGGTCGATAGTGAATTTCTTGGCTTGCCGCCGCCGTGGGTTTTTGTTCCCCTTGAGGAATTTCCCACGTAAAATCTTGTTTTCTCCGTTTATTATTTTCTTTAATAATCGTTCGTTACGTTTGTATCGCAATACTACAATTATGCGTTCTTGTTAGCAATCGTTGTGGTTGTTTCTGCTGTTCTGCAACATCAACAGAAAGACATGGTAGCCTAAATATGAAACTAACACCTTGGCAAACATTAATAGGAAAGTAAGGAGCTAACATGGAAAAAAGTGGGAAAAAAGGATAAAATGCATGCATACTGATCATGGAGTGTCATATTGAGCTATCTGTTCAATGTATCATTTTGAAAATAGTTTCAAGCTTATAGTAAAAGTACTGTCCAAGGCAATTTTTTTTTTTTATATTTTCAGTCATACGATTATAAAAGTGAAGAATTTTGGCCATTGTAAAGTGAAAATAACAGAAATACCTAAGACTATTTGCCAACTATAAAATGGAAAAAACGGTTGTATTTACAAAGACATGACTTTAGAACCTTTTGGTGTTAAGGTCTCGGCCTTAGCTATTAAACTAAAGATTCGCGGGTTTGGTGTTATATCATAAAATTTGTGTATGTCATTCAGATAAACCTATATTTCTAGGTGAGGGATTAATTCCAAGATATGTTCTCGATTAAAGTTTAACCATTTGTAGGGGTGTGATCTTACTTCTTTTGTGGTAGATAAACAGTACACGAGAAATTATTGAAAATGCATATGAATAAATTTGGCAAATTATGATTCCTGTACTTTTGAACTGGCAATTGAATTCTGTTTAGCAACAAATCTTTCCAACTTGTATTGTGACTATTTCCATTCTTTTAGTTTAATAAAAGAGTCCTCTAAAAGTATAAAAGACTTTTTTAGTAAGTATATCAAAGTTCATTACTGCCAAAAATAAGTCATTTTAATTTTTCACTAATCAAGCGTTTACAATAATTCATTGCCTATTTGGTAGTGTTATTAATTTTATTTTCAATATGTGTTATGATAATCATTCCACTTCATATTTCGCAATCAATTAGCGGTTGATTCGCCTCGGGATAAATATGTACTAAAGAGCATGCAACTCCGCAAAAGAATCTGGCCATCTTTTTACTAAGTGAGGTGAGAACACCTTTAGGTAGTTTGGAGGCTGCCAACAAATGTAGAGGTATTGAAGATTGCACATGTTTTATAAGGATGAGCCTGACTACATGACTCAATAGCTTCTTATGCCAGCCATTGAGCTTAGCATCAAATTGATTTAAAAGTTGAGTGTAGTATTAAGCCCTGTTAATCCCCTTGAATAGTTGTGAGCCAATGTACTTCATATAAAGGTGAGTAGATATCATATCTAAGGATTTTTCCATTGCTTTAATTCGGATAGTAGATATCCTGGTAACCGTTACAAAGTGGTTCTTTCCAAAGTTAACAGGCTGTCCTGAAGTTGTTTGATTTTGCAGGAGGAATTTTTTAAATTTCTAAGTTTACTGTAGAGCCAGTAAGGAAAATTATAAGATCATTTGCATAAGCCAAATAAGAAATATAAGAAGGTGTCTTGTAATTTGTGAGATTCCACCATGGATTTTAGCCCCTACTAAATTCCTTATAGGATAAGGTAAACAGTAGTATATGAGATGAAGGATCTCTTTGTTTAACTCCCCTTCCAAATTTGAAAAAATCATATGGTGCGCTATTCACCAAGACAAAGATGTATGTGTTGTCTAATGATTGAAAAGTACGCTTATAAAAGAAGTCAAGAAACCTAGTTTGGAGAGGATAGCTATCAGATATTCCTAAATTACTTTATAAAAGCCTTAGCCATGTCAAGCTTTATGATAAAATTTGAGCTCCTATTGTTGGAATTTGCATAGTAAATTCTATTACCCGGGGATCACTTAAGAGAACACAAAAGCAAAGTAAATAAATGCGGAAGTGTACCTTGCTCCATTGATTGCGTTGTAGTAGTCCTAACACGTATGGTGACTGTGTCTTCCAAAGGATTTCACGAATCCACCAGTTGTTGAATCCACTAATGAAGTTTCAACAACTTCCACTACTATTCCCGATGGAAAGAATAAGTAGTGTATATTCTTCTCGAAAGTGTTTTCTTTCAGCGAGTGCAGAGCAAAATTTTGATATTATTGTCGCACACTTTTCAAAATTCTCCTCTGTACTTATGCCTTCCTTTCCTTTCTGGTGCACTTGCTAAATATGCACTAGCACGTATATATATACATAGTGAAGTAAATGCAAAAATGAATTGCATTAAACGTGAATGTTTGAAAACGTTCTGAAAATTCAATTGCTGCAAATTCAATGGCTGAAAAACGTTGTATATTCAATTTCCATCAATGCCGTTTGAATGAAACAATATAATGTTTCTTGCATTAATATATATAATAAATTATATATATTAAAAAACTTGCTTTGAGAAGAATAATCGTGGGCTCTTGTCCCTCGGGGACCAGACGCCATTAATAATACGGTCTCGACTTTACGAGTCCTACCATCAAGGACTGTAACCGTATGACTGTCTACACGTTTAGTGGTCCATTCAGATTACACTGTATCCACTAATATACCGAAGTGATCACTTAATGTGTGGATACGTACAAATATTATGTAACATTAGTAACATATAATATATAACATACATAAGTCCACATGTATTTGATATGTAACTTAAGTCACGCGTGTCGTGCACTACACGTATGAGCATATCAAATCCAACAATCTCCCACTTGGACTATGTATGTTTATGTTACTTATTTGAGCTGCTTTACTGAATGTCCAATAGTGTAATCAACTTAGTCCGGTCCACTCAGTCAATGCCAATAAGAGAAACAAGCAGAACGTCGTCACACTTATGGGTGACGGGTCCCGAATTATGAATCATGATACCAACATTAGCTGAATGACATGGATGCTAGAATGGATGTGTAGTGTGAAAATTACATGCTATGTGATCATACATGCCAATTTCTAACTTGGTCCTACTCAATGAGATCGACATAATTCAGAATGAAAGTCACAAATAATGTACAACTCTAAAACTGTAATGTACATTATAATGAATGTCTGAAAACAATATTCTTTATCGAGCACTACAAAATGTAATCAATAGGCTCACACTAAAGCTGAATATCTTTAGCTGTACTGATACCCATACGAGCCACATGCCCGTGAAACGCCATAGGTATTACCCCTTTGGTCAAGGGATCGGCCACCATAAGATCTGTGCCTATATGCTCGATGCTAATCAGACCATTCTGAATTCTCTCTTTAACAGCCAGATACTTGATGTCTATGTGTTTCAACTTAGACGAACTCCGGTTGTTATTTGAATAAAGCACCGCAGAGTTATTGTCACAATAGATTTTCAGAGGTCTCTGAATAGTCTCAATAATACGCAGCCCTGTGACAAAATTGCGAAGCCATATCGCTTGACTGGAAGCATGGTAGCATGATACATACTCAGCTTTCATGGTAGATGATGCAATCAGCGATTGCTTTGCACTTTTCCATGAGATAACACCGCCTGCCAGCAAGAAGATGTAGCCGCTGGTGGATTTCATGCTATCTTGGCATCCACTGAAATCGGAATTTGTGTACCCAACGATCTCCAACTTTTCAGATTTCCGATACGTCAGCATATAGTGTTTTGTTTTTTGTAGATATCGCAGTACCCTTTTGGCTGCTATCCAGTGATCCATACCTGGATTACTGAGGTACCTGCCCAGCATTCCAGTGATGTACGCAATATCAGGTCGTGTACAAGCCTGGACATACATGATACTCCCTATTACCGAAGCATATGGAATATCCTTCATTTTCGATCGTTCAAGTTCTGTTTTGGGGCATTGTCTTAGACTGAATTTATCTCCTCTTGCCACTGGGGTATCAGACGGTCTGCAGTTTTCCATGCCAAATCGCTTGAGCACCTTATCGATATATGTTCGCTGTGAAAGACCCAAGATACCTTGAGAATGATCTCTGTATATCTTAAGTCCTAACACATATGACGCTTCACCAATATCTTTCATCTCAAAATGTTTATATAAAAGCTTCTTAATGTCGCGTATCATATGAATATCGTTTGCTGCAAGCAGTATGTCATCAACATACAGAACCAAAAATGCAAACTCACTCCCACTAAACTTGTGGTATACACACTCGTCAACCTGATTTGCCTCGAAACCGAATGAGGTAATGACTTGTGCAAATTTAAAATACCACTGTCGAGACGCCTGTTTGAGTCTATAAATGGATTTCTTAAGTCGACAAACCATGCTTTTAGGATCTCCCACTTCAAAACGAGGTGGTTGAACCATGTATATGGTTTCATTGATGTCACCGTTTAGAAAAGCGGTTTTAACATCCATTTGATGTAACTCAAGATCAAAATGTGCCACTAAAGCCATGATAATCCTGAAAGCATCTTTCTTCGATACCGGCGAAAAGGTTTCTGTATAGTCTATGCCTTCTTTCTAGGTGAATCCTTTTGCAACAAGTCTAGCCTTATATCGTTCCACATTACCCTTCGAATCACGTTTGGTTTTAAAGATCCATTTACAACCAATCGGTTTTGAACCTATGGGTAATGGCACGATGTCCCAAACATTGTTGTCATGCATAGACTTAATTTCTTCATTCATAGCTTCAATCCACTTTTCTGAATTTTGACAATGTATGGTGTGATGAATATTTATTGGATCATCTTCCATCATGCCTACATCAAATTCGTGTTCCTGAAGATACACCACATAATCATTTGATATGGGATTTCTTCTTTCATGAGTGGATCGTCTTAGTGGTACATGTTCTTGAGGTATTGATGGTTCCTCAACTGCATCAGTAGTTCTTGCATGTTCTTGAGGTATTGATGGTTCCTCAACTGCATCAGTAGTTCTTGGTTCATTATAAACTACGTCCACAGGTTCCTGTGGACCAGAAGTACTAGGGAATAGATCGCTAGATGCGTGTGTCCTTAGTAGAATCTCACCAATGATTGGTTCGATTCGCATATTTACACCATCAAAACGATCTTCATCTAATTCAGTGATCTACTGATGCAAACCGTTTCCCCCACGGAACCGAGATATCCTCAAAGAACTGTGATGAATTTGTCTCGAATATAGTTTTGCTAGTGTGATCATAAAATTTGTAACCCTGTGACCTCTCGGCATAACCAACAAAATAGCAGCTGATCGTTTTAGCATCCAGTTTTCTTTCACTTGGCCTATAAGGCCTAGCTTCAGCAGAACAACCCCATATTCGGAAATGAAGTAGACTAGGCTTTCGTCCAGTCCATAACTCATATGGAGTTTTATCAGTTGCTTTAGTTGGTACGCGATTGAGGATGTAGGCTGCAGTTTTAAGCGCTTCTCCCCAGAGGGACAATGGTAACGTAGTTTGACTGATCATACTACGAACCATTTCCATTAATGTGCGATTGCGCCGCTCAGCTACACCATTCATGGAAGGCGTACCTGGCATGGTGTACTGTGATACAATACCACACTCCTCTAGGAACTTAGCAAAAGACCCTGGACATTGTTCACCTGAACCATCATATCGGCCGTAGTATTCACCTCCACGATCCGATCTAACGGCCTTAATCTTTCTACTGAGTTGTAACTCAACTTCTGCTTTATAGGATTTGAACATGTCCAAAGCTTGCGCTTTGTCTTTGATCAAGTATATGTAACCATAACGTGAGTAATCGTCGATAAAGCTAATAAAGTATGTATGACCATTTCGGGTGGCTGCATGAAATGGTCCACTGATGTCTGTATGAATTAGCTGTAGTATACTCGACGCACGGTTGGCTTCATATTTGCAGACTTTGGTTTGTTTTCCTTTAGCACAAAATATACATGATCCGAAATTTGTTTTGTCTAAAGGATCGAGAATTTCATTTCTGACTAGACGTTCGATTCGATTTTTTGAAATGTGGCCTAAACGTCTATGCCATAACGTTCCTGAATTCTCGTGAGTTAATTTTTGCTTAACGTTTCGAGTACTTGTTTGCAAGGTTTCTTGAGTTGAAGCGACATTCATAGAATAAAGTCTATCTATTTCGGACATTTGACCGTTACCAACACATTTAGGCGCAAGAAACAATCTGAAGGTGCCATTTCCAATATCACAAAAATAACCATCTTTGTCTAAACGATAAAAGGAAATTAAGTTGCGTCTGAAAGACGGTACAACACAAGTTTCATGCAAATCTAAATAAAAGCCACTTGTCAGCAATAGTCTGAAGTGCCCAATAGCTTCAACCTTTGCCCTGCCATTTCCTTTGTAGATATATTTCTCCGCTGGAGTTGGCTTTCGATGGCTCAGGCAACCCTGCAAAGACACAGATAAATGGGTGGTTGCACTCGTATCAATCCACCAAGTGTCTTTAGGTACTGAAACATGATTAATTTCTGAACAAACCAAAGCAAAAGATGTACCTTTCTTAGCAAGCCAAGAACGAAAACCGGTACATTCTTTCTTCACATGTCCCTTCTTTTTACAGAAGAAACAGATAGGACCCTTATCCGACCATTTGACAGCAGTCGGTTTTGCCCTTTTGTCCGTCTTCTGAATGCCTTGATCTTTAACTGCATGTACATCCTTACGTTTCTTTCCACCATTCTTTCTCTTGGTAGTGGTGACGTGCACACTTGCAGTGGTTTCATTCTGAAGCCGTTCCTCTTCCTGAACACAGTGAGCGATTAACTCATTCACTGACCACTTCTCCTTCTGGCAGTTGTAACTGACCAAGAAGCGGTTAAATTTAGGAGGAAGGGAGTTAAGGACCATTACCACCAGCATGTCATCAGACACGTTCAGTTTCATGCTCCTCAACTTAGAAACCATATGAGACATCTCCATGATGTACTCCCGAATGCCACCATCACCACGATACTTGTTTGAGCAAAATTTTTTTAAGAGATTACCCATTTCGGTTTTCTCATTCCTCATGAATCTTTGCTCAAGCTCAGCCAAAAAATTCCTTAGCCGTGGTGGATTCTGAAACCGACCCCCTGAATGCCTCAGGAATGGTCTTCTGCATGATCTTCAGACATATACGATTGGACTTTAACCAGCGAGCCATAGTATCCTCATGCTCACTAGTGCTATCATCATGTAGCACTGCTGGTCGGTCCATCTGAAGCGCAATGTCCAGATCGGCTAACCCCAAAAAGATCTCCAGTTGATCTTTCTAAGCCTTAAAGTTAGAACCGTTCAACATCGGAATATTATTAACACCTGAAAAGATTGCTGAAATAAAAGAAAACCAAAGAACAAAACAACACATAAGTCAATATAAACTGCAATATAACTTAAGTTCAAAACAAGTATAGAACAATTCCATCTACCAAAAATCTTTCAATATTAAGTGCTCTTTGGAGTCTCCTTAACATTGTCTAACAATTGGGATGTAGAAATTGATGCAGCGATACAATATACGTAAAGTAGTCACCTTCCTTTGGGCCGATAATCTAGTCACGTAGTTCCTTATTATCGCCGGACTCTTTCAATTACTACGATGTGATATATGTGACTTCGACAACTACGTCTTCCTTTGGGCCGACTAATAGTTATGCGAAGCACATATACACCTATCACAAACTTAACAATTGCACAAGCGATGATATGATTGTCACACTTTAAGGAGATCATATTAAAGCCATACATTTGCTAAGATGTGTGTCCTTATGGTTCTATACACCATTGCAGTTTATCAATAAACATGAAGATTTATATTTGACCGTAATGTATGCATCCAGACATACATCTGGTTAAATCCTCGTATTTTCTTTAACCTTTGAGATGCCACTGAAATTCTCATAATCAAGAAAATAGCGCCTCATTGATAACTTTGAAGACCAATGAGGCTTTATCAATCAAATCTGCTTGTGACATTACTTAATGATGAAAACTTCATTATTCATCTATCCGAAGCAAATATATTTGATTGATAATTATTGTCAAAATAGGTTCCTTATGGTCAAACTGTCCAGTCACACCGATTAACTTAATGTAATACATAATGCATTAGTGATAAAATGTTGTCTATATTAAACTAATGAAAACTATAGTGTAAACATCTGCATCAATATAATATCAAATTATGCACTATACTATTTAACTGACTTGCTAACTAAATTGATGCAATATATCATAAACAACAAAGTGTATTACAACTATAAAACCGGATGTTCACTGGCAGGTCAATGAATGAACATATTAATGATATTACTTGAGCATTGTATCAGCATGCTGCAAGAATATGCTGTCATCATATGAAAAGTGTATAAATATATATCTGATATATACGACGACAAGCAAATAAGTGTTTAAAATATATGTGTGTGAAGCAACCAAAAAAAAAAAGGTCTCTGAATGCCATGCAAATATGCAAAGCTACACGTTGGAAAGCAAAGCAGCGAACTTCGCAAACTTTTCCAAATGATTTTTTTTTTTTAGCAATTCACATTCTCGGACCAAAAGGCCACCTCAACTTCAGTAATATTTGATTAAATCAAACATATGACATCAGACTAATGATGTGACTCATTAGCATGACTTAAACAAACACTTGACGAGCAGGAAGTGCGATGCAGAAAACAATATTTGTAAATTTAATGTCTTTGCCGAGAAGATCAATTCATGACGTTGTGAATCTAATATCAACCAATTCGAACTTGACATAAATTGACCACAACTGAGTATAATAGAAGTTGTCGAACTTCCATATATATTGTCATATATATGTAAAAACATAAAAATAAGAAAACAACGCGTGTTCTCATTAAGCGTGCTCTGATACCACTTGCTGGAATTTGCATAGTAAATTCCATTACCCGAGAATCACTTAAGAGAACACAAAAGTAAAGTAAATAAATGCGGAAGTGTACATTGCTCCATTGATTGCGCTGTAGTAGTCCTAACACGTATGGTGACTGTGTCTTCCAAAGGATTTCACGAATCCAACAGTTGTTGAATCCACTAATGAAGTTTCAACAACTTCCACTACTATTCCCGGTGGAAGAATAAGTAGTGTATATTCTTCTCGAAAGCGTTTTCTTTCAGCAACTGCAGAGCAAAATTTTGATATTATTGTCGCACACTTTTCAAAATTCTCCTCTGTACTTATGCCTTCCTTTCCTTTCTAGTGCACTTGCTAAATATGCACTAGCACATATATATATATACATAGTGAAGTAAATGCAAAAATGAATTGCATTAAACGTGAACGTTTGAAAACGTGTTGAAAATTCAATTGCTGCAAATTCAATGGCTGAAAAAACGTTGTATATTCAATTTCCATCAATGCCGTTTGAATGAAACGAATATAATGTTTCTTGCATTAATATATATAATAAATTATATATATTAAAAAACTTGCTTTGAGAAGAATAATCGTGGGCTCTTGTCCCTCGGGGACCAGACGCCATTAATAATACGGTCTCGACTTTACGAGTCCTACCATCAAGGACTGTAACCGTATGACTGTCTACACGTTTAGTGGTCCATTCAGATTACACTGTATCCACTAATATACCGAAGTGATCACTTAATGTGTGGATACGTACAAATATTAAGTAACATTAGTAACATATAATATATAACATACATAAGTCCACATGTATTTGATATGTAACTTAAGTCACGCGTGTCGTGCACTATACGTATGAGCATATCAAATCCAACACCTATTGGATTTATCAATCATATGAACCATCTCATTAGACATAAGCACTTGCTCAGTGATGTCTTTCTGTTTCATGAATCCAGTTTGCTCTGAAAATATAAGCGTAGGCAAGATAATACTGACTCCAGACGCCAGTATTCTTGTGTTAATTTGGCTCATAAAGGTTGAAAGGCTAATGGGCCAAAAATCTCCAAACGTTAGAGGGCTATCACACTTAGGGATAAGAACAATCATTGAGCTATCCATAGCGTTGGGACTGGAGTGCCTGGGAAAAGTTCTTGGATCATCTTGTATACATCGTCTTGTATGATTGATCAACATCGCCTATAAAACATACCATTGTATCCATCTAGTTCAACTTCACTGTGAGGGTCAAGTTGCTTTTAGCTTAGACATTATAAGCATTTTAGTGAATGTGATTTGTCTTCATCATTAATAAGTTTGGGAGCATAATCAATTATTTTGTGGTGAGCACTACCGGGTTCTTTTTTGAAGAGCCATAGAAGCTCACAGCTGCAGCTTGTATTGTATATGTTGAATTACAAAGGTTTCGCCAACTGTCCTTAGTGCTCCTAATAGTTTGTTGCTTTCTATCTTTGACTATATTGTAATAAAAGGAAATATTTGCGTCCCTTTCTTTCAACCACGTGACATGGGCCTTTTGTCTCCAAAAGCTTTCCTTCTCCTTCGATGCTGCAATAAGTTCCGCCTTTTGCCAAGTGATATGCAGTTCACGTCACCTCAGCTGCAGCCTTCAAACGGATTCTATCCTTCTCCTCTAGTAGTTGTGATATCCACATTCAAATGTTTGTTTTGTTTGTTCAATGTTTGTTTTGTTTGTTTTTCCCTTTAACAATTATTTGTTGTAACAACCTTGCATAGGCTTGTACCAAATAGCATATATGACCAATGTACAACCGGAAGATATAGTGAATGAATATACTGCTTTTCGCACAAAACCCTTTTACTGGTCCTATATCAATACCTCCTTCTCAGCATTTTCCACAGCTTGAAAGATATTGCAAAATATTGTTTTATTCCACAGCTTCAAGTTCTTTTTCAATAGTTTTAGTTTGTTGCATGGTCATCTTGTTCTAAGTTTGCTAGAAAGTAGCTACAAAATGCTGGAAGTCTGAATGTAGCGTCCAGGCGTTAAGGAAACAAAAGGCTGGAGGCCCCCGTATGGAGGGTTTTTTTACAACGTAATAGTAAGGGTGCGTGATCTCAGATAGCCCGACAAATATGATCTCCATATATATTTATATTTATACATATATATACACATATATATACATATATATATATATATGTACATATCACACACACACACAGATATATATATATATATATTAATATAACGAAGGTAGAGCCTTCTTTCTTTATTTTATTGATGATTCCTACTTACGGCGGAGGATAAACTGCTTTTATTATACGATATAAAAAGAAAAACTAACCTAGTATTATAATAGAAGAACGAAGTATCTAGCAAAGGAAACCGAGGTCAGAGTCCTGTTGGATGACTAGAAACTGGAATCTGTGGAGGTTTTGAAGGCTTCTGCCCACAAGTTTTTTGATCATGTCCTAATATGCGACAGTCAGTGCAAAATGGAGGAACATCATCATATTCCACCATAGGATAAAATTCATAAGCACCTTCTTGAATATGAAGTTTGTCAGGAAGAACTTTAGAGATATCAACATCAACACACTATCGTACCATCGAAGGATGAAGACCTTGCATTGTGGCGGAATCCATTCGAAGAGGGGTTCCAATCATACGAGCCACGTCCCAAAGGGCTGCCTTATTGTGTAAAAACAGCGGTAATCCACGGATAGAAACCCATATTGGGACGATAGGATTATCATATTTCGGATCAAATACACGAGTCCACTTTGTCACTCTCATATGAAAATCATTCATAGTCATGATCTACGTAAAAAACAGCGTTGGTAATCACTTGATCTGTAAAGGTAATAAGAATATGATGTTCATCCAAAAGGCCGAGTTTCGACGTCACTTGAAGCCAATAAGTTCAAAGTAGGAAATCAATTGCTTCATTGTCGGACGACCATTCCAGAATGAACCAATTAAAGAATATTGATAGGGGACAAAAAATTGCTATACCTCGTCCTCAGAGAAAGTAATAGATGGTAAGCCTTTAAACCTGTTGACAACACGAGTGACTGGTAGCGGCGGGATAACCTTCGTGCCACCACATCGGTGATAGTGGGTTTCTTCAATGAAGCAGCCGTTTGTGGGGCGGATTCCATGGGGTAAAATCGCTGATCGCTAGACTGAGAGTGACGAAAATAGATACCACGACCAGAAACGAAAATTGAATGCTGCAATGTAATTGAAAGAATCAGAAAACAAAGAGATGGCAGAAAAGCAACGAATAAACACTGCGATCATGGTGATTCAGTCGGTGCCGCCGTCAGTCGCTGGAGCCATTTCAACCTATATGTTATTTTATATTATTTAAAAAAAAATTGGGGAGGGGAATCGAACTCGACCCCCGGAAATGAGATAAATGCTACTCAACCGTTAGACCTAAAAGTTTTTCGCTACATGTTATTTTATATGTATATGTATGTATGTATATATGTATGTATGTATGTATGTATGTATGTATGTATGTATGTATCTGCAAATTGATCAAGGAAAGTGAAATTGCATAGGAATCTTCAAGCTTTTGCCAAACCTGTTCTAGACCCCTCCTACAGGACCAAGTATATCATGAGCCATAAATATGCAACTCTAGAAAATTACAATAGTTAACACAGTCTGCAAAATCATCAAAAGAAGAGAAGGATGGAGAAGAAACACCTTTGTGATCACTTAGTGAAGGAAAGGCATTAAAATCTCTCTCATCAAGCCATCGTGCATTGATGGAGTCATGAATGTGCGCAATTCATCCCAAAGAAGCTTTTTGTCAGTGATGGAGCACTTCACGTAAACTATAGATTACCAAAGCTAAAACCAATCTTAGGTACTGCGAACCTTAAGTGAGATGCCTATTGTCCTGGTTGGCCGTCTATAAGAGTGATAAATTCCCCATTCCTGAACGTATAGACTTGTCTTGATCCCTTCAGGATCTTCTTAGCGTCATCTTGATCCTTTGAGGATCTCTTTAGCCTCCATATTAGTGGCATTTCTTTAGGAATGTCAATATGTCGAGTCTTAGTTTTCCCCTTATTGATCGTATGCACAGATTCGTTTGCCTATTTTTCCTCACTACATTTTAAGGTCATATTCCAAAAGTTTTGCATCTTGTGCAATATGCAGGCAAGTCCTCATAGGTGACACTTTCCACTTTTATGTGGTGTCTAATCATACGCGCTATAGCATGTAAGACCCTTCGATCATGCAAATAGATGGTCAGGAAAGAAATCCAAACAAAAACAATGGAGGTGTCAAACTTTGGATTATAGTCTGGCTGTTAGGAAAGTATATATTCTGTATTAATTAAGAATCAATTAATATAAATCAGGATTTGTGTACAGTAATTAGGAGAATTTCTTACCATGTATAGAGTAGTCTTTTATGTATAAGATAACAACTAATGTACGGGTGTATTGTGTGGTGGAATTGAAGAAAATATTTTTCTCCAATCTTCTTCTCTATCTTTACTTGATTAACATGGTATCAGAGTGGGAATGATCCTACTCCAATTTACCAAGAATCAATTTTTCTGAGTATAGGCTCAAAATTTTTTCTTCATCATAGCCTGAACTTACTTGTTTCGGGCATACCCAACCCAGCCTATTTTGGACTTTGATCAAGTGCAGCATACGGTTTCCTTATCTCCAAACCTGTCCATAGAAAAAATAACCAGAATCATATCAAACCCAGAATCTAGTGAAGCCAAGACCCCAAACCTTATAGACTTGGCGATTCAAGTAGCCAACATATTGCAAAATACTCTAGTCAGATCACATATCACTCCTACACCATCACAGCCAGTACCATTAACTACTGAAAATTTGACAATTTCAGTCAAACTTAACGGAAATAATTATGCTCTCTAGGCACCATTGGTGCTGAGAGCAATCATCGGCGTGGGAGGAGGCATCACCTCACTGGTGTCCCTCCTCCACCACAACCCTCGGATCCAGATTTTTCCTTGTGAGAACAAGGGGATAACTCAGTCTTTACGTGGATTATTCAGATAATTGAACCATCATTGATGGTCAACATGACAAGGTATCCCATTGCAAAAGCTTTGTGGGACGGTCTAGCCCTCACATATGAGTTAGGAACCGATTCCTTCTGAGCCTATTACCTCCATAGACAAGCAAGTTTGATCAGACAAGGGGAGAACATAAAAAATTGTTGGAACTGACTACAGGACCTTTGGACTGCCATAGACGCCCAAGAACCGAATCCAATTACTTGTCCAGCAGATATTAGCATACACAGTAAAAAGATGGAGGCACTTTGGTTGTATCAGTTTCTCACGGCAATAGACGAGAAATACAACACCGAAAAAAATGATTTGTTAAAAAGCGACCCGCTACCATCGTTGGAAAAATCATATAGAGAGATAAGGAGGGCAGAGGAACGCTCTGCAGTGTTGCAGAGGCCTCACTTAGAAGATTTTTCATCACAGGGAGGTGTGGGCCATGGCCTAGCAACACAAACCATGGCTACCAGAGGCCGTGGCTCCCGAAAAACTCATGGACCGGGAGCAGCATAGGGGAGAGGACATGGAGGACCATGCTCAGGCAATCCACGGCGCGTAGAGGACAAAGATGGCTTGATCTACAGCCACTATTGCAAAAAACGGCACACCGAGGAAAATTGCTTCCAGATTTTAGGCTATCTGGAGTGGTATGAAGGAAAGAATAAGCAATCAGACGGGACCAAGGCGATGGCGGCAGCAACCATGTCTAGCAAAAGAGAAGGGACAAAAGAGCCAGCAGCCGTGGGTAATGACGATGGAGGTATTATGGCTTGTTTATCACTAATCACAGAATCATTCCCCAAACAGTCTGATTCGTCCAGTATAGTCCTTCCAAAGTCAGATTAAACCGATTTGACCCCTCGAGTTCCTGGTTTATTACAAATCAGGACCAATTACACCCAAAACTCCAAAATTACCCCTACCTTACCAAATGAACCTAATACATCCTCTCATGAAAGAGCTTGTGTTTTTTCTACTACCTCAACAAAGAATTCCTGGATCCTTAATAGTGGTGCAACTGACACCATGACCCATGACTCTCATGACTTCCAAAATTAGACCTCTCCAACCAAAACACATATCGAAACTGCCAACGGTGCCCTCATACCAGTCACGGGAGGTGGCACGATATCAATAAAACCAAACCTCAATTTAACAAATTGTCTTTACGTACCTGGCCTTTCGTCAAAATTGTTATCTATTAGTCAACTTACTCGTGAATTACATTGTGTCGTAATTATGTACCCTACGTTCTGTCTTTTACAAGATATTCGCTCGAAGGTGATTATTGGGCGTGGCATGGAGCAAGACGGACTATATTACGTGACAGATGTGGTGCAAGAGGGCCGGTCCAATCTTGTCCCCGAGACTGCTCAACAACGACTATGGCTACGGCACCGTCGTCTGGGCCACCCCTCCCTCAGTTACATGAAGTTGTTATTTCCTTCTTTATCCGAGTCTGGTATTACTTTATTTTGTGATGCTTGTTATTGTGCTAAACATCATCGTTCTACATATAAACCAAATAACACTCGGGTCAACTCTTTGTTTAGTAAAGTACATTCTGATGTGTGGGGACCTTTTCCACACTCCACATCCCTTAGGTTTCAATATTTTGTTACTTTTGTAGACGATTGTTCGCGCATGACCTGGATTTACTTTCTGAAGAATGAATCTGATGTTGTTTCACAATTTGTCCAGTTTTATAATATGATTAGAGTCGCGGAACAAAAAAACCGCGTTCTTCTTGAAATGACTCGGGCAATGATGCTTGAGTCATGTGTTCCTAAATTTCTTTGGCCTAAAGCTGTTGCAACGTCTGCTTACCTTCTTAACCGTTTACCCACAATGAATTTGGATCATCATACTCCGTTATCTGTACTCGCGTCTCATACTGAGGTACCCTCTATACTCACCTTATCACCAAAAATATTTGGCTGCACAGTGTTTGTTCACATCCCAGCCTCTCAACATACCAAGCTAGAGGCATGTGCCGACAAGTGTGTATTCATAGGATATTCCCTTACTCAGAAAGGATATCGCTGCTATAACCCTCGCACTTGTCGGATTCATGTCACCATGGACTGTACCTTCCTTGAGCATGAGTACTTCTAGTCTACCCATTCTTGGTCTCAAGGGGAGACAATGGGTGAGACCTACAACTGGCTTTATACCACTGGTCAACCAGAGGCGGTTCCAACACGACAAGTAGGTGGCATCGACTGTGCCTTACCTGATGAGGATATAGTCCATCTTGCCGTACCCCCCCCATTGGTTCACTTCAAGCAGATATTCCACGTGATCAGGTACTAGAATCATATGTTTCCCCTCTATCTACATCATTATCAACCCGTGAACAGGACCCCGACCCCGATCCTAACAATCCTTCCAGTTCTGGTTCTATGATAAGTGAAACTACACAGGGTAACAGTGACGTTTCAGTAGACCAGGGCAGAGTGCTACCACTACGAAAAACAGAGGGAAGCCTCCACCAAGGTATTCTCTAAGCCAGATATCGAAGGGGACATTATATCCGATTACAGGTGCAAAAGTCTTTTTGTCCTTTGCATGTGACACGATTGTTCTGAGAACGGTCGAGGAGGTAATAAATTAACTTGAATGGTATGCAGCGATGAAAGAATAAATGAGAGCGTTATATAAAAATAACACTTGGGAAAAGGTAGCGCTACCGAGTGGAAAACGTCCAGTAAGCTGCAAGTGGGTCTATAATATTAAGTACAAGGCGGATGGTAGTATTGAAAGGTACAAAGCGAGACTGGTGGCCAGAGAATACACCCAGGCTTACGGTATTGATTACACAAAGACTTTCTTGCCGGTGGCAAAACTTGATACAATCTGGGTACTTTTCTCAGTAGCAACCACTAAGTCTTGGGACCTTCATCAATACGATGTGAAGAATGCATTTCTTCATGGGGAGCTGAAAGAGGAGGTGTATATGAGTGCACCCCCAGGATTTGCGGATGAGTTTGCAAAAAATGAGGTATGCCACTTATGACGATCTTTATACGGACTAAAAAAATCTCCTAGAGTGTGGTTTGAGAGGTTCACGGCGTTTATGAAGAAACAAAATTATAAACAGAGTAACACCAATCAAACTCTATTTATCAAAAAGAAAGGAGATCAAGTGACGTGTCCTATCATCTACGTTGATGACATGATTATCACAGGAGATGACAGTGAAGAGATGGCGATCTTGAAACAACAGTTGTTTTCAGAGTTTGAGATGAAAGATCTTAGAGACTTAAGATATTTTCTGGGGATTGAAGTGAATCGTTCGGAACATGGGATATTTATTTCTCAACAAAAGTATGTTATAGACTTTCTTGTCGAGGTTGATATGCTGGACTGCAAACCTACTGGAGCTCCCATGTTAGTAAATCAGAAGCTGGAATTTGAAGAAGGAAGGCCATTTGTCAACAGGGGCAAATACCAGCGATTGGTTGAAAGGTTGATATATTTGGCGCATACTCGACCTAACATTTCATTTGCTGTAGGGTTGGTGAGCCAGTTTATGCATCAGCCTCAGGACCATCACATAGAAGTTGTCATGAGAATCATCAGGTATCTAAAAAGGAACGACATGACAGGGGATTTGGTTCAAAAATCATGGTCATCTGGATGTTAAGGTTTATACTGATGCTGATTGGGAAGGAAATTTAGTGGACCGGAGATCTACTTTTGGATATTTTGCTCTAGTTGGGGGAAACCTAGTAACGTGGAAGAGTAAGAAGCAGAAAGTCGTGGTATTATCGAGTGCTGAAGCAGAGTTTCGGAGAATTGTGAAAGGAGTAATAGAGATACTGTGGTTACAAAAGTTGATGCTTGATCTGGGTATTCAGGTTTTGCTACCAGCTCAGGTGATGTGTGATAATAAGGCCTCCATTAGAATTTCAGAAAATCCCGTACAATATGATCGTATGAAACACATTGAGATAGACAGACATTTCATCAAGGAGAAGATCGAAGATGGGGTGGTAGAGCTACCGTTTGTACCGACAAAAGACCAGTTAGAGGATATACTGACTAAAGCAGTAGCAGGAAGAGCCTTTAGTGAGACGTTGATCAAGTTGGGCATTGTAGATTTCCCTGCTCAACTTGAGGGGGAGTATTAGGAAAATATATATTCTGTATTAATTAGGAATCAATTAGTATAAATCAGGATTTTTGTACAGTAATTAGGAGGATTTCTTACCATGTGTAGAGTAGTCTTTTGTGTATAAGATAACAGCTAGTGTACGGGTGTATTGTGTGGTGGAATTGAAGAAAATATTTCTTTCCAATCTTCTTCTCTATCTTTACTTGATTAACACTGGCGTCCACTTTGTAACCTGCATATCACATCCATGAATATTCCATGTCACACGATAAAAACATCTTTGGTAATTCTTTTTCTTTCCAAACGTAATGAAAACATGTGAGTGATCGAGCAATCCTACTATAAAAGCTCCAGAAAATCCAATTTCCTAAAACACCTTTCGTATTGCCACCATAGAAGGAAGACCCCTCCAAAATGTTGCTACCAAAGAAAATTGAAATTTTGCAACTAGCATTGCATCCTCTTAATCAGAGAATACAATGGACAGCATTCCTTTATATTTTGTCAGGGCGAAATGCAAATTTGTATTACCTAAATGTCAAGATATCAAAGTGATGTATCCTACACAATATATAGCCTTGCTTATAGAACGGCTTGCCGATCTACATGCACAATTTAGTAACATAAGCTATTTTAATCTATAGTAGCATTGCTTATGTCTAAAATATGAGGGAAGAACTTATACATTACTCTATACACATGAGTGCATATTCTATGTACTACATCCCTAGGTACAAATTTTCAAAAATGTATCTATTCCGCGCCTGCCAGATGTGGTATACCATTGTTGCCAAGACAATTTTTGCTGTCTTGGCTTTGAGTGTCTTTCCTTTTAGTTTGCATAAGTCCCAGGTCAGCAATCTATGGACTGTAGTGAGTCCCCGTGAAAGCCCAAGCCAGACGGAGATGGAATTCCGAATTTGCATGGTGGCCGAGCAGGAGAAGAAGAGGTGAGGTAATGTCACTTGTCCCGCAGAGCAGAGTTGACATGTAGCATCATTCAAGTACACAAGCATGTCCTTGGTGGACAGCTTATTCAGCCCAGCTAACCATAGCGTAAAAGAGTTTTTGGGAGTCATAGCTGAATCCGCACTATCTTGGCGCAATTGAGTTTCCTACGTTTCTTCCTGAAGTGGTCGTACCCCAAATGAGGTTTAAGGATACCTTTCATTGCATATCGTACATTGTCATCAAAAGAACGGCTGACGGGCAGCGACACCTGCTCGACCAATCATGGCCGAGGTGTCCAAATCAATGGCGATCTTCAGGCAGTTTTAAGGCCGGCTCCTTGAGTTAAACTGTGTGTGCATGTATGTGTGTACATATGTGCGTATTGGTATGGCATAATAGGAGATGCAACATATAAATACCATACGTTACATCGTATACAATACATAATTGGCACCTTGAAACATCACTAGGTGAAACTATAATTTTAATCATTTGATTTGATTTTTGTTTGCTTTCCATTTCTAATGGAGTCAAAGACACACTCTTCATTGATTTTGGAATATGATGGAATAAAGAAAAATGACTCACTAAATTGGATGAGCTTCTTCTATTGTGAAATAGCAGTTGAACGACACAGTTTGACGCAATTTTCATCATGGGTCATCGGGAAACAATCTCTGTATGTTTCTAACACATGTGTATGGTTGTGTACATACGACCCCCCATACTCCACTATAGCCGGGAGCTTATAAGGCAATAGAGTAATGTTGTTGTGGTTGGTTGTATTTGATTTGTGTTTGGATTCATGTTATTTAGTTTATGTGCCTCAATAAATTTAACACGAAATAATAACATTGTAGATGATGGTAATATAGGCACTTACAAAATAACCAGTCAACTACATGGAAAGAAATAACGTACACGATCAAGTAAAAATGAACACAACTCAATAAATCTGTATAAATACATAATTAAGAAAGAAGATCAGAAAAATTGATCCGCGACTTATGTAAACAATCTCTTTAAAAAAGATTCACCCTCTCCAGTTTAAGAAATATTCTAATCATGAACATCTTGTTGAAAATGGAAGAGTTCAATTTGAATGTAACCCTGTAGTTAATTTTTCTGCTATCTTAACTTTTCCTTTTTTTTTTCTTTTCCTGCTATCTTGTTTTTAAGAAGATACAGTTTTATTTAGTACGATAGTTTGGTAGTTTCTTCTTTTTTCTATAATCGTACAAGACCCACTTATAAAATAAAGCAATAACAAGTAAGCATATGAATTGAGCATGCCGTTACGTATGAAAGACACTTCAAATAAATACGCATAGCACTGAGATAAAATATAAAAGAGGACAATAAAATAACAACATGGACGAAAAAGAACAACCGAGAACAACGTTTTATTGAAGTCCAGAAACCAGAAATAAGTATGTTTTCTTGGTCCTTCGATTACATAAAACACCCCTGGGATTAAAGCGTAATCTCGTGGTCCAGAAATCATAATAAAATTCAGAAATCTAACGACAAAAATCAGCACCGACACGATGTTAGGAAAGTAGATCACGTCATATTAAGAAAATAGATCAAATCACTCTCTGCATTTATAGTGATTAATGACCAAATCAATTTGTTGTAACGACACCACAAAAAGAATTTCGTTTACCGACGAAAAATTCACCGACGAACCATGGTTCGTCGGTGTTGCGTATGTAATTTACGACGTATTTGCGATACACTTGTTTTCGTCGTTAATTGCGACGAAAATACGATGAAAGGCATTGTCGCTAGCAGAAAAGTAGTCAGATTATAACGTTCGTCGGTGTTTTGTCGGTGGTGCGTCGCTATTCTGGTATGTTTTATTCGTCGCTATGTAGTTTGTAGCCTTACGTCGCTATATCGTAACTATTTTGTCGCTACAATTCCAGAACAATGATAAAATAAATTCGTCGTGAGTAGGTTCTTGGCGTTGTGTATCGTCGGTTTTTTTGTCGATGAAACCCGCATGTCGCAAACGTTTTGTTTTACTTTTCGTTTTTTATTCCGATTTGTCATTGTGTCGTCGCAGATTCGTCGAGGATTAAACACGTGTAATAATTAAGGAAAAAGAAAGCAGTGATTGGAAAAAAAATTTATTAATTTAATAATAAAAATTTTACATTATGAAACGAAAAATTAAAAAAATGAAATCTAAAAGAGAGGCGCAGAGAGGCCGTTCACTCTTCGTCATCGGAAGAAAGAGTGGCTGCCACATTATCTGCGAACGCTCTGAGGAGGCGCTTCAGTTTGGAATATCTGAATTTCAACTTCCGCAGCCTTCTAGTCATGCTGTGCAGTTGTCTCGACTGCTGTTGCATGTTTGCTATCAGCATACGGTAGTCGATATCCTGTTCCGGCGTTTGTTCTTGAGCATCCTCTCTCGGTAGTGGGCCATACACAGATACGGAACCCTCCCGCTCAACCGATGGTGGTTGGGGAGGAGGCCCTTGTGGCGGGACACTGTTTGCCCCTCCACCACGCCTTGGGGTTCTTCTAAAACGACGCGGCATATTTTGATATTTTATAAATTTGTATGTGTGTATATATATGTGCGGATGTTTGGGGTATAAATAGGTAATTTTAGCGACGGTATAGCGACGAACTTGCGATGCATTATTCGACCGTTAACCAAACTGGGAATATGTGCAGGTGAGACGATTCGTGCGAATTAGAGACGCATTAGCGACGAACTTTGTGCGGGCATGACGGTTCGTCCGAGTTAGCGACACACTTAGCGACGAATTAGCGACGTAAACACGTTCTAATGAACGGACACGGCTTAGCGATGCCGTAGCGACGCAATAGCGACGCAACATGAAATAAGTGTGACGGTTCGTTTGAGTTAGCGACACACTTAGCGACGAATTAGCGACGCAACATGAAATAGGTGTGACGGTTTGTTTGAGTTAGCGACACACTTAGCGACGAATTAGCGTCAATGGGGTGAAATAACGTCGTGCGTCGCTAGGGCGTCGGTAAAGCGTCGCTAATTTCCAATAAATTCGCTCAGTCGTCAAGTTTCGCTGATAATATGTTCTCGTCTCATCGTTGTATTAAGTTTCGTCGATATGTTTAGTAGGTTCTCGTCTTAGTATTAAGTTTCGTCGGTATATAGTTGATGTTTAGTCGGTCAATTTGAGACGAGCTACATTTCGTTTGTATTTTAGCGTCGTCAAAATTCGTGAGAAATTAATACGTGTTTAAATTAAGAAAACGAAAGCGATGATTAGAAAAATAAAACTTCATTAATATAAAATTATAAATTACAAAATATACTAGGACAATAATGGAAAAACTAATCTAAATGAATAACGGAGAGGAGCCATTCACTGTTCGTCATCCGAACAGAGAGTAGCAACACTCTCTGCGCACGCCTTCAGGAGGCATCTCAGCTGTGCAGCTTTGGATTTAATTCGCATCTGCCTTGTGTCCAGGTATTGGAGACGCTCATCCTGGTACATAATATGCTCCCTCAGGTCATCCACTGTTTTCCGAAGTTCTTGTATTTCTTTATGGAGATCGCCAATTTGGGGTGATTCTTGTGGTGGAGGAACCGCTGAAGAAGAGGGTTGTTGAATAGGGCGTCTTGCCGCTGAATGACAATTACCACGTCGCGCTTGCGCTTTAGTACGAACCATATTTGGGTCTTTTTTTATGATTATAAAGGAGGTTGTTTTCTATGTAGTTGGGGGCACGGTCCATCCTATTTATATAGGGAATTCAGCGACGACTTATGAAATTAGCGACGACAAATAATAGCGACGGACTTTCGTCGCTAGTTCGTCGCAAAATTTTCGACTAAAAACTGAAACCCCTTCTCTTCTTCCCCATTTCTTCCCCCCGCCTCTTCTTCCCACCCCCACGGCGAAAATCCCCCTCAGACCCCCGGCGAAATCCCCTCTCCTCCACCGGCGAAATCTCCATTTATTCTCCGGTGACCTCCCTTCTCCAGTTAGTTTTTCTTCCTATTTCGTTTTTAATGATTTTAATTAGTTATATTTCGTTTTTAACGTTTTTAATGATTTCTTCCCCATTTCCCTGGGTAGTTATATCGGATGTGGGCAGGGGTGGGCTGTGGCAGGGGTGTTTGTTGGCGGAGGTGGTGGCTGTGGGCGGGGTTGCGGGCTGTGGTTGAGCCCGGGGTGCGTCTGGGGTGTGGCGGGGGTGCAGGGTGGGGCTGTGCGGTGGGTCTGGGTGTGGTGGCGGTGCGGGCTGGGTGGCTTGTGGGGTGGGGCTGGGTGCGGCAGGGGTACGGGAGTGGGGCTGTGGGGTGGGCCTGGGTGTGCCGCGGGTGCGGGCTGGGTGGCTTGTGGGGTGGGGCTGGGTGTGGAGGGGATGGCTGTTGGCTGTTGGCGTGGGTGGGATGGCGGCGCGGGGGGGTGGCTGTTGGCGGGAGTGGGTGGCTGTGGGTGGAGGCCAGGTGGGGCGGGCTGGCTATGCGTGTGGACTGGGTGGCTGTGGGTGGGGCGGGTTCGTCTGGATGGGGCGGAGGTGGGGCGGTTTATATATATATATTATATATATACATATCTATATATATATATATATACATTATATATATATTCGGCCATTAAGTAATTTTTTGCCTAATTGACTTTAATTTTATCAATTAGTAGAAATGTGGTGTGCTTGGCCAATGAATGATGCATGTACAAACTGTTTTGTAAGAGGTTTGCATATGATTTTCGGTATGATACTAGTTCAAGGTGTTTACTACGCTCGAGAGCTGGACATACATTTGTCTTTGCAGAGGCCATTAAGGCCGGAAAACCTCCGATAAACGAATAGGTCATGCCGAAATTTTCAAAATTATTAATATCTTGCATTAAATGTATGCAAACACTTGTCATTTTTGGACATATTATTTGTCTGGCCAACCGGTGTCCTAAACTCGTTGAATGTGCCTTTTAAGTTTTTCACCCTTGCAGATCTGATGGCTAGTGAGGGTTTTCTGACTCGATCTACACATGACATGTGAGGAGAGTTTGATAGGTTCCTCTCTCAGCATGAGCAGCTTGGGTCGGTTTCGACCACAGCTCTTGCTGCGGACGCAGACCTTTTAGGGTCTGTCGAGAGGTCCGCACCCTCCCGATCTACGCCGCCACCCACACCCACCGGTTCAACACCTCATCCGGCGTCTGATGCGGCATCGGACGAGGGTGTCATACGAGGGCGTCGTGCCCTCCCTTGGTCATATGATACCCATACGTAAGTAATAATTTATTTTTTAACACGTTTTGAAATATATTTCACGCGTTATTTTTTCTCAACAACTTCACCTCTTTCAGGTTTGCAGCGGACCAGGGCCAGATTTCCAGTTGCATCACTCGGTCCTTCCACCTGAGACAGGACCCAGCTGGATACTGCTGGGCTTTTGTCACCATGCAGACACGTAGATTCTACTGGGATGAGTTTCAGGTATTCAAATTTGGTGAATTTCATTTTTTGATACGTAATCGATCATTACTTTTCTAACCACGTTTTTACTTTTCCTCCGTATAATAATTGCAGAAGGCGTACAGCTGGCCAGCTGACATCGCCCACGACGTGGAGCAGGTCTGGCGGCATAGGGCCGCCACATGCTACAGGGACTTCATCAACTCGCACAAGACCAAGTGGGAGCGTGACCCCAATTATGCCAGGCTTGCCTACATATCCGAGGCCACCTGGGCGGGGTGGATAGCAGGTTGGATGGACCCTGCTACCCAAGCCCGCAGCGCCCGGAACGCGGCGAACCGGCGCAGCGGCAATGTACAGGGCCCAGCACCTGCCACACACTCAGGTGGGTCGGTTTCCCACGCCACCACGATGCGTTCTATGGTAAGTATTTTAATATTGAATTATTTAGATTCATTGATTTTATTCAATTATTTAGATTCGTGGACTTAACTGGATTATTTACATTCATTGACTTAAGTGGATTATTTATATTCATTGATTTCTTATGTTGCGCTGTTGTTTTTTTGTATTCGTATATGGTTAATTTAAGTAGTATATGTTTTCATTTGCCTTTTTCTTTTTATTTTTGCTTTGACTTGGGAGAGGCCTTTAAGGCCGGGATACCTCCAATAAACGAATAGGTCATGCCAAAATTTTTAAAATTATGGATTTCACTAACATATTTTATTTCATTCTTTAAGCAAGAGGAGACGGGGGAGTGGCCAGCCTCCTACGATCTCTTCTACAAGACGCATCGGAAGAAAGCCTCCGACGGAACGGAGGACTGGATCACGGCGAAGGCGCGCGACATCAGTGTAAGTAGACTACGATATCATTTGTTTTTTCATTAGTTTGTTTTATTTTATTGCTAAACCCTAAACCCTAACAATTCTTATTCTCATTTCAGGACGAGTACAACAGACTACTCGTACTTAGGGGAGAAGAGGCCGACAAGAACCGCGCTTATTGGGATGCGGTTCGGACCGTCGGCCCTCAGAATAAGAAGAAGAGGGAGGTGTACGGGGTCGGATCAGCAGCGCCGCGATTCTTTCCCGAAGTTCTGCATGCAGGTGCTTCCTCTGAGGCCAGCACCTCCGCGCCTTCTATGGCCCCAAAGAATCTTTCACGCCTGGAATCAGAGCATGCGGCGCTGCAGTATGAGGTGGAGACCATCAGGGCGCAGCATGAGGAGAGCGTACGAGCACTGCGGTCGCAGCTGACTCAGACCCAGCAGGAGCTACAGCAGTCGCTTCAGGAGGCGTTTCAGCAGGTGCTTGAGCATGCGCAGCAGCAGACGATGCAGGTGCAGGAGCAGACGACCCAGCAAATCTCGCAGCTATCGCATCTCATCATCTCTGTGATTTCCAGCAACTCGCAGTCTCAGCCTCCCCCTGATGGTCACTCTTCTCCGCATGATCCCCCTCCATCTTCCTCTGCATAGTATTTCATTTTTTGATTTTTCGTACATTCTATTTCGTTTATTGTATTGAGATATCCTTTGTACTTTTATATTTTATATGACATTTATACGGATTCTATTTCGTTTGTGTTGTTTACGAACTTCAATACGCAAGTACTGTATTTCGGTATAACATTCGTACAAATGATTTAATATACAAAATATTTTTTATTATAAAAATTAAATAATAATAAAAACTATTTAATTAATAATATATTATATTATTTATAAATTAAAAATATATAATATTTAATATTAAATATTAAATTATAAAATAGCGACGAACCTGCGACGAAAACGAAATGTCACAGACCGAAAATAAAAAATCAAAACTTTAAAAATAGCGACGAAAAAATACCGACGCAACTTTGCGACGAAAAAGTATGTCGCATGAAAGGAAATAAAATAATAAAAAATTATGAAATAGCGACGACTACATACACCGACGAAACAACGACGGCAGTATCTGGTCGCAGAACTGACATTTTTTCGTCGCAATTGTGCGACGCAACACCGACGAAAATTTGTCTGTCCCAATATAGTGACGCGCCACCGACGAAATTCACTTTGCGACAAGCCTTATCGCGACCAACTTTTTTCGTCGCAATTTCGTCGCTAAATGTCTGTAACGACGACATAGCGACGAATTTTGTCTATCACTACTTGTCTTTTTTTTGGTGGTGCGAGTAGCTGTAATTACGGGATTAGTATAGATACTTACCATGTATAGAGAAAAGGTGGATGTATAAGAATCACTCGTGGGTGTACAGAATTGGAATCAATGAAAAGTAATCTTCTTCAATATTCTTCTAATTATCCTTGTTATCATAGTATCAGAGCAGGAATAGTCCTACTCTTGATAACGTTGAATATTTCTGAGTATAGGCTCAGAATACCTTCATCATTGCCTACTTACCGTACGGGTCTTTACCTTTCCCGGCCATTACCTTTCCCAGCCATCTTCTGGCCATAACTAAATCCAGTGTAGACTGCCACTATCTTCCGTCACCAACCTGTTCAGTAAACAAACAATATGTCAAATCCTGAAACAAGTGAGCCAAAAACCCCAGATCTTACAGACCTTGCCGTTCAAATAGCCAATATTTTACAGAATACACCACAAAAACCACCAACACATTCAGCAACCCAATCGCAGTTACCATTATCCGAAAACCTCATAATCTCAGTCAAGTTAAATGGCAATAACTACGCAGTGTGGGCACCGCTAGTGCTTCGGGCGATTATTGGGAAGGGAAGGAGGCATCACCTCACTGGTGTTCCTCCTCCACCCGCTCCCACAGATTCAGATTTCCCAAGTTGGGAACAAGCTGATAACTCAGTCTTTACTTGGATTATACAAACAATTGAACAATCACTGGTTGTGAATGTGACAAGGTACCCAACGGCCAAAGCACTATGGGATGGCCTTGCTCTTACGTACGGGTCAGGGACAGATTCGCTCAGGATCTACGATCTTCATCGCAGAGCTATCATGGTTAGACAGGGAGGAGGCAGTATTGAGAGTTGCTGGAACAAATTGGAGGATCTGTGGACTGCAATTGATGCACAGGAACCAAATCCCATGACTTGCATTGTGGATATCAACATCCACAATAAAAAACTGAAGCTTTGAGACCTACGACTGGCTGTTCTATAAGCCTAGTCAAACCGATGTGGTTCCAACACGGCAAGTAGGTGACGCCGACTGTGCCTTACCTGGCAAAGATATATCCCTACTTCTGAGCCAACCAACGATCTCCTTCCAGCAAATACTGTGCAACACCAGATACTAGACTCTTCCCCTAATATTTCTTCCCTACCTACAACCGATGATCCTGATAATTCTAATGATTCTCCCAGTATATATCCCGATGTATGTGAAACTCTTCAGGGTACAGGTGATATTTTAGACCAGGGCATAAGACTGCCACCTCGACAGAACAGAGGAAAAACCCTGGTTCGGTACTCCCCAAGTAAGATATCAAAAGGAGCAATATATCCAATTAAGAAGGCGAAGGGTTTTCTGTCTTCAGTCTGCGACACTCCAATACCCAGAACAGTTGAGGAAACATTGAGAATACCCGAATGGTACGGAGCAATGAACGAAGAAATGAATGCCCTCTACAAAAATAACACATGGGAGAAAGTGGTGTTGCCAAGTGGAAAGCGGCCAGTAGGTTGTCGATGGGTGTACACTATTAAGTATAAAGAAGATGGTAGCATCAAAAGATATAAAGCAAGGTTGGTGGCGCAAGGATATACTCAGACATATGGGATTGATTATTCAGAAACCTTCTCTCCGGTAGCCAAGCTTGATAGCATCCAAGTTCTTTTTTCAGTAGCTGCTACCAAATCATGGCCGCTCCAGCAGTATGACGTTAAGAATGCTTCATGGGGAGCTTAAGGAAGAGGTATATATGAGTGCACCTCCAGGGTTCACGGAAGGGTTCTCAAAAAATGAGGTGTGTCGGTTGAAACGGTCGTTGTATGGTCTCAAACAATCACCAAGAGCTTGGTTCGGAAGGTTTACTATCTTTATGAAACGACAGAATTATAAGCAGAGCAATGCAGATCACACGCTCTTCATAAAAAGGAAAGGAGGCCGAATAACTTGTCTGATAATTTATGTGGACGATATGATCATCACCAGGGATGATACTGAAGAAATGGACGTACTAAAACAATGGCTATTCTCAGAGTTTGAGATGAAGGATCTGGGGGACCTGAAATATTTTTTGGGCATTGAAGTGGAACGATCTGAGCATGGAATCTTTATTTCTCAGCAAAAATATATTCTGGATCTACTTGCTGAGGTTGGAATGGTAGACTGTAAGCCAGCTGGAGGCCGATGCTGGTAAATCAGAGACTAGAGTTCGAAAAGGGGAGGCCAGACGCTGATCGTGAAAGGTACCAAAGACTAGTTGGGAAACTAATTTATCTTGCTCATACTCGTCTGGATATTTCATTTGCGGTTGGCCTAGTAAGCCAGTTCATGCATCAGCCTCAGGATCATCATTTAGAAGCTGTAATGAGAATTATCTGATACTTGAAAGGGACAACAGGGCAGGGTATATGGTACAGGAACCATGGGCACTTGGATATTCAGGTATATACAGATGCAGATTGGGCAGGAAGCTTAATAGATCGACGATCTACCTCAGGGTACTTTGCTCTGGTTGGAGGAAACTTGGTCACGTAGAGAAGTAAAAAACAGAAGGTAGTATCGTTGTCAAGCGCTGAAGCAGAATTCCGAGGGATAGCGAAATGTGTGGTAGAAATACTTTGGTTAAAGAAACTTATGGATGACTTGGGGCTTCAGGTAACGCTCCCAACAAAATTAATGTGCGATAATAAGGCATCGATTAGTATTTATGAAAATCATGTTCAGCATGATCGGACCAAACATATTGAAGTCGACCATCACTTTATTAAGGAAAAAATTGAAGACAAGATTGTTGAGTTACCATATGTACCCTCAGAGGATCAGTTAGCTGATATCTTGACGAAAGCCGTGGCAGGAAGGGCATTTGAAGACACATTAGTCAAGTTGGGCATTGTAGAGTCCGCTGCTCAACTTGAAGGAGAGTGTTAGGAAAGTAGATCACGTCATATTAGGAAAATAGATCAAATCACACTCTGCATTTATAGTGATTAATGACCAAATCAATTTGTTGTAATGAGTAGCTGTAATTACGGGATTAGTATAGATACTTACCATGTATAGAGACAAGATGGATGTATAAGAATCACTCGTGGGTGTACAGAATTGGAATCAATGAAAAGTAATCTTCTTCAATATTCTTCTAATTATCCTTGTTATCACACGACGCCCCAAAAAAATAAAAAAAAAATAAAAAACTCAAAACCACCTCACTTCTCGCTCATCCGCTCTCTTAAAGCACTCCGCACTCTGCTACGCATGAGCTCCAACAACTCTATCAAGCAATCCAGTTCCTCCAGGCTGAGCTCATCGATTGTAACGTTCTCTGGGGTCTCTGGAAAGACTTCTGGAAGGTCGTTATCACTCTTTTCTTCTGCCATTGCTTTTTGCTAAAGCTTTATCAGGGTGACAAGAGAAATGGTGTGTGATTTAGAGAGGTGGAGAACAAATGAATTTATAGAACCCTCCACATATATAATGGGCCCTCCAAATTATTGTAGATTCATGGAATTGTTCTTAGAATCTGGTGGTATGTATCTTACATTGAATCTAGAGACATTATATATGGTAATATATGATGGAAGCCTTTCGTTGAATTACGTAGTATGTTTTCGCTTTCTTGGTAAGGAAATATATATGGTAATATGTATTTGCTTATTCATGCTGTAGGCTTGTTTTCGTTTATTTCTTCTTCTTTGCGTCCTTCCATTCCACATATGTTTTCTATTCTGTTGTTTCAAAAATTTATAGGCTTCATGGTAGCCGCACTATTCCTCTCCGGTAAGTGAGGGTATCTGACGAAATAGGAATTCAACATCATACAATTAAGCAACCACCAAGAACAACCACTACAATACGAATACTAAGCATCAAACCAACAGAAAAGTAATTAAACTAACAATTGAGAAGAGAAGTGAGGATAACCGTCGAAGGAGAAGACGGAGACAAGCTTTTCCAATCAACAATTCACAGAAATTCGGATTACTAGATGAGGTTGCCGCAACCGTTTTTCATACTTATACACCGAGGGAAAGGCAAAGGGAAAAAGAAAGAACTGAAATTACTAAAACACCCTTCTAACGGCCAAACACCAAGTTACGTAGTTAAGGGTAAATTTGTCTTTTCACTATTTAAACACTTCCTGCCAATCTGCCTTCTTCTTCCTTCCTCCCCCTCAAACTCAACTGTGTATAGATGTTTATAGCTCCCATTACCATAGTTAGAGTTTGCATCCTTCCAGTTTCCAGAGCCTTTGTAAACAAGTCTGCCAGCTGACATTCACTTTTCACTGGCATTGGCTTAACCACACCTTCTTGATACTTCTGTCTCACAAGATGGCAATCAACCCCTATATGTTTGGTTCTCTCACGGAACACTGGGTTCTCCACTATATGCAGAGCACTCTTGCCGTCACAAAAGAGGTCTACTGGTCCATTGTGCTTCACCTTTAGATTATCAAGCAAATGCAGCAGTCATTGAGTTTCACATGTAGCAGCAGTTAGAGCCCGATACTCTGCCTCAGAAGATGACCTTGACACAATAGATTGTTTCTTTGCCTTCCAAGATACTAGAGCCTTGCCCAAGAACATGCAAAAACCAGTCACATATCTCCTTGTCTCTTGACAGCCAGCCCATTTTGCATCTGCAAAAGCTGTAAGTCTCAATTCTGGCTCATCACTCTTTGGGAAGAGCAAGCCTTGACCAACAGTTCCCTTAATATATCTCAATAAACTATGTGCAGTCTGCAAGTGTAACTGAGTAGGAGCATCTAAAAACTGACTAAGTTGCTGCACAGTAAAGGTGATATCAGGCCGTCTGGTTGTCAAATACAACAGCTTTCCTATGAGACTCATGTAACCACTAAGATCCTTAATCAGATATGAATCATTGTGTTGAAGCTTCAAATTTTTCTACATTGGAGTTTTGGTAGGTTTGGCACCAAGAAATCCTGAATTCTGTAATAGTCCCATAGCATACTTCCTTTGACATAAAGTAAGCCCCCCTCTGCCCTGGCTACTTCTATACCTAAGAAGTACATAAGGTCAACCAAATCTTCAATCTAAAATGTGGTATGCAAGAAGGACTTGAGATAATAATAGCTTGGAGAGAGGAGTTGGCAACTATAATATCATCTACATAGAACAACAAAGACATCTGAAGCATCTTTAGTAAACAAGGTGTGATCATGGGAGGATTGAAGGTAACCCTGAGAGAGAAGGGCCTTAGTAAGCTTGTCATTTTATTACCTGCTAGCCTGCCTGAGGCCATACAGAGATTTACGTAACCTGTATACCTGGTTGGAATTCTGAGAAGGAACTCCTGGAGGCAACTCCATATAAATCTCTAATGTCAAATCTCTATGGAGAAAATCATTATTTATATCAAGATGACGAATAAACCAACCTTTGCATGATGCTAAAGCTAGGACTAGTCTAACAGTTGTGAGTTTTGCTACAAGAGAAAAGGTATCAGAGTAGTATGCCCCAAGTTGTTGAGTGTAGTTGTACCTTTCTATGGTGCCATCTGAATGGTACTTGTTCTTGTAAACCCATTTACAGCCTATGGGAACCTATCCTGCAGGCAAATCTACCACAGACCAAGTATGATTATTTGCAAGAGCCTACAACTCTTGCTGCAATGCCTGGCACCGATGCTCATGTTTTAATGCCTACTAATAGCTAAGAGGATCAGGAGTAAGACTGATACTCAAAGCATATGATTTATATTCAGGTGACAAGTGATCAAAAGAAACATAGTGTTCAAAAGGGTGAGAAGTGGGAAGATTAGAAGAAGAAGGAATAGATGGAAGAACAGTATCAGGTGAAGAGCGAGAAGTAACTGAATTGCAATAATAGTCTTTAAGATAAGTGGGGGGATTTTTAGACCTGGTACATCTATGAGACATAGGTAGTTCAATGATAATGGTGCATGGTCGATAGTCTTGTGAGGAGGAGGATGTAGATGAAGTAGTAGGATGCTGAGGTAGAGGAGTAGCTAGAGGCGTGTAAGAAGCAGGAGAAGAGGAAGAAGACGAAGGAGAGTTAGGAGAAGAATAGACAGGTAGAGATGAGGCTGGTAGAGAAGGAGAAGAATAAGGACCAAAATTAGAAGAAGGAAGAGAATCTGAAGAAGTGAAAATAGAAGAGGGCTGATAAAATAAATGAGATAGAGAGTTAGGAGAAGAAGGAGAGGATGGAGCCAAAAGGAAAACCTGCTCATGGAAAATGACATTCCTAGATACAAAGACACTTTTGGTTTCTAAATTCTGGAGGATGTAACCCTTGGTGGAATGAGGAATCCTGAGGAAGAGACAAGACTGGGATCTGGAGTCAAACTTTGTTTTACCTGGGACAGTGTTGTAAGCAAAAACTTGACAACCAAACACTTTCAAGTGATCATAGAAAGGTGACTTCTGGTATAAAATCTGGAAGGGACTTTTCTGGTGTAGAATAGGGGTAGGAATGAGGTTGATGAGGTAAGTAGCATATTGAACACAAAACCCCTAATAAGGCAAAGGTAAACCAGCTTGAAACCTCAAACTTCGAGCCAATATGATGATATGTTGTTTTCTTTCAACTAAGTCATTTTGCTGGGGTGTGTAGGGAGAAATTTTTTGATGAATTATGCTCTTTTGAGCAAAAAGGAATTCAAGGACAGTTCAAGAGCATTATCAGAACGAATGACCTTAATTTTCTTTTCAAATTGAGCAAGAACATAGTGATAAAAGCTCTCTATTATCTGTTTTGCTTCTGCTTTAGTTTTCAAAAGGTACACCCAAGTGAATCTACTGCAATCATACACCAGGTTAATGGAATAGCTTTGGTCATATATTGTGGAGACTCTATAAGGTCCCCATATGTCAATGTGTACAAGGTCAAAACGAGCTGGACTGGTAGAAGCAGAAACAGGAAACGGAATATTCTTCATCCTAGACATGAGACAGATTTTACAATGAGATTTCATATCTACTACTCCTATAAAAGAGTCTAATTTCTTTATTTCAAGCATTCTTGGCATGAAAGCATGACCAAGTCTCATATGTCACATCATGGAAGAGATGGAGAGGTTGGTGGAACAGGTACGTGTTGAGAAATATGTTCGGATAATTTTCAAATATCATGATTTTAAGTGGTGAATGCATAAAAATGTCACACATGGTGTTATATGTGGTTAAAATTTGACATCAATCTCTCAGGTTGTTGCACTTCGATCGATCGATGTACTTCGATCCCTCACATCGATCGATCTATATAAGGCAGTGAAAGTTCAAGATCTTATTGTGAGACATCGATCTCTAAACCTGAGACACATCGATCGATCGATGTGCATTGAACCCTCACTTTGATCGATCGATGTAGGTCAGAAACAAATTTTGAAACTCACTGTGAGACATCGATCTCTGAAGCTGAGGCACTTCGATCAATCGATTTCAAGGGTTTTTAGAAATATTTTTCTAAAATATGATAAAGTGGTTGTTTACATTTGTACATGATTTATACATGTTCATTATGTGAATATTATGTGTTTTTTATGTTTATAAATACATTGTGACTAATGTGCTTCAGAAGTTTTTACAACTTACCAAAAAGGGCAAAATTGGTATTTTGAGCTTTGTAGGAACATGATATGGTGGATATATATCAAGGACTTATTCTTATCATATTAATCAAGACAAAGGTGGTATTATGACAATTTCTGACCATCGGGGTCATTTCTAGAGTTTCTCTCACCAAAGGCATTTTGGTCATTTCACCCCTGAGGGTATTTTTGGTATTTTCACTCAAGGAATCTCTTGAGTATATTCTTATTATCATTCTGGAGTTGAGTTGTGATTATTTTGAAGATTATATGGTGGTTTTATATTATTTCTCTCACATGATGATATTATAGACTATAGCGGCATATGTGACGAGTTATGATGTCACATTCTATTTCTTTCTTGAAGACTCTTTTATATATGTTATTGGAGGATATTTATCATCATATTTCAAAGAATATAAAGGTTTTCAAGGTGTGAAAATGATCACAACATACAAGAAGCATTGGGAATTTTTGTGTTACGTGTTGACATAATCTTGTCAATTATTATTTGGTGATTTCTTCTTCAAAAATCTGAGTTGATATACTTCTATATATGCTCAAAAACGTCCATATTCAGGTAGACAAACTGGAATCATGAAGGTAGTAAAGCCCACGGAACTTTCTAGCTGAACCAATCATCCTCCTGGACAACTGATCCTGAATAAAGCAACAATAGTTATGAAACGAGACAAGCAGATGAGGGGAATCTGTGAGCTTACTGAGTGAAACAAGATTGAAAGAAAACGAAGGCGCATATAAAACATCCTTCAGAACAAGGCCCTACTTAGCCTGACTATACCTCTATGAGTAGCATCCACTGTAATATTATTTGGCAACTTAATAGCAACATGTTCAATGGAATAATAGGAATGGAACAAAGACAGAGAAGAAGAGATGTGGTCAGTAGCACCTGAATCCAAAATCCATACACAATGAATGTTCTCAGAATGTCTACCTTTAGGCCTGTTAACCTGTGTAGTCATCACAGCACCATACACTTCATTATTCACAGTTGAACCTGCAATATTATCATCAGCATTCAACAGTTTCAAAAGTTTGTTAAACTGTTTAAGTGTAAGATCAGAAGTTTGATGTGCCAAAATACCACCAGAATTCAAAGACATCTGATCATCATTGCTCAATCCAGCCTTCTCATCAATTACTTCAGACACATTCACTTGATTTCTGAACTTAAATCCAGGTGGAAAATTGTGTTTTCTGTAACATGTATCACTGGTATATCCAATCATATCACAATGAGTACACTATAGCCTCTTGTTCCCTTCCTGATTAAAGCTTCCATTTCCCCTCCTATATGTTTGTCCCTGCCTTTTATTACTAAAGGCATTAGCCACAAAGTTTTCTTGTTCATCATTATTATTCATTAGAGCCGTCGGGGCATTGGAGAAACCAACTGAAGTATTACTATTGACTAACTTCCTTTCAAATTTCAAAGCCATAGCAAATACAGTTTTGATATCCAGCATTGGTGTCATCACAAACACCTACGATCGCACAGGATCGAATTCTTCATTCAGACCTTTCACAAACTTTATGACATAATCATTTTCAATAAACTGATTCACTTGTCTAGTAATGTCACAAGTACATCTGAGACAATCACACTTTGGAATAGATCTTAGCGCAGTTAGTTCTTCCCATAGCATTTTCAGTTTAGTAAAGTAATCATTGACACTAAGATTTTCTTGCTTCACAGCATAGAAATCAGACAGCAAATCAGCTAATCTAAACGGATCACCACTACCATATCTCATGTTTAAGTGATTCTAAACATCCAACGCATTATCATACCATAAAATACTTTGCACAATTGAAGGATAAACGCAATTCATGACCATGACTGGATCATGGTGTTTACCTGCCTCCAAGCTTGAAATTGAGGATCATTCTGTGCTGGTTTTGGCATAGAGCCGTCAATAAAGCACGTCTTATTTTTCACCAACAAAGCCATTTGGAAAGTCCTGCTCTATGAGTGAAAGTTATGCGGATTGGGTGGAGGTTGGACTAGTACGATCGCAGAACTATCATTTGGATGCAAATAATATGGATTGTTTGATTGATTTTCATTGTTCAACTGATTGTTATGAGAACTAGAAGAAGCAGCACTTGTGCTTGCCATGATCAATTCGAAATCATGAACTATTCAAATACGAACGAAATTTGCAGAGGAAATCTAAGCTATAGCTTTCAGAGAATCAATGGCACACAACCATAGCTCTGATACTATGTCAAAAAGCAACTCACAAACTAAAAATTGTAGTGATGAACAAGAGAGATCACGAATCAAAGCAACTAAAATTGGAAGAATTCGTGAAAAACTGAGAAATGGCGCCAAAGGTGCGCTCAACTTCAAAAGGAAGAAAATTTGAAGATATTTTGTATCTTCTTCCACATACTTCTTATTTACATCCATGCTAAGTATTTATACAAGCTATAGTACTAACTAGAAAGAAAATAGCACGTGTAAACTAAGCCTTGATCCGCTGTGGCACGCATGCACCAAACATCAGTTCTACCGGAAGCGTGCCAGATACCCCTGCTAACCAACCACGCTTTGTCCCCGTACCAACCGTGCCAAGAACTCTAAGCATCAACCCAAGCGTGCCAAGTACCGTGCCAAACACACCTGACCCGCCAACCTTCCATGCCAGCGAACCAACCTCTGCAACAAACCTCCTACTCTGATCTGATGCACTTTGTTTTCTGCCTTCTCAGCTCAACATCTTCAACACTAATATCATAGGGAACAAAACCAATGGGTGATACCCCAGAAAGATTATTGTAGGGAACACCAAACTCATAGGTACATGGATTTTGAGATTGGAACTCGTTCAAAACCCTAATTATCAGATTCTGCATAGCCACCTTCAAAAACTCAAGCTATTCCAAACTAAGATTTATAACATCATCGTCCCACCAGTTTGGGTCTCTGCCTTCCGTCATATTCATTTGGTCAAGAAGCTGCCCATATTGCTTCTCCTCTTCTAGTTGCTGCTTCAATTGATCGAGCTTCTTGTACAGCTCGTCCATGTTTTTCTTGCGATGATCTTGTACTAACTTGTCCATGTAAGTGAGTTCATGAGGGCTCTGGTTTTTGAATTTGGCTAAGACGGATTCCAAGTCAGGGCAGCCAAAGGTGAAGACTCGGTTTGATGGAGAAAAGACAATGATGCCAACCTCAGAGCCGGTGAGGGTACTGTGAAATTTCTCAGACTGCAACAAGTAGTTCACCCGGAGCAAGGTGAACTCAAATCAATCAACAAAGGCAAAATTTAACTGAAGAAGACAATGAAGAATCAAACCAAATGAGACTTGAAACGAGAGAGAAAGAGAGAAAATTGTGAACTGCAATTGGATAGTTCCAGACGAACGAATTCATTTAATTGCTTTCTTTGATCTTTGCGATTGCGGTTACATTGCTTAAAAGGGAAGAAGAAGATGCAATACAGTAAAAAGACAAACATGCCCCTTCTCTAACGCTATTCACAATTATTAAACTAAGGACAGATATGTCATTTCACATTATTCAAACATCTCCCGCGCTTCACTTTCTCCCTCTTTTCCTTTGCTACTTTCTGCACCTTCTCAACCGTGCCAACAGTGCTGCCTCCAACTAACTCCAGTTCACCGTGCTTCCGTCTACAACACGGCTGTCTCTCAGCTCCAATCATTAACTAACCATTTTAATCTTGCTCTGCAACTGCCATTCAACTCACCACCTTCACGTTGCATTATGGATCAACACCTGCAGCATCACAACCATCTTTGTCACCCCCTCAAGCTTAGCTTGGCATAGAGATTATGCACACCAAATGAGTGTACAATACGCATCATGCGCTTAGAATCCAATTCTTTTGTGAACAAATCTGCCAACTGCAACTCTGTGCGTATAGGCATCAACTTGATTATTCCTTCCTGCACCTTGTCCTCACTACATGGCAATCAATTTCAATGTGCTTCGTTCTCTCGTGGAATACAGGATTCTCAGCAATATAGATAGCACTCTTGCAGTCACAGAACACCTCTACTGGTTTCTGTTCCCTCAATCCCAAGTCATTCATCAGGTATAACAGCCATTGAACCTCACAGGCTACCAACGCCATGGCTCTATATTCTGCTTCAGCCGAAGATCTAGATACTATGGTTTGCTTCTTGGCCTTCCACGAAATCAACGCATCCCCAAGAAATACGCAATACCAGTCACTGATCTTCTGGTTTCATGACAACCTCCCCAATCCGCATCAACAAATGCTTTTAGTCTCAAACTGCCCGTCCTAGGAAAGAGCAGACCCTGTCCTATTGTCCCTTTTATGTACTCAGGAGTCTATGCGCTGCTTTGAGGTGATTTTCAGTGGCGCAATCAAGAAACTGACTTAATTGCTGCACTGAAAAAGCAATGTCAGGTCTAGTAATAGTCAAGTATATCTGTTTGCCTATTAACTTCCTATAATGTGTCACATCCAATAATGCTGGAGAGTCGCCATGCGTCAGGCTGAGATTAGTCTCCATTGGACTCTTAGCTGACTTAGCGTGCAAAAAATCAAACTGCTGCAAGAGTTCCAGCGTATACTTTCTTTGGTTAATGTGAATCCCCCCTTCAGCCTGAGCTACCTCAATACCCAAAAAGAATTTTAAACTGCCCAAGTCCTTGATTTGGAATGCAGAATGCAAGGAATGCATAATGTCATCTATGGCACCTTGATCATCACAAGCCACAACTATATAATCAACGTACACTAACAGTAGTAAGAGGGAACTCCCAATACGCCTAGTAAAAAAGGTATAATCATACTTTGATTGTTGGAATCCCAATGTCAGAAGAAATTTAGTAAGTGTGGCATTCCATTCTCTACTTGCTTGCTTTAATCCATAAAAGGATTTTCGTAGTTTGCACACCATGTTAGAGCCAGATACATTGAGGCCAGGAGGGGGAAGCATGTAAATGTCTTCATGTAAATCACCATGAAGAAACGCGTTGTTAACATCTAATTGATGGAGATGCCATCTAAACCTAGCTGCTAACGCCAAAACTGCTCTAACAGTGGTCATCCTTGCAACGGGAGAGAAGGTATCCTGGTAGTCAATCCCATATTGTTGGGTATTACCCCTTTGCTACTAACCTTGCCTTATGTCTCTCCACTTAACCATCTGCTTTAAGTTTAACCTTATATACCCACCTACATCCAATGGCTTGTTTATTGGGAGGCAGAGGTACAATGCTCCAAGTATCATTAGCCTCCAGTGCAGCTAGCTCAGTGGCCATAGCAATATGCCAAACAGGCAACCTAGCAGCTTCTGTATAAGAATTAGGTTCAACATGTACACTAAGACTCAACACATATGACCTGTACTGTGGGGCTTAGGATGCATAAGACATAACCTTATCTAAGGAATGTGGTGAGGTAGAGGAGCAACTAGAAGGAGAAGTGATGGAGTTGCAATGATAATCCTACAAATAGTTGGGCACCCTTTTGATTCTGTGAGGTCTGACATGAGAAGGTGGTTCAGATATAGGTGGCAAGTCTATAACAATGTTCCCATTGGGCACTGATGTATCTGCAATGTCACATGCACTGAAGTCTGAATAGGCAAGTGTCTGGCATCTTTAGAGTCAGAAGAGGTTACAGGCATAGGGGACGTTGAGGAGAATGAACTGGGACGAGGAGAGGAATGAGGACTAGGCAGTGTATCAACCTCAAGATGAGTGGGATCAGATGCAGCTGGAGGAATAAAGGATGATTGAACAGGAACAAGTAGATTGGCTGGCAGAAAAAGAGTATGATGACAAGAGGTAGACAAATCAGAAGGCTGGGACAGAACTTCAGAAAAAGTAGAGGTCTCAAAAGGGAAAATTGTTTCTTGGAATGTGACATCTCTAGACACATAAACATCTTTTGTGTCAAGATGCTAAAGGATGTAACCTTTAGTAGTATGAGAGAAACCCAAGAAAACACTTTTCTTGGCTCTTGCTTCTAATTTTTCTTTATGAGCCTTAGTCACAGTGCCATAGGCTAGGCAGCCAAACACCTTCAAGTGGGTATATATGGGAGGTTTTTGATACAAAAATTCATATGGTGTCTTTTGATGTAAGACATGTGTGGGAGTGATGTTAATAAGATATACTGCATGCTGAATACAGAAGCCCTAATAAGGGGATAGAAGAGAAGACTGGAATTTGAGTGCCCTGGCTACAGACAATATGTGTTGGTGTTTCCTCTCCACTACCCCGTTTTTCTATGGAGTGTTGACACAGCTAGTATGATGAAATACACCATGAGAGGCATAAAACTGTTTCATATCAAATTATGAGCCATTGTCTGTTCTAACTATTTTGATCTTGGCATCAAACTGAACAGACACATAATGATAAAAACTTTCAACAATAGGCCTTGCCTCAGATTTATTAGACATCAGATAAACCCAACAATAACGGCTATAGTCATCCACAATTGTAAGAAAGTATCTCTGTTTATACATGGTAGGATATTGATAAGGTCCCCAGATATCCATATGGACAAGTGCAAAAGGATTCAAAGAAGCTGAAACTGAAACAGGAAAGGGATTTCTTTTTTGTTTAGCAATTGGACAGACATTACAGTGTAGTGCAGAATCTGAGACACAGACAGAGGGATCAATCTTCTGGGTTTCCTTTATTATGGGGGTTGACATGTGACCTAGCATTGAATGCCAAAGTAGTGTCTGAAGTGGTGACAGCATGGGCCATGGACATGAACTGATGGGAAGCAAATGCTTTAGCTGTTGATTTGGGCATGCCAGGGACGTAGTATAGTCCTTGATCTACCTCAGCTTTACCAATCATCGTCTTGGTTCTGAGGTCCTTAATCAAGCACATATTAGATTCAAAGGTAACTTTAACTTGTCTAGATTGAGTAAGTTTGCTCAATGACATGAGGTTAAAAGCAAAGACAGGTACATGGAACACATCAGTAAGAGTTAGGAATTGATTCACCCTTACTGTTCCTATATGTGTGACCCTAGCAAGTGACTTATCTGGCAGTTTTACATGAATTGAATCAGCGAGTAAACATGACTCAAACAAATGAATACTAGAACAGACATAATCACTAGCCCCAGAGTCCAAGACCCATATGTTTGAGTTTTGATGTAATGTCTTACCTGAAGTCTTACCAGATGTTGTAGCTTGTTGTGCTGACATTACGGCATGACCTGCATCTCCATTATTAGGCACCATCCCAACAACACTACTAGTTCCTTCTTGACGTTCCTGCAATATTTTCACCAATTGAACGTATTGATCCTGAGTCAGACTAGGTGTTGGCATTGAATTAGCCATTTCACAGTTTTGACCTCTCTCTCCATGAGTCATCGCTTCACCACAGTGTGTCACACTCACATCCCCAGTCACTATGTTCACTTGTCCCCTGGGCTTAAATCCCGGAGGCTACCCATGTTTTTTGTAACACTTATCCACTGTGTGTCCTATCATGTTGCAATAGCTACAAACAGGGGCCTTAGAATTGTAATACCTTGTTCCTCCTCTCTTAGATCCCCTACCAGCTGACCTTTTCCATGATAAACCAGAATTATTACTCGTTGATTTAGACGCATCATTCACATTCAAAACTACTGAAGGATTATTGCTAAACTGCCCTTGATTACCAGCATACACTGTCTTCCTCTCCAGTTTCACAGCCATGGCAAACGCAGTTTTTAAATCTGGTAAAGGACTGGATAACAATACCTGTGACTTGACAGCCTCGAACTCATCATTCAATCCTTTTAAAAACTTAATCACACAGTCATTTTCAACAAACTTGTTGATATGCGCATTCACATTACAGGTACATTTATGACATGTACATGAAGGAACAGACCTTAATACTTGTAATTCTTCCCAAACACTCTTCAATTTAGTATAGTACTCCGTCACACTATGATTGCTTTGCTTGATAGCATAAAATTCCTCTTGTAAATCAGACAATCTAAAGGAATCAGCATTACCATACCTAAATTTCAGATCATTCCAGATATCTACGGCAGAATCTAGCTAAATAACGCTTTATGCAATGCTAGAACTTAAGGAATTTACTAACCATGAAGCCACCATGTTGTTGGCTTTGATCCAGGCATTGTACCTCCTTGATTTCTCCTCTGGCTTCTCAATCGTACCATCCACAAATCTACCTTGTTTTTCGATTCCAAAGCTCTCCTTATTGATCTACTCCAGCTATGATAGTTATTCCCATCAAGTAGTGGTTGCACCAACACCATTGAGGGATTGTCACTCGGATGAATGTAGTAAGGATCATCCATAGGATCCGAAGGTGAAATTTCTCAGACTGCAACAAGTAGTTCACCTGGAGCAAGGTGAACTCAAATCAATCAACAAAGGCAAAATTTAACTGAAGAAGACAATGAAGAATCAAACCAAATGAGACTTGAAATGAGAGAGAAAGAGAAAAAATTGTGAACTGCAATTGGAGAGTTCTAGACGAACAAATTCAGTTAATTGCTTTTTCTGATCTTTGCGATTGCGGTTACATTGCTTAAAAGGGAAGAAGAAGATGCAATACAGTAAAAAGATAAACATGCCCCTTCTCTAACGTTATTCACAATTATTAAACTAAGGACAGATACGCCATTTCACACTATTCAAACATCTCCCGCGCTTCACTTTCTCCCTCTTTTCCTTCGCTACGTTCTGCACCTTCTCAATCGTGCCAACAGTGCTGCCTCCAACTAACTCCAGTTCACCGTGCTTCCGTCTACAACACGGCTGTCTCTCAGCTCCAATCATTAACTAACCATTTTAATCTTGCTCTGCAACTGCCATTCAACTCACCATATTCACGTTGCATTATGGATCAACACCTGCAGCATCACAACCATCTTTGTCAGGTACTCAACACGTTGGCCTTTTTGAATAGGCCAGCGCCGACGCTTTGAGAAGGTCACGAGAAGATTGGCCTCATTCTCTATTCTCTTGATTTCAACCCTCCTCCGAGCCCCAGCCTTTCCACTTGCCATTTTGCGGACTATTGTGACTTTGTGATTTTCTACTTCTTTTTATGAGACAAATGGGAGAAATGATTTGTGAAATGAAGAGGAAAGGTGGTTAATTTATAGTAGAATATTGGTTTCTTTAAGTTAATGTCAAATGATTTCTTGAAGTCAGAAGAGGCATTTTATTTATTAGTTAGCATCTAAAGTAACAGTAGATTAAACATGAGGCGCGAGTGTTGCATCCCATACACGTGGTAAATCATTCTATAAACTTAACTTGGCTAATAAACGGAAACGTACAAATATGAGAAAAAAAAATGCATTAAATGGAAGTGTAGCTTCACATACACAATGTATCAAATGGAAGTGTAGCTTCCCATACACGTGCTACATTACGCACTCTTCCAATAAACTGAAACGTACAATTATCATGAGAAAGCATTGCCTTTTGCATGAGTTTCAAGTGAAAGATCTATAAACAATGCACAATGTGTTATGCTATTTCGGCGATCACATGATTTAAGTTTTCGATGTCAAAAGAAAATAGCAAGACAACACTTCAGTGCCACTTATACTCTATCCTTCACCACTTTGTATTTCGTAGCAATGCACAAGGTCTAATTTACTGATTAGTGAAATTTTTGTGATGGCACTTCAACGAAATTTAGATGAAATTGAATTCAGCATAGATAAGCTTTTATATAATACTATTCGCTTGAATTGTTTTGTGATTTATTGATCTCAACAACCGCTATTTGTTAATTTGGGAACGAAAAAAAAAATCATTGATTTACAACTGTTTACGGTCTTATATACAGAACAATCATTGTAGCTATCTCTGGTATACGATCAATATATTAAGTGAAGTAAACAACGGATTCAAGAACACAACGCGTAAAAAGCACAACACACTTTTATTTAATGTTCGGAAAATAACTCAAAACCGAACTACCACTCACCGCCCTTGTCAATGACCCTACCCGGCATTGACTCACCAATCATCCTACCCGAGATTGGTATCTGGCACTCTTGGCCTTGGCACTCTTGAGGCTCTTGGCACTATTGAGGCTCTTGTCACTCTTGAGGCTCTTGGCACTCTTAAGGCACCATCTACTATGGCTGGCCTCCTTTATTTATAGAACAACTAGTCTAAACAAAACCAAACCCTAATAAGACTAGACAAACATATAATAAAACAAATCCTAACTAGAATAGACAAAAGCAAGTTAAGGAATGCCAAAACAATGACTCTATCTTTAATTCCTACTAATTAGAATCCAAATCTAACAAGAAAATTATCCAACAATCTCCCCCTTAATTTCTGAATTAGATATCTCTTCAACGCCTATCCACTTCCGCATTTCTTTGAATTTTGCTCACGCCAATGGCTTTGTTAATACGTCCATGTTACAAGACCTGCGCCATCTTGATCTTGTTAGTGTATGTTCCCTAGGCCATGATTTGGATATTTATGTCATGCATTTATTATTAATAAAAGAGGTTTTATTATCATTATTGTTGGTTAGTATGTTACACAATTTTGATATATGTCCCTGATTCATTATTGTTATAGAGATAAAATAATTTATAATCAGTATGAGTATTGATTTGATAATCATGAGATGATTATGTGTATGGTGATACGAATCAATCTCATAGATACTTGTTAGAGAACAGTGTATTGGATAGACCCATCATGAGATTGCTACATGGATTAGCGTCATAAGTAAATCTCATGATAGTCATGTTTTAATCCTTTGACTTGAGATTGTCATAGTTTCCAACATAAGGACTATTATATTTTGACATGATCAAATGTTATCCGTAACTGGATAATAATAAAGGTCATGATTGAATGTGATAGAAATTATGTAGAGGATATTGAACAATCAAGATAGAATTTGTCCCTCTCTTTTGAGAGAGATATCTTTGGGCCCCTCGATTAGTTAGACTGTGAAATGCATGGCCGTGCTCAAATGAATTGATAGTGTGATCAATATCATTTGTTTTATCAGTCTACTTAGAGATCGAGTAATCATATGTTTGAACTATATAAGTATGACGCTGACCATGACTTATGTTCAAACTAGATATCGTGTGACAAAAGGATTAATGCATGTACTATTATTAGGTTAGTTGGACTTTACTCGTATTAATTGGGTAGTTGTAATGCCTTGCTAGAGGCCAATTACGACTTGTTGGTTTAATAGAGATTTGATCAACTGCCAATTAATATGGGCATATCGGGTCACACACAAGAATGCGTATGGCTGAGATTAATAATATTAATAATATTAATATTGGATATTAATTATTATTATTATTATCGTTTTTTAATATTAATAATAATAATATTGGATATTAATTATTATTATTATTATTATTATTAATTTCGTTTTTTTATGTATATATTTATATCATCGGATAATAACAGAGAATCCATATTTGATATGGATTTTGATTTGTTTTATCTAATCCTAACAGAATCCGTATCTGGTACGGATTTTGATAGCGCTAACAAATCCGATCTGCAATCGGATTTTGATATCTATATATATGTATGGAGCTTGGCGTATCTCATACACCAAGCAATTAGAAAAACGAAAGAACAGAAAACGAAACCCTAGAATCGTTTTTTAGAAAAACGAGTTCTTCAGCCGCGCCGTTTGAAGAGCTAGCACTCCGGACGGAAGCGTTCGTGTGGATACCGACAGAGGGTGTTTGTGATTTCGCACCTCTTCCATCTGCAGACTTCGAATCTACGGAGGTAGTTTTTGATTTCTTTTGTCGAAGTAAACGAACAACATGGATCCTTGGTAGAAAATCGGAGATCAAGTTTTTGTTTTACGCTGCACGTTTCGCAGTGATCTCGGTTGATTTCCTAACAGTGGTATCAGAGCCACTTGTTGATTTCGTTTAAATCGATTATATTATGCTTATGTGATTATATGTTTACTGTTTTTTGTATGGCATGATATGTACAAAAACCCCAACTCGGATTTCATATGATGAGAGAAGAATGGTGTTTTTCAAATCGTTTTCATGAGATGATTTGTATGCGGCGGTTTTCGTTTGTCATGTGATGATCAAAACTGATTCTGTTTATATTAGATATAAACATACGCCATGTGTAAAACCCTATTCGAATCTCATCTGGTGAGAGCGGATTGATGTTTTCAATTCTTTTTCATCAGACGTTATGATTCGAGATTGTTATATGTGATATAAAGTTTTCGTTTTTCATGTGATGATCAAAAACGATTATGTTTATATCGATATGAACAACTGATAATGATTCTGTAAGAGTTATGCATATTCAAAACAGACAGATTATCAATTCGATTGATGATTTTGTTTTCGGATTTCGAATGGCAGATTGATTCTGTTTCGGATTTCGAACAGCAGATTATCAATTCGATTGATGATTCTGTTTTGGGTTTTGAATGATAACTCTCGGTTCGATCGGTGCTTCTATAAGGGTTTACACGTAATCAAAACAGTAAGATCGTTAATATGATTGACGCGTCTGTATTAGGGTTTCGAAAAGAAAATTATCAATGCGATTGATACTTTCTGTTTGGCTTCGAGGGGCGCTGCCCCTCGACCCCGCCTGGGGCTCTGCCCTTCGGACCCCGCCCAGGGGCGCTGCCCCTCGGAACCCCGCCCGCTAACCGGCTAGCGGGACCGCCGTATGCGTACGCCCTATAGTTCGTTACCGTGACATTAAGAATGTCAATATATATTTATTTGTTATAATATGTTTGTGTAAAATATATTATAATTGTTGATGTCTTTGCATGGTGCATAGCATGGCCTCAGGACCTATGTGATTGACTTAGTCATATTTCTGTTTTGGGTTATTATGGTCTGCGTGCCGCTGTAGTTTTTTGTTGTATTTTATTATACAATTAGTTAGGGTTTTTTTTATTATTGTAATAAATGAATAATCAAGCTACAAAAGTGGTGATGGCGACACATACCAAGGACGAGTGGATTCCATGGAGATGGAGGCACGAGCACAAGACAAGAAGATATGTATCATTGCAAATGTTGTAATAGGAAGTCTTTCACATAGGGTTTCCTTTATGATCTTCATTTGGTCTCATGAAGATCATATTTAGTTTGGTCATGCTATGTCACGTTTACATATTTATCATTTTGTATGAGATGCGTGGATGATATATTATATATGCATATAGGATGCTACGATATAATGATATGCAATGCAAGACATAAACTAAGTTGAACCCTCATTAATAATTAAGTCTTGATGTCATCCATATCTTAAACACCTATTAAAACTGGGATTGTATTAAAGTAGGTATTGCCAAAGCAATGTGCTTTAAACATTCCTAGCTACGTAGAATGAGTAATAGTGCTACTCATATGTTTAAAATTGGTCAGACTTAATTGGGCTATCAAAACGGTTTTGGGCCCAAGGCATTAGATGGAATCTAACATACAATGATATATGATGTCATTATTCCATAAATTCTAAGAGTTACATGAGATGTAATTGGTAAAGAAGTTACCTACCTAAATAACTTAATTTTAAGCGTCATGCCAAAGCTGAGTTTAGAATTAAGTCAAATATGGATCTTAGCTCACTAAAATATTTCTTTGAGGGTTATGTTTTAGTGTGAGTTTTATAAATTTTAACCTCATTATTGATAAAGTGTTACTTTGCATGTTTTGTAGATCATAAATGGCTGCTAATAACAATTCCACCTTATCGCTGCGATCTATCCTTGAGAAGGAAAAACTAAAAGAATGTGGGACTAATTTTGTTGACTGGTTTCGAAACTTGAGAATTGTTCTCAAGCAAGAAAAGAAGTCCTACGTGCTCGATGACCCTGTCCCTAAACACCCTCCTGCTGATGCTTCTGTTGCTGTTAAGAACAAGTATAAGAAGCATGTTGAAGATTCCAATGACATAGGATGTCTAATGTTGGCAACTATGTGTCCAGGACTTCAGAAAGACCTGGAACACTTAGAAGCTTATGAGATGAGTGTGCATCTCAAACAAGCTTTCCAACAACAGGCTAGGCAGGATAGGTTCGACACCGCTGTTGCACTTTTTGACTGTAAGATGTCTGAAGGTGAATCTGTTAGCGCTCATGTTCTGAAGATGAAAGGCTATATAGATCACCTTGCAAGACTTGGATATCCCCTGAGTTTGGAACTCGCCACGGATTTGATCCTACACTCTTTGCCTAGCAGTTTTTCTCAGTTCGTCATAAACTACACTATGAATAATATGGAAAAGTCCATTCCTGAGCTACATGGTATGCTCAAAACTGCTGAGGGGAATATCAAGAAGCATACCCATGTATTGAGTGTCAATACCAAGCTAATGAAAAAGAAAGCTAAAGGCAAGGGTAAGGCTAAAAGTGCAAAGGGTGCAAAAGGGGCAAAGGGTCAAGCTAAACCGAAACCTGGTCCCAAGGCAAAGGTTCCTAAGGAAGGAACTTGTTTCCATTGCAACAAGCTTGGGCATTGAAAAAGAAATTGTGATGTTTATTTGGAGGAGTTGAAGAAGCTGAAGGGTAGTACGACTACATCTTCAGGTATTTATGTTATAGAAATTAATTTATCTACTTCTTCTTCCTGGGTATTAGATACTGGATGTGGATCCCATATTTGTACAAATATGCAGGGGCTCAAAAGGAGTAGGATGCTGAAGAAGGGGGAGATGGACCCACGTGTTGGCAATAGAGCAAGAGTTGCTGCTATAGCTGTAGGGACCTATGAGCTTGTCTTGCCCAATGGGCTTTTGTTAGTTTTAAACAATTGCTTTTATGTTCCTACTATGAGTAGGAATCTTATTTCAGTGTCTGTTTTGGATGATGAAGGTTATTCATTTTTTAATTAAAAATAAGAAGTGTTCTATTTTTGATAAAAATGACTTGCTTTATTGTATTGCAAGTAGTTATAATGGCATTTATGTCCTTAACCTTGATGATTCCAATGACGGTAATATTTATAACATATCTTCAAAGAGAACTAAGCCAAATGAACTAAACCCTGCATATTTATGGCATTGTCGCCTTAGCCATATAAATAAGAAGCGCGTATCTAAACTCTATCAAGATGGATTATTAGATTCATTTGATTTTGAATCATTTGAAAATTGCGAGTCTTGTTTGCTTGGAAAGATGACAAAGACTCCTTTTACTAGACACAGTGAAAGGGCTAATGACTTATTGGGCTTGGTACATACAGATGTATGCGGCCCAATCAGCATTAGTGCCAGGGGAGGATTTCAGTATTTCATTACTTTTACTGATGATTTCAGTAGGTATGACTATGTCTACCTAATGAAACATAAGCATGAGTCTTTTGAAATGTTTAGAACTTTTCAAAATGAAGTACAAAATCAACTTGGTAAGACAATTAAAACCCTTCGATTAGATTGAGGTGGTGAATATTTGAGCCAAGAATTTGACCAACATCTAAGAAATTGTGGAATCGTTTCACAGTTGACTCCTCCAGGAACTCCACAATGGAATGGTGTTTCTGAAAGGAGAAATCGGACTTTATTGGATATGGTTCGATCTATGATGAGTCAAGTAAATCTTTCTTTATCCTTTTGGGGTTATGCCTTGGAGACAGCTGCATTCATTTTGAACCGTGTACCATCTTAAGCGGTTGAAAAGACACCATATGAGATGTGGACTGGTAAGAGACCTAGTTTGTCTTTTCTTAAGATTTGGGGTTGTGAAGCTTATGTGAAAAGATTAATGTCAGATAAGCTAGCTCCAAAAGCTATCAAATGTATTTTTGTGGGGTATCCTAAAGAAACTAAAGGGTACTATTTCTATATTCCCTCAGAGAACAAAGTGTTTGTTGCTCAAAATGGAGTCTTTTTGGAAAAGGAGTTTCTCTCCAAGAGAACAAGTGGGAGTATAGTACAACTTGAGGAAACTCAAGTTCCACAAGATATCGTTGAACCATCTTTAGAGACGATTTCAGAACCACAAACAGTTGTGGAGCCTGAAAATGTAACACAAGTCCAACGCAGATCTGATAGGATACATCGTCAGCCAGAGAGATACGGATTTCTTGTGGCTGATGATAGTGAAGTTATGCTCATAGATCAAGATGAGCCTACTACCTATCAGGAAGCTGTGTCAGGTCCAGATTCAGATAAATGGCTTGGAGCCATGAATTCTGAGATGCAATCCATGTTTGATAACCAAGTTTGGTCTTTAATTGATCCTCCAGAGGGTATTAAGACTATTGGTTGCAAATGGGTTTTTAAGAAGAAAACTGACATGGATGGAAATGTGCAAACCTACAAAGCAAGGCTTGTGGCTAAAGGTTTCAAGCAAACTCATGGTATAGACTATGATGAAACCTTTTCACCAGTAGCTATGCTTAAGTCTATTCGAATTCTCCTTGCCATTGCAGCATACTATGACTATGAGATATGGCAAATGGATGTCAAAAATGCTTTCCTTAATGGAAATTTACTCGAGGATGTGTACATGACACAACCTGAGGGTTTTGTAAAAATTGAGAATTCAAAGAAGGTTTGCAAGCTTCAAAGGTCCATCTATGGATTGAAGCAAGCATCTCGAAGCTGGAATCTTTGTTTTGATGAAACAGTTAAGAACTTTGGTTTCATCAAGAATGAAGATGAACCTTGTGTTTACAAGATGGTTAGTGGGAGTGCAGTAGTGTTTCTGGTCCTGTATGTGGATGACATATTGCTTATTGGAAATGATATCCCTACCTTGCAAAAGGTTAAGGCTTGGTTAGGGAATTCATTTTCAATGAAGGACTTGGGCGAGGCTACCTATATCCTTGGTATCAAGATCTATAGAGATAGATCTAAAAGGATAATAGGCTTGAGTCAGAGTACATACATAGATAAAATGTTGAAGAGGTTCAACATGCAAGAGTCCAAGAAAGGATTCTTGCCTATGTCTCATGGCATTCATCTTAGCAAGAATCAATGTCTTCAGACATCTGATGAGTGAGATCAAATGAATAAAATTCCTTATGCTTCTGCTATAGGATCGATCATGTATGCCATGTTATGTACTAGACCAGATGTCTCATATCCATTGAGCACAACCAGTAGATATCAAGCTGACCCCGGTGAAGGTCACTGGACAGCTGTTAAGAATATTTTTAAGTACCTCAGAAGGACTAAAGAAGTATTCTTGGTTTATGGAGGTTTGGATGACGAGTTAGTAGTAAATGGTTACACAGATGCTAGCTTCCAAACCGACATAGATGATTTCAGATCGCAATCCGATTTTGTATTCACATTGAATGGTGGAGCTGTTAGTTGGAAGAGTTCAAAACAAAGCAATGTGGCTGATTCTACAACAGAGGCTGAGTATATAGCAGCATCAGATGCAGCTAAAGAAGCAGTTTGGTTGAAGAAGTTCATCACTGAGCTAGGAGTGGTACCTAGCATTGCAAATCTTGTGGACATTTATTGTGACAACAATGGTACCATAGCACAAGCAAAAGAGCCTAGGTCTCATCAGAGATCTAAACATATACTCAGACGCTACCATCTCATTCGCGACATCATCGATAGAGGAGATGTCAAGATATGCAAAGTTGACACAAACGATAACATAGCGGATCCATTGACTAAGCCTCTCTCACGGGTCAAACATGATCAGCATACTAGATCTATGGGTCTCAGATATTTGTAGGCCTAGTGCAAGTGGGAGATTGTTAGTGTATGTGCCCTAGGCCATGATTTGGATATTTATGTTATGCATTTATTATTAATAAAAGAGGTTTTATTATCATTATTGTTGGTTAGTATGTTACACAATTTTGATATATGTCCCTGATTCATTATTGTTATGGAGATAAAATAATTTATAATCAGTATGAGTATTGATTTGATAATCATGAGATGATTATGTGTATGGTGATACGAATCAATCTCATAGATACTTGTTAGAGAACAGTGTATTGGATAGACCCATCATGAGATTGCTACATGGATTAGCGTCATAAGTAAATCTCATGATAGTCATGTTTTAATCCTTTGACTTGAGATTGTCATAGTTTCCAACATAAGGACTATTATATTTTGACATGATCAAACGTTATCCGTAACTGGATAATAATAAAGGTCATGATTGAATGTGATAGAAATTATGTAGAGGATATTGAACAATCAAGATAGAATTTGTCCCTCTCTTTTGAGAGAGATATCTTTGGGCCCCTCGATTAGTTAGACTGTGAAATGCATGGCCGTGCTCAAATGAATTGATAGTGTGATCAATATCATTTGTTTTATCAGTCTACTTAGAGATCGAGTAATCATATGTTTGAGCTATATAAGTATGACGCTGACCATGACTTATGTTCAAACTAGATATCGTGTGACAAAAGGATTAATGCATGTACTATTATTAGGCTAGTTGGACTTTACTCGTATTAATTGGGTAGTTGTAATGCCTTGCTAGAGGCCAATTACGACTTGTTGGTTTAATAGAGATTTGATCAACTGCCAATTAATATGGGCCTATCGGGTCACACACAAGAATGCGTATGGCTGAGATTAATAATATTAATAATATTAATATTGGATATTAATTATTATTATTATTATCGTTTTTTAATATTAATAATAATAATATTGGATATTAATTATTATTATTATTAATTTCGTTTTTTTATGTATATATTTATATCATCGGATAATAACAGAGAATCCATATTTGATATGGATTTTGATTTGTTTTATCTAATCCTAACAGAATCCGCATCTGGTACGGATTTTGATAGCGTTAACAAATCCGATCTGCAATCGGATTTTGATATCTATATATATGTATGGAGCTTGGCGTATCTCATACACCAAGCAATTAGAAAAACGAAAGAACAGAAAACGAAACCCTAGAATCGTTTTTTAGAAAAACGAGTTCTTCAGCCGCGCCGTTTGAAGAGCTAGCACTTTGGCGGAAGCGTTCGTGTGGATACCGACAGAGGGTGTTCGTGATTTCGCACCTCTTCCATCTGCAGACTTTGAATCTACCGAGCTAGTTTTTGATTTCTTTTGTCGAATTAAACGAACAACATGGATCCTTGGTAGGAAATCGGAGATCAAGTTTTTGTTTTCCGCTGCGCGTTTGGCAGTGATCTCGGTTGATTTCCTAACAGATCATCCACCAGAGGGAAGACCACCATAATCTCTGGATCAGATACATCCTTGTAGTTTCATTGCTTCTCGCTGCATGATGGATCGTAGATGGTGGCGGGCTCAGTGATCAAATGAGAAGAATTATCCTCTGACAAAGAAAGCTCAACGGGATATATGGTTTCATCAGCATCCATTAAATTGCAATGACCCAGACATTTTTGAAGAAAAGGATGGCACTGACGAAGGCCAATTTTCAAAGGAAGAATTTCCGGATTAACTTTGAATATCATGCACCAAGTTAACGAAGGCCTTGATTTTTTTTTAAAGAAAAAGGGCCTGCTCCTTTCGGCCGAATTTTTTTTTTAAGAAAAAATATTCCAGCCGGATCCTTTCGTCTTTAAGGCGGCGGCCACCCTTTTTTGTTTTCGCTTGTTGCCCCTTTTTTAATTGATTTACTCGTTGAACAGAATCCGGCCCTTGTTGATACGAAGAACACGGCAACCTCCTTACGGGATCAACCTACTCACGGCAACCCTCCACGGTGGCTCCTCCCTCTTCGAACAACCTTGGCTCTGATACCAATTGAAGTAAACAACGGATTCAAGAACACAACGCGTAAAAAGCACAACACACTTTTATTTAATGTTCAGAAAATAACTCAAAACCGAACTACCACTCGCCGCCCTTGTCAATGACCCTACCCGGCATTGACTCACCAATCATCCTACCCGAGATTGGTATCTGGCACTCTTGGCCTTGGCACTCTTGAGGCTCTTGGCACTCTTGAGGCTCTTGTCACTCTTGAGGCTCTTGGTACTCTTAAGGCACCATCTACTATGGCTGGCCTCCTTTATTTATAGAACAACTAGTCTAAACAAAACCAAACCCTAATAAGACTAGACAAACATATAATAAAACAAATCCTAACTAGAATAGACAAAAGCAAGTTAAGGAATATCAAAACAATGACTCTATCTTTAATTCCTACTAATTAGAATCCAAATCTAACAAGGAAATTATCCAACATTAAGTGTAAAAATATTTTTCTTCCATGATTTGGTATAATTTGATTCGATACTTCTATAATTTGCTCCTTGATTTGGTCCTTGATAACACTTCATCTCAAGTTAGGTAGTGGGACCAATGATATCTAACTTGCACATTATTGAATCGAATACTTTTCTAGTTATTGTATTTTTTTGAATGTCGGCAAGATGATCTTTGTACTGCACGAATGGGAGCTCAACGATTCCTTCTTCAATATTTTCTTTTATGAAATGTCGTTCTTCTTCCACATGTTTTGTTATATCATGTTGCACTGGATTTTGAGAGATACTAATTGTTACATCAAGTGTCCGTTGTCTTCTAATATATATATATATATATATATATATATATATATATATAGATATTATACATAGATACACGACAGCAACATACAAATTATATATATACATATTATATGTACACACACGGAAATAACGAAATGGAATAAAAAGAAAAACCTAGAATCCTAAGTAAAGTGAGAAAATGAATAAGATAGAAATTGCATAAAGGAAGTAACCTAATTTTACTAGAACTATACTACTTGAAATCTTATCATTCCACATCTATAAGTATACACATAGGGCACAAATTAAACCCTACTTTTATTCTCCCAAAACGGCAGCCACAAACTCGTCCATAGCATATTCGGCTGTAGCGGCAGGAGAAGCATCATTGTTGGAGCAACTTCGGCTGCAGCCCTTCCACCCCAGCAAAGCACCTATGCCGCCAAAAATAAGGAAAAGAAGGTAGATTCAGTTCCTTCTCTTTCTTACATACATATGATTTATATATATATACAAACATATACACATCATCGTACATCCGATTCATCCAAGCATAATTTCGGCAGCCACTGCCTATTATCTCAACTTTATGCCGCCAGTCTGGGAGCCAAGAAAATAATAATTTGTGGTTCGTTTAACCCCGATTCTTCGCATAGTACGTTTAATCGAGATACAAGCCAAGTATCCTTGCTATATTTGCTATGCTTTTACAAAGTTATTATACTATTTACATATAAAATCAGATCATGTATGTTTATTTGTGATCGCATAGATCGTTGAATATGTATACGCATTCGAGGTAATTATGTATCGATCATATATATGTATATGTTTATGTATGTGTCGTGATAATATATATATATATATATATATGCATATGTCAAATTAAAGTGCTGTTTTCCTGTACGTTGATGTCACTGGCCCAAATTTTAGTATTTCTATATATATATATAATAATATTTGAAGATTCTTTATATGTATGCCGTGTGTTGGTATATGTATGTATAAACGGAAAAAAAGAAAAGAAAGAAAAAGGTGCGTTGCTTCGGTGGTTTAATATATATATGCATAAACAGGAAAAATGTAATAAAACATGTATGTTGAAACACACAGTAGGTGCCTTTTTGATATTTGGAGATATGCATGTAATTTATTCATGTTATATTTATATTTTTAAAAAAAAAGTGCACATGTGCTGAGTTGTTGTTGCCGAAAGTGCATGGAAAAAAAGAAAAAAAAAATGTTGCCATGCATATTTAAAAGTAAATATATGTACGCACCGTAAATAAGTGTAAATGTTAAGAAGTGCTGTGTAATATGGGATTTTTAGAGTGCTAACCAAATGTATTTTCAAAAGGTAACTTGATCTTTGGACTTATTTATATATATATGTATATACATGGGTATACTTATACGTAGAAGGTAAAACAGAATTGAAACAGAAATAAAATGGTAAATGAATAAGTATAACGGTAAATGAAAAGGTGTTTAAAGTTGTACTTGTCAACTTTCTGGATTAAGTGTGGAAGTTAAAGTTTTTGTCCTTTTCCAAAGCAACCATCCGGGGCCTTTAGGAAGACTGGAAGGATTTGCGCAACACCAAACATAGAGGTCAGCGGGACTGGGAAGAAAAGATTCTGCGTGGGAAGTTAATTCGTCAAAAAGGTAGGTGTCTCTTCCCCCTCAAACGGGTATGACTCATGCATGCTTGGATTGTATAATAATGTGTTTCGTTGTTTTTATTTGTTTAAGTTGTTAATTTTGTATATGTTGGAAAGCATGAGATATATTGTTTATGGCTGCTATGTGCGTGTATGTGTGTGAATTTGGTGGTATGATTGAATCGGAATTAAAGAATTGGGGAGAAAAAAGGGGAACTTTTACATTAGGAGCCTTTAAAAAGTTGTGTTTTGGCCTTAGAATAGGTTCCTATAGACTGGAAATAGAAGAAAATGGGGGTTGGGATTGAAAAACGAATCACAGCGCGCGTTGCCACTGGTGGAACAACCATTAAATAAATAATTAAATAATTAAATTAAGGCGGGGAATAGGCCGGCCAACGGACTGGGCCGGCTGGCCAGCGGGTCAGACCGAAGGCGGCCAATTAACCTCTCAAAAAAATGTATGGGGTCTGGCAGATCAGGCCAGGAAAATATAATTAAATACCAATAAAATTCAAATAAATTCAGAAAATATAAAAGGTTAAAATTAAATTATTTTCACTTAATTTCTGAAGTGTAGTAAATTTAAGTAATTAAAAATTAATAGTAATAAATAGAATTAAATAAGGAAAACACAGGGGAAATTAGTAGAAAATTCTAGAAAATTAATACAAGCTAAGGAAAAAATAAGGGTGGTGATAAATAACAACTTTCCAATATTCGAAAAATTTACGAAGCCAAATATTGCGTGTCGGAGATGGTGAAGATGGGCGTACGGGCCCCAGGCAACTTTGTTGTTGCATTCATGGCACGTGCATTGCATTTGGAGTGGGTTGAGATGTACGGGTCTCAGACGCTCGAGTGGAGTGGATCATGGTGTACGGGCCATTGGTACTCGGTCATGGTGGATCATGGTGTACGGGCCATGGGCATCGGTCAGGATGGATTGTAGTGTACGAGCTACAGGCATCCAGTCAATCCCAGGATCATGTATTGCATATAGGTCTACGGGCATATTGCATGACATGATTCTTGTTGCGTGTGACAAGTGGATTGAGCATGCATCACGTACTTGCGCATTTTTATGTAGATTGCTTTACTTACCGCATTTACTTTATCTTATGCATGTTATCTTATCTTTATGTGACATGTGGTTTTATCTTATATTTATGTGCTATATGGTTTTATCTTATATCTATGTGATATGTGGTTATATCATATCTATGTGTTATGTGGCTATATCATTTCGGTATGCACATTTTGTATTGGTTTGAGGCAGGCACCTACTAGGTGATTTCTGTCACTCACACCTACTTCCCAGGTGAGCCAGATGAGGACTACAAGCACATCTTTGTTGAGGAAGGGACGGACATAGCTGAGTGGACTGGTTGATAGCTGCATCTAGGATATGGGAGGACTCTGCAGCTGATTGTTTCTTATTTATAGTTTGAGGATTTTCACATACTTCTTAGTACTTTTATTATCGGAATTTTTATTCAGTAATGTAATGACAATTATTTGAGTTTAAGTTAAGTTATGATTTACGTTTTTGCGAGAAAAAAAATTTTTACGTTATTTCTGACATGTAAGAGATTGATTCGACGCCTTGTATTCTCGTTAGCGAGATACGGCGGGTGCACTGTTTCCGATGCTAGGGCTCGGGAGCGGGGCGCTACAGTAATTGCTGCTTTATTGTCGTACATCTGAAAAGTCAGAAGTTTGTGAGAACCCAATCTCATTCATTAATTTCTTTAACCACATAACTTTTATTGCACCTTTGGCAATTCCTCTGGACTCTGCCTCTGCAACAAATAGCTACTACCTTCGGCTTTTTTACTTCTCCATTGTCTAGATTCCCTCCTTCCAAGGTGAAATATCCTTAAGTAGACGTCGATCATTTGGCTTACCTGTCCAATCTGCATCAGTGAAAACCTCAACATCTAGGTGCTCATTCCTTCTGAATATAATACCTCGACTTAGTGTGCCTTTTAGGCACTGAAGTATCCTTATACCTTCCTCTTTGTACACTTCTTAGGCTTAGTGCATGAACTGGATTACCACTCTAACTGTATATGCAATGTCAGGCCTTGTGTGAGAGAGGCATGTCAATCTTTCCACAAGTCTTTGATAATATTCTCGATTCACCAATGGAGCTCTTCCTCTAATATTAACTTATGTTTTAACCTCACAAGAGTGTCACTTGGTTTGCAGTCTACCATCTTGACATCGGTTAGTGGATCTAGTACGTACTTCCTTTGAGATGTGAAAATTCTTTTTTTTATCAGATAACCTTAATCCTTACCAAATACTTCAAACCTCTTAGATCTGTCATCTCAAATTCTGCAAACAAAATCTGCCGAGGTCGACCAATTTCTTTCTTGTCATTTTCTGTTGTGATCATATTGTCTACATAGATTATCAAGCAAGTAACCGAATTTCCATTCCTTTTGAAGTAAGGTGTGATCAATATTACACTTTTTGCACCTGTTTTGTTGCATAGCCACTGTAAATCATCCAAACAATACACGAGAGAACTGTTTGAGCCCATATAGTGCCTTTTTAATTAGCAAACTTCATTTTTTTCTCGAAGTTTCTAGAAAACCCTGGTGGTGCCTCCATATATATCTCTTTGAGTTCTCCATATAAAAATAGATTCTTAATTTCGAACTGGTGAAGAGTCCAATCTTGATTCGATGCTATCAAGAATAGTACCCTGATAGTAAAAATACTTGCTCCTAGGGATAAGGTCTCTAAATAATCAATGTCATATGTATGTTTATATCCCTTTGGTACTAACCTTACCTTATGTTGCTCAATAGTATCATTCTACTTGCATTTCATAGTGAACATCCATCTGTAACCCACTGGTTCCTCCCTTTTGAAAATGCACACTTTTCTACGTTCCATTTTTCTAAAAGGCTCTCATCTCCGTTTCCATGGTCTCTCACCATTTAGTCTTCATGTGTGCTTTTTGTATGGTCATCGGGATAGTTTCAGAAAGAAAAGTGGTAGAAAATGCATATGTAATCTCCACACTCTCTCCCTGCCTATGTCTACTAGATACATGCTATTTCAGTACACATGCTTAGGTAGGTATCTCTCATGTGGTACTCCTTGGTTCCTCCTTGGAGGCATATATTATTGTTGTCCCTCTGAAATATCATCATTAGTAGCAGTAGGGTATTATTGAATAAATATCTATCATGACATAAGGCACTTACCTCTTGTCGAACATCTACCGAATGAGGGTCATCGGCTGTTGGAACTAGTTTGTCAACCTTGCCTACATATATAAATAAGCTGCAACATGCTCTCTGCTCTATCTCACTAAGTAGTGTTATCCTCTCTTGGGGACTCTGCCAAAAGGTTCCTTCTGTTAAGTAATTTCGCCCACCCAATTAAAGACAGAATTGATTTGGTCCATCCACCTATCTTATTGGACCATGCTCTAGACAACTAAAGTTGTTCAACTAGTCTAGTTGTCCAATCATTTTCTTTCCCTAAACACTAGGATGACAGATAAAAAAAGTATTTAGTTTCTAAGAAAGAACAATCCATAGTGATATGGACGTGGCGTGTGCTGGAATTGTGACAACGATAGCCTGTTTGACTAGTATCATAGCCAGCAAAGATATATTTTTCTGCACTCAGGTCAAGTTTTTAGCGCTTAGCTTTTGGAATGTGAATAAAGACCAAATAACCAAACGCCCTAGGTGGTAGGGTGAGGATGGATGGGATAGTAGTTTCAATTTCTAGAAGTTGTAATGGTATTTTGTAATTGAGTATTTTGTTTGGAATTTGGTTTAGTAGGTAGATAGATGTAGCGATAGTCTCGGACCAATATGACTGTAGGACGTAAGGCTCAAAGATCATGGCTCGGCTCATTTTGAAAATTATTTGAGATTTTTCTCTAAGGTAGCCCTACTACCTTTTTTCCTATAGTGTGTTGGGACACAAAGTTTAATGAACGAAGCCTTGAGATTTAAAGAAGATGTTCATGGTTTGATTGACAAATTCCATGCCAGTGTCATATCAAAGGATTTTTATTCTCTTATCAAATTGATTTTGAATCATGTGAAAGAATTCAATAAAATTTATAGGAACTTCAAATTTATTTTTTAACAAGTATAGACATATCATATAGGAAAAGTCGTCTACAAAGATCACAAAGTATTGTAACTGGTGCTGATTACACAGGGTGCTGATCTCTAGGCGTCAAAATATACTACTAAAGAAAACAAAATCTACTCTTGTATTATTAGATCAAAAAGTAACACAATGATTTTTTGCGGAAATACATGTCTCGCAAACCAGGGAAGGGGTATTATTTTTGAAAAACTTGGGAATAATGATTTTAAGTACCCAAAAGATGGATGACCCAGATGACTATACCATCACCAAAGTCGTATGTCGACCATTCCGTGAGCATACATGACAAGGCCTGGTGAATCACTGCATCGACGTAGTAAAAGACTCCATACACAGTACCACGTCCAATGATATCCTTTGCAAGAATATCCTCTAAGAAACATAAATGAGGATACATGAGTACCACACATTTAAGCTCTTTTGTTACGTGACTTAGTGACATAACTTGATGAGAATGTGGAAGTAAACAAAGCCCCTTTCCTTTTAACTTTCACTAATTCTCCATTAGTCGTTTCAATATGGGACTTAGTAGAAATAGACATGTATTGGAAGTCATTTGGGTCAGGTGTCGTTGTATATGTAGTTCCGCAATCAAAAATCTATTTATTGAGCTTTATGAGGCTTCTAGTAGATGTCGAGTGTGTTTGGTGGGCTTTAGGCAAAAAATCAATTTTTTGGAATTGTAGGGATACATCATTGGTTTTTAAAAGTTCTAGGGGTAAAACAAAATCGTCCACATAATTTTTGAGAACATTAATAAAATTCACAAATTAATAAGGTAATTCTACAAATTCTAAAACTTTAGGGGCATAGTTGTGAATTCCAAAAAAAGATGGCTGAATTTCAGTTCTTAGAACTAAAGGGTTGGATTAGGATTTGACCCCCGATCCCTTATGCCTCCACTTATTTCCTTCTTCTCTTCTTCTTTGGTCACGCCACCCTCATCCCTTTTTGCTCTCAATTGAATCATCCAAACCACCGTTGCTCCACTTCTCTTTACTCCACCACTCCTAGTGGCCTTCGGGATGTCAATGGTGGCATAAGCCTGCCTTATCCTCTTCTTGTGGTTGTCTTCCAACCATTCAGGATAGCCAACAAGCATGAAACAATTATCCTGAGTATTTTCATGCATTTGTTAGTGAGTATAGTACAATTTATCCTTGCTTCGGTAATCCCATATTGATGATTTCCTCGAGTTTCCAATGGAATCTTAATAGATTTGTCCCTTGACATTGGTACCTATCCGCAATCCAGCCCCTATATCTCCCAATGATGCAACGGATTCATGGTGGGCAGTGGCTGGCCTCAGAATTTGTTATCTGATGACATCCCTTTGCACTATTGAATAGGCCCATTTGGATGAGGGAAGGGGATCATGTTTTAGTATATCATTTTCGGCCCCCTCATATGTATCATCAATCGACATTAAAAATTGGTGCAATCTTCGCTTTCTGGTGATTTGTTGTATATTGGTATATCCTGTACGTCTCTCATAGGATTGGGTGTCTATATGTCAGATGGCTATCCAAATACTCTTTAGATGACTCCATAGGCTCTCTAGCGTCTTCCCTCCTTATTTCATTGTGCACGTCTTCCGATGTAATTCGTAAGCTTGGAATGAGCCAATGTCGCTACTGTATGTTACGGCCAGTCTATTCCAAATGGTCTTAGCCGCAGGATATTGAGCGTCACTGTTAATTATTGTTGGTTTGCTATTTTGTACGATTCACGTAAATAGTTCCTGGTCTCATTGCTCCCATCTTGCGTATGGCGGTTCTGTAGTTACAGGTGGTTCACCTACAAGATGGTGTGTCTTTCCTCGGCCTCTGATTGCCTTTTTCATAAGGCATGTGCACAAAGGATAGTTTATGTGGTTGAGTTTGAAGCAAATTGAAAGGCTCTCAATATTGATTTCGGTGGCTGGTTGATTGCCGAGTCGATTTCAGATCAGATTGGCTATTTACCATGTCAGCTCGTTGGTTACAGTTTGTGTATTTGATTTTAGGTTGCTGGAATCTCCTTCTAACATTGTGTTTGTAGTTAATTACATTGTCTGTCACTATGCTAGTTGTGTATATGTTTATGTGTATTTACGTTTATTGGTGGGATTGTTTGCTGCTTGGGCTGTTTGCTGGTCGAACTGTTTGTTTCATCGCATGAGTAGAGCTGAGAAAGTTGAGTTTTGCTTGATCTTTTTTTTGAATTTGGTTGGGAAGGTTTAACAAGCAATGATGAATTTTGTTGTGAGCTGTTCTGATACTATGTTAATTCAGAAGCAAAAAACAATTTTTCATTGATTTACAATTGTTTATATCGGTCATATGTATAGTACAATCACGGTAGTTATGTATGGTATACAATCAATATAATAACACAATTAATTTGAGAATATCCTTCTTCCATGATTTGGTATGATTTGATTTGATCCTTCCTTAATTTTCTCGTTGATAACAACAATTAGATAACTTGTTGGTTTTGAATGCAATAAAGAACCTTGTGAATATATCAACACATCATGAACATCCAATGTGACACACTTCGAGTTAATGTCTTGGTCATAAAAAATTTAGGTTGACAATAAACGTGGAGTTTGCTATGATAGGTCATACTGAATTTATTGCAACATACATTAGCTTATGAATAAAATATTTGCTCAACGACTTTTCGAATCTATAGACGTACAGGAGACTATTCTTTTGGTCTCCCCTTCCACGCTAATTTGCATGGTAACTACAAAACATACATCATAAGTCCACATAACATATATGATATGCTCACAATCTTAAACATACGTAGTAAGCCTAAAACTCACATTGCATATCTAGAACCTACTTGATAAGTTTCAATCTAATGAAGGCAAACCCTTCGGACGAACACCATAGCTATCCCTCCATAGGGACATCAGAGTTTCCGGATGTAGAGTATTGGACAGTGATGCCTTTGCTGGAATTTCTGTCAGATTTTTACCTTGTTTTTATTCATTTCACTAGAAGGGTGTCCGTAAATTAAACATCATGCATGATGTATCCTCATGTTTTAGTATGTTAGATTGTAAAATTAAGAAGATAATGGCACATAGTATGACAACCTCGTGGTCTTTCATATGATATTTTTGTTCCTCTACGTGATGTGTCACATTATGAAATCTTATAGTTATATTTATAAACGTGATTTGCAATTTATATTTTGTTGAGAATATTGTCCTACGTTGGCACGTGAGGATGGGTGTTGAAAATATTGTCCCACGTCGGATACTTTAAGATAAAACATGGGTTATATGAGGATGAGGTACCATCACTCATTGCCTTAAGGTTTTGAGTGGATATGAACCGCACCTCATATAAGCCCAAGTTTCGACATTGTATCAGAGCATGTTTAAAATGTTGTTTGGCTCATGGTTGGCCATTTATTGTCTCTCTTCCACCAAGCCCAGATGTCCATGTCTGGCTTGTGGTTCGTGATTGAGGGCAGGTCCTGAGGCGCGTGCGTATGTCAAGCCATGTTGCCACGTGAGGACGGGTGTTGAGAATATTGTCACACGTTGCCACGTGAGGTCTGGTGTTGAGAATATTGTCTCACATCGGACACTTTGAGATAAAGTACATGGATTATATGAGGATAAGATACCACCATACAATGCCTTAAAGTTTTGAGTGGATAAGGATCACACTCATCTAAGCCCAAGTTTCAACATGTTTTCTCTCAAGGTATAATTATTCCTCTATTTGGGTCATACATGCAGAATTCATACTAAAGAATATGCTCATATCATGAAGACACGCATAAACCAATTACAACGACAAATGCTTTGCATTGAGAAATGTCTATTGACATAGGAATAGGAAGACCAATACACATATAACAACCATATGGAATTCGTTTAAAAATTTGTGAATGGCATAAGGTCTATTAATAACAAAATTATGAGTGCATAAAATAGAATCACTGAAATGCTACAGAATCCTTTTTTTCAGACTAACAAACTCTGCAGTATATGTTAGGTCCCTTAGAACACACTAGAAGGGGGTTGAATAGTGTGTTCACCAAGTATGGATATTTTGTGGTTATTTTTCGTTTTTGAGTGCAACCAATACTTGGATGTGTTCTTTGGAAAGATAAAACTTGAAAGACAAGAAAGAACACAAGTATGTATAGAGGTTCAAGTCAAGAGACTCTACTCCTCTACCTTCTTGATGTTTCACAAGAAGGATTTTGAAATGGGGATTGTTATTTCTTTTTGGGGGAAACAACAATCAAAAACGAAATCAAGAAAATACAAACTAGGCGTCTTGCCTAGACAACAACCAAGAGATCTAACACTTTGAAGTCTTGCCTCCAAAGATCTTCTTTGCCCTCAAAGAAATCTTGTAGGGAGAATAGTGCACCACACACTATCAACAAACCCTTCAAAGTTTAGAAATCTTAAACAAGGAGCACCCTTGCTCCTTGACCAACAATCTACCAAATCTCTCACAGAGAATCTCACCAAGAAGAAGACTCTTCTTCTTACAATAAACACTCTCAATAATAAAGTAAAAGTATACAAAGATTTACAACTATTTTGAGAGCTTGAGCTTGAGAGCACTTGAGAGCTTGTGAAGTAGAAAGTTGGAGAAGAATATGGAAGAAACCCTATTTTATCAACTTCAAAGTTTCTTCCCGTTTGAAACCCTCTGCACTGACATTAATGGGTTTTGGCATCATGTGTTGGTGAGTCCTCATCATTGGAGATCTCCCTTTGGCATGTAGCAACATTCTTGGAGAGATTTCAAAATGAATGCCAAGAAAGAAAACCTGAGAAACTTCAACAGAGAGGAGTCTGCAAAAAAGACACTAAAAAAGAGAGGGTACAAAGAGTCAACTGATGTTAAAAAGTGAAGTTCAAGACCTTTGTAACGTTGGTCACATGAAGCGCCTAATGTGCAAAAGCACAGGCGTTCGATGTGACATTGAGCGCTTGATGTGAAAATGAACAGTCGTTCGAAGTCACATCAAGCGCCTAATGTGGGCATCTTAAGGCGTTCGAAGTCACATGAAGCGCTTAATGTGGCACTTCACGCTTGTTCGAACTAACTCTGACTTTTACTCAGAGAAAGTACATAGGAGTACGTGCCCAGCCAGGGGAAAAGTACTTTTGGCATAGTGGACTGCATAAAGCGCCTAAAGAGGCGTTCAAAGTGTTCGCACTTTCCAACAGGTCACATAAAGCGCTTAATCAGGCGTTCAATGTGTCCTGTTTTTCAAACACTCACATGAAGCGCCTAATCTAGGCGTTCGAAGTGTTCGCATGTCCAGACACTTCACATAAAGCGCCTAATCTAGGCGTTCGAAGTGTACTTGACTCCACCAAGGTACATTAAGCGCCTAATGTAGGCGTTTGAAGTATTCTGACTTCAAACAACACACATGAAGCGCCTAATGGGTTGTTCCAAGTGCCAAAATGTGCAAATCATCAAAACTCAACATGATCTAACAGTATATTAGCTGCATTCTCCAATGTTATCTTAGCATAGAGATTGCGAATTCTGCAAGCAAAATCATCATATGCATACGCCGACGAAATGAATTTAGGGGTCTACCATATCTAGCACTATGTTCAATGAAGCTTTATGGCGTGGAAGTAAAGAAGTTAGATTATAGAAACTGATGCACGTCTATCCATAGAAACCCCACCGACAGCAATCCAACGAACACAATAAGGGTCACGGTTCTCGCATCCATCATCATTTTTTTTGTTGGTTATCTCTCATCCACTTTCATGATTTTCTTTGATGTTATATGTCGCGTAATCTTTTGTCATCCTCTCTTTCATAAATAGATCTCAAAATGAATGCTATTGTTCTACTAGTAGCAGTAGTAAGAGTAGATTTACGTATTCAATAAAGTAAATGAAGCTGCAGAAATTAAGCCATAACCCTACCACACAATATAACAGATTCAAGTAGTAAAACAACCATAAAATACGCCCCACATAAGAGACAAGCACTCATATTTAAAGTCAATGAGGATTTTGGATTATTTCCATGAATGTTATATCCATACAGATTTCATGAGAATTGCCAACCACGTGTTAGGGAACGATTCGAGGAATCAGTGAAGAACAATCACAACGAGGCACGCAAGAACGCACAAAGGTAATGAATAATTAAAAAAGAAAGACTTAAAACGAAGAACACAAGATTTTAACTTGGGAAAACTTTCAAAGGAAAGAAAAACTCACGGCGGCGGCAAGGCAAGAAATTCACTATCACAACTTTTTAGACTTCGGTTACAAAGGCAGCGTCTAACAGGGATCTTTTATAGGGATGTAAAAGGATTAGCATGAAATTTGGAATGACCCTTTTACATCACAATCATACCATAAAGGGGATTCTACAAGATATTCTTTATGGCAAAGATAGACATGGAAGTTTTCATCTAAACAAGATTCGTATCAATCAAGTCTTCAATCAAGATATATCCAGTCCCGTGATTTTCTGGTATATGGCCGAGGCTACAGCTATGTTCGGCGCTGCATCTATCCAGCTCGGCACCTCTAAAACTTGCATCATCTCGCAACTCTAAGTCCTCGAGCTCGGCCTCCTGAGCTCAGCCACTTCAGCTCGGCTGACTTCAGTTCCATCAACACAACAAAATCTCCCATTTGGAACTGACTTTAACTCAAACGCTTCGTGAATTTCTATGCCGCCCTTCAGCACTTTCATCAAGTAACTAGACCAAGAGAAGTCTTGCAGAGCTCAAGCTTCTCTTTCAGAACAATCTTTGTCATCATGTATGCTGGATTCTGGCTTGTGTGAAGTTTCTCCAAGTCAAACTGTTTTATCTCAAGCATATCTCTTATATAATGATACCTGATGTCAATATGCTTAGTTCTTGCATGATAGGCAGAGTTCCTAGCCAAGTGTATCGCACTCTGACTATCACTGAATAATTTGTAACCAACCTGAGGATGCTTCAGCTCATTCAGCAAACTCTTCAGCCATACCAGTTCCTTGGTAGCTTCAACTGCTGACACATACTCAGCTTCAGCTGTTGACAATGCCATAATTTTTTGTAATCTTGATACCCAAATGATTGCAGCACTGCCCAGCTTGAAAACATACCATGTAGTACTCTTGCGTTCATCGACGTCTCCAGCCATATCAGAGTCTACAAAGCCGAGCAGGTTCAGATTATCATTGCCGAACTACAGTGTCAAGTCTTGCGTTCCCACTAAGTACCTTAGTATCCACTTCACTGCAGTCCAATGATCTGGACCAGGATTTGACATGAATCAGCTCACAACTCCTACTGCATGAGCTATATCTGGTCTGGTGCACACTATAGCATACATCAAACTCCCTACTGCTGAGGCATAGGGAACCTTCTTCATTCGTTCAAGTTCCTCCTTCGTCTTTGGACTTTGCTTCTTTGATAAATTCTTTAACTGTCATACTAGAGATGTAGACACCGGTTTTGCATTCTCCATATTGAATCTCTTTAGTACCTTAGAGATGTAATCTCTTTGGCTCAGCTTCATCATCTATTTCTTCCTGTCTCTGTCGATGCTGAGCCCCAGTATCTTCTTCGTCGGGCCGAGATCTTTCATGGAGAATTTCTGGGCCAATTGTTCCTTTAGCTTCTTGATTTCATCAATGCTTCCTCCTGCTATCAACATATCATCAACATAAAGTAGGAGGATAATATAAGAACCTTCAAATCTTTTGTAGTAACAGCAGTGATCCCTATGACAGCGCTTGTAGCCGACCTCTGCCATAAAGCTGTCAAACTTCTTATACTACTGCCTCGAGCTTGCTTTAGTTCGTACAATCTCTTTTGTCATTTGCATACCAGATCTTCTTTGCCTGGTACCTTATACCCCTGTGGCTGCATCATATAAATCTCCTATTCAAGATCTCCGTGAAGAAAGTCAGTTTTCACGTCAAGCTGTTCCAAGTGCAGGTCTTCCGCAGCTGTAATACTTAGAACAGTTCTGATAGTTGACAACTTGACCACGGGTGAGAAGATCTCGGTGAAGTCAACCCCAGCTTTCTGTTGGAATCCTTTCACAACAAGTCGTGCCTTGTACCTCAGTGTGTCGTCAGCCTCTTTCTTCAACCTGTACACCCATTTGTTCAAAATAGCCTTCTTCCCGGGTAGTATCTTCACAAGATCCCAAGTGAAGTTCCTCTGCAGAGAGGTCATCTCATCCTCCATGGCTAACCTCCAGTCTTCACTTTTCTCAGAACATATGGCTTCTTTATAGCAGCTCGGCTCATCACAGTAAGTAACAAGCAAATAGTAAAGTGAAGGTGAGAATCTGGCAGGTGCAGTGATGGTTCTCCTCTCTCTCCGAATAGCAATGGGTGGTGTGACTTGCTCTTCATGAGTTTCATGATCCGAGGTCGGTGCCTCGGTAGTCTGGTCAGCAGGTCTGCTCGGCTCGGCATGACTGCCGTCACTTTTTCTCAAAGTACTTAGGATTCAGGGGCTGCTTCTTCTTCTTCACTCTGTCTTTGTAGAGTATGTTTTCGTTGAAAACTACATCTTTACTTCTGATTACCTTTTTGCTTCATGATCCCACAGTCTGTATCCGAAACTATCTCCACCATAGCTAATTAGAGAACATACCTTAGACTTGGGGTCAAGTTTTGATCTCTCGTCTGGCTTCAGCAGTGCGTAGGCAGTGCAACCAAACACTTTGACATGGGCAAGAGAAACTTACTTGCCAGTCCACTCTTCTTCAAGAAGTTTGCAGTCAATGGCAGTAGATGGTCCTCTGTTAATCAGATAGACAGCGGTGTTTACCGCCTCGGCCTAGAAAGATTTCGGCAGGTCGGCATGCATCCTCATACTCCTTGCCCTTTCACAGATCGTTCCGTTCATCCTTTCAGCAACACCATTATGTTGAGGTGTTTTGGGCACCGGTTTTCTCTCCCGATCATGTTCTCAGCACAGTAATCATCAAACTCTTTGCTGCAGTACTCTCCACTGTTGTCCGACCTCAAGCACTTCATCTTTAGCCCCATTTCATTCTCAACAAGACTTCTCCATCTCTTGAAGATATTAAATACGTCAGATTTGTGTTTCATAAAGTACACTCATAGCTTCCTCGTTGAGTCATCAATGAAGGTGACATAATAACGTGAGCCATTCAGAGAATGCAGATCTGAATGCCCCCAAACATCCGTGTGTACAAGTTTCAACTTTTCAGCTCTGGGACTTCTCTTGAGCATTGTAAAGCTAACTGTTTTCTGTTTCCCTAGTACACAAGATTCACATAGTGGTACATCGATGTTGGATAGACCTCCCAGCTTCCTCTTGGATGTCATAACCTTCATTCCCTTAACACTTATGTGCCCAAGCCTCTGATGCCACAGCTCGGCATCATTTGCCGAGCTGACCACATTCGCCAAGCTCTGGTTTGAGAACTTGTAGAGGGTTCCCACTCTCGAGCCCTGGGCTATAATCAAGGACCCTTTGACTAACTTCTAATGAGTTTTGCTGAATCTTCCCTCTAGGTCAGAGTCATTAGCTAGTTGTGTAATTAAGATCAAGTTCTTGGTCAGCTAAGGTACATGTCTTGCTTGAAGCAGCTTCAGCTGCCTTCCATCTGGTAGCATTAACGTGATATCCCCGTTGCCAATGATATCACATGAGTCATCATCCCCGAGATACACTTTTCCAAAATTTCCACTTTTGTAATTTGTAAAGTAATCTCTATTGGATGTAGCATGAAATGAGGCACTGGTATTAAAAATCCAGAGGGCGTCGGATCGGCTCTCACAGCTCAGAATCAGCCCGTCACTATCAGACCTGGACGCTTGAGAAACATATATCTCATCCTCATACTTGTTCGTCTGATCAGTCTTCTTCTTGACTCTGCAATTGCATTTAAGATGGCCCTTCTTTTTGCAATTCCAGCAGGTCAGATTTGAGCCCTTTGACTTGCTCTTTCTGGACTACAATCTCCCACCTCTGTTATTACCCCTCCTAGCAAATCTGTCGCGTTCTTCTGTGTTTAGTGCGGCTCCAGAACTTTCAGGGGTGACACTGTTTCTCCTCCTTGAATCTTCATCAAGTAGCACATCTACCACGTTTTTAAACTTCAAAGTATCTTCTCCGGATGAGTTGCTTATAGCCATAACAACTCCATCCCAACTGTCAGGCAGGCTTGATAGTATCACCAAGGCCAGAACTTCATCGTCAAAGACGATCCCGACCGATTTAAGTTGACTAGTGATCGTGTTAAATTCACCCAAGTGTTCCTGCATCGTTTTGTTTTCCGTCTTTTTCATGTTGAAGAGCCTCTTCATCAGATGCACCTTGTTATAGGCAGAGGGCTTCTCATACATTCTTGTCAACGCATTCATCACATCCTTTGTGTTCTTCTCCTTTGAGATATTGAACGTAACGGTTTGGGTTAGAGATAACCTAATGGCGCCAAGCGCTTTCCAATCCAGAATCTCTCATTCTCGATCCGTCATGTCAGTAAGCTTTACCTCTTTCCCTTCAAGAGGCAGATATAGATCTATTTGATATGGGTAATCTTCAACCTGCAACTTTCAGAAACCGAAGTCTGATCCATCAAATTTTTCAATTCTTGATTTGCTGTCGTCGGCCATTGCTCCCACTCGAACAGAGAACTCTTGGCTCTGATACCAGTTGTTAGGGAACGATTCGAGGAATCAGTGAAAAACAATCACAACGAGGCATGCAAGAATGCACAAAGGTAATGAATAATTAACAAAGAAAGACTTAAAATGAAGAACACAAGATTTTAACGTGGGAAAACCCTCAAGGGGAAGAAAAACTCACGGCGGCGGCAAGCCAAGAAATTCACTATCACAACTTTTATGACTTCGGTTACAAAGGCAACGTCTAACAGGGATCTTTTATAGGGATGTAAAAGGATTAGCATGAAATTTGGAATTATCATTTTACATCACAATCATACCATAAATGGGATTCTACAAGGTATTCTTTATGGCAAAGATAGACATGGAAGTTTCCATCTAAACAAGATTCGTATCAATCAAGTCTTCAATCAAGATATATCCAGTCCCGTGATTTTATGGTATATGGCCGAGGTTGCAGCTCTGCTCGGCGCTGCATCTATCCAGCTCGGCACCTCTGAAACTGGCATCAGCTCGCAACTCTAAGTCCTTGAGCTCAGCCTCCTGAGCTCAGCCACTTCAGCTCGGCTGATTTCAGTTCCATCAATCCAACACCACGCACTAGTAAACGAGTCTAGGCACCTTCCATGTGTAGGACTAGGTAACTGTCCATAAGTCACTTGAATCCCAGACCACCAAGCACGAACATAAACTCCGAAGAAAGCCCTTCAACAATGTACTGTCCATTAACCCGACCCGGTAAGAATACAATGGGACGAACGGATCCGATGAACCTGTCTTGAGTCGAACCGACGCATGGTGGCTCCACGATGACGTCATACCCGATGAAATGGAAGCATGGTGTTTGATGAAATGGGTCGCTGAAGTCTGTCTGGTGATTGAGCTTCGCTAACTAACTCATCTTAGATTGAGCATTTGATGAATGTCATGTTTGTCAAATTTTATACTAGTTATTAAGTAAATTTTATATTTAGTCATCCACAAATTACTCTAACGATAGTTTTTGCTGTCGTTGGGATATACTGTGTGTGGATGATGATGATGAGTCCTCCACCAATTAAAAATATAATAACTAAAGATGTAGTCTACATTTATTATTTTCATATGTTAAGAATTTATTGTTATATTGATAGTCTAGAAACTAGTAATTTTTCATTTGTCACCGTAAACTTTACCAATTGATTTAGTCACATACGCTTCACCAATAATTTAGATTAATTGAAAGTTTTACAGAATAATAGTGATATGACCCTTGGAACAAGTCCGAGAAAATGACATAAAAGTCACTCACTATACTACGGAGTTATTGAGAAAGAAATAAAATCTAGTATAAGATACGAAACATACATGCAGTCATTTTTCCCAAGGGTGTAGAGTAATGCTATAAAACGCGGAACAAACAGCACGAAATTGGACACGATTGGCTCGACGGTCTCTTTTTGAATGCCCCTAACCCAAGAAAATTCAGATCTCTGTAAGTGCAAAACTGTCTCACCCTTTCTCATCTTATAATCTGATTTTCAAATTTTCCTCACGCCTCTAACCACATTATATCCAACCAACGTCTTCATTTCAATAGAGAATATTTGTCCCCACTAGTTGCTGTAGGGTTGTAAACAAATTTCCTCATATGATACAACAGTCAACCTGATTCCTAACCTCAGGAATAAGGAAAGAAATCAAATGAACTTTCAAATGAGAACGTATAACGTAGGAAGAAGAACTTCAATAGCAAGATTAAACTTGAGGCTTGGATTGTCTTGAAATGTATTGCAATAACCTTTTTATAGGCTGTTGAACATCATATCAGACGTTTCTAGCCGTTGAGAAGTGATTGGATATGTCTCTTGGTGCATAAGTTGCTACTTTAGATGAAGAGTCACATCTGTTGGGCACATCGATCGATTGATGTCATCGATCAATGTCTCACAGTAAGCTCTAACTTTTCATCCAAGCCACATCGATCGATCTATGTATCGATCGATGTCTTACAGTGTGATCCAGTTTTTCAACTAAGCTACTTCGATCGATCTATGTATTGATCGAAGTCACATCGATCGATCCAAGTGATCGATCCATGTGGCTTGAAAATGAAGCTGATTATTCTATTGGACGTCGATTGATCACATCGATCGATGTGACATAGATCGATCACTTCGATTGATCGATGTGTCATGAGTACAAAGTTGAAGAAAATATAACTAATCACATCGATTGATCGACGTGACATAGACTTGATGATGAAGATGGTGACACATTGGCATTCTTATCAACAAAAGGCTGCCTCACACTATAAATAGGAGGCAATGTGAAAAAGAAAAGAACACACTTGAGATCAAACTTGAAGTTCATAGTCTTGCTTTCTCTTCTCTTATTTCTTGATCATTCTTTGTGTAGCAAAGGTGTTGTATTAAGTTTTGTTGTAAAGATGCATATTACACCTCTTGTTTCATAGTTTATAAGATTGATTAGCCATTTTTATAAGGCTACATCAATAGGTGGTTGAGGTGTTGCAACCAAAGTTGCTTAGAGGTGATTAGTCAAGTCTTGAATAGGGTTGGTGTATAACCCAAGAATCAAGCTTGGTTTTTGTTGTATTGGTGATTGATTTATAGTAAAATCCAATCAAAGTGTTCCTTGGGACTGGAGTAGGTCACATTGACCGAACCAGGATAAATTCTTAGTGTTCTCATCTTTCTTCTTTACTTCTGCATTCTTGGTGTTAATGATGAGATGAATCAGTTATTGTAGCGCCCCGCTTCCGAGCCCTAGTATCGGAAACGATGCACCCGCCATAGTCTACTATGAGAGCTACAAAGCGTCGTTCAATTCTCCTTCACGTCAGCAGTGACGTAGGAAATTTCGCAGCAGAAATAAAAAAAAATGAAATAAACATTTATTTATTACAACCCCAAACTGTATCTCAAACGGAAACAAGTCTGAATTTCAGTACAACTCATAACTGATATAAATGAAATAAAAGGATTCTACATCTTCTGGTCCCGAGCTAGTTACCCCACTGTCCGTACTCCGCTCCGTCCTCTATATAAATATAATCATACTCCTGTTCACCTGGGAAAAATAAAGGGGTGAGTGATATAGAAATATCACCCAGTAGGTACCCGCCTCTTCTCGAACAATTTCATATATGGCAACAAATAGCATGTAGTACATGTATAAACATGAATAACTGTGTAAATAAATAAAAGCACAGTACATTAGTTATGCGATGTCATGATGCATGCTTGTGTCACACGCAACGATATCTCAACACACGAATGTCTGTCTCTCTACCGTGCAATGCATGAACCTCGAGGAAATCCTACCACACGCCTCGTCAGGCCACACGCCCCGTCGGGCCACACGCCTCATAGGGCCACACGCCCGTAGGACCACACGTCCCGTAGGACCACACGCCTCATAGGGTCACACGTCCCGTAGGACCACACGCCTCATAGGGCCACACGTCCCAAAGGACAATGCACGTGCCATGAAATGCAATGTAATATGTCACATAACACCCTTTTTCTTTTCCTTCCTTTCTTTATAATTCTCCTTAAAATAATAATTTTCTTTTATTAGAACATATATTATGATTTTATTTTATTTTATTTTTATAAAGTCAGTTCCGTTTTTTTTTTCAATTTTTTTTAACTATTACATTTCAGTTTTTTTCTTTTTAATTGTATTTTTTTTTATTATTACAGGAAAACCTTTGTTTTTTTTAAACAAAACAACCCAACTGACATTCCCCTCTCCCACAGTCCCAGCCCGACACCCCCAAGCCCAACCCTGCGCCAACAGCCCCCCAGCTTCAGGCTTCTTTCCCCATTTTCTATCTGCGGTCCAAATGCTAATTTTTTTTCCTTTTACATTCCCTTCTAATTGGACCGAAAATTTCAGCCACAGCACAACTTTGTTTTTTTTTTTACATTTCCTCCTCAGCCCATAGCCGAAAATTTACCCTCAACCCTAACCACTGCAATTTTTTTTTCTTCAAGACCAAATAACCTCAATTTCAATTTTATTTTCAACTAAGTTACAACCCCCTTTAGTTAAATTTTCAAATTAAACTATTTAATACAAAAGCAGCTGAAGCAAGTTTTTTTTAAATATACATAATACCAATGACAGTATTATGTGTATTATATATATATATATATATATATATATATATATATATTGCATTTTGTTTAAATTCAGTTCATTCGATTTATATATATTAAATTAACATTTGAAACATAAATATGCATTTTTGTTTTTATATCCTGCCGAGCCACAACAAAATTAAATATTCCGTTTTTTTTTCTTTTTCCACATCAGAAACATTATATTAAGGTTACTTTCAACCCTCCTATTTATTCATGTATACTTACGTTTATTGTTTTAGGCAAGTTAATCATATGAAATTTCGTATCATAACGGAAAATGGAAAATGATTCCCTTTTTATAATTCCGAACCCACATATATATATATGTATACACCACATTTCATGCAACAAAGCGAGACAACTAAAGCATATAACATAACAATTTGAATTAAAACATACCAAATAAACTATAAATAAAGCACATAGCAAACAATTCATATATGAAATAAACTCAAAAAGAGAGGAGCCACCTACCTCTTGGTTGTATGCTAGGATTGGTGGTGGTTTGGTGATGTTAGTGGTGTTGAAGGTGATATGGCTTTCTCTTTCCTCCTCTTCTTTCTTCCTCAACCTCTCAGCACTCTCAACTCTCAGATTTCTTTTCTTTATTTTTTTGCTATGTGTGTTGCCGTTGAATTTGTGGAGAAAATAGAAGGGGTTGTGTCTAAATAAAGAGGCAAATTATGAGAGAAATAATGAGGTGTAAATGTTTGGGGGTTATAGAATGGGAAGTGGTGGGGTTTAATGTATTAATTTGATATTTATTTTTAATGGGTAGTGGTGGAGTTTAATGTAATAACTTACTATTGTTTTTTTTATTTCACGGTTGTCACAGTTATTGTCTAACAATACGTGGATTCTCACTGATTTACCTACGAGTTCCAAAGAAATTGGATGTAAATGAGTATTTAGAAGAAAATATAATACCGAAACTTTCAAGGCTAGATTAGTGACCAAAGGTTTTAGACAAAGAGAAGGGATAGTCTATTTTGATACATATGCTCCGGTTGCGAGAATAACATCCATTAGAGTGTTGATAGCTTTAGCGTCCATAAATAATATGTTTATTCATCAAATGGATGTTAAGACTGCATTTCTCAATGGTGATTTAGACGAAGAAGTTTATATGGAACAACCGGAAGGTTTTGTTCTACCGGGTAATGAGCACAAAGTGTGCAAATTGGTAAGGTTTTTATTAGATTGAAACAAGCACGGCATCATTAACCCTCCAGGTCTCTGGTGCTCGGCTTTTACTTGCTGACAAACTAGACATCTCTCGATAAATTCAGCAATATGACACTTCATTTCACTCCACCAGTAATGTTTCTTAAGATCATTATACATTTTAGTTGCTCCAGGGTGAATAGACAACTTAGAATTATGAGCTTCCTTCAGCAACTCTTTCCGCAGTTCTTCCTTATCTGGTACACACAGTCGCCCTTGAAACCACAAACTTCCATCATCGTGTACCTGGAAACCATCCACCTGACTAGTCAACATGCCATCACGAACTATTCTCAAATCAGCATCGTCTTTTTGTGCCTCTTTAATCTGCTCCACCAGCGTAGGAGTAATAGTAAGTGTAGCCAGAACACTCGCTATCGAGTCAACTATATCAAGACCAAACTCAGTCATCTCTCTCTCCAGTGGTGTCTGGCCTGCATGACTAGACTTTCGGCTCAATGCGTCAGCCACTACATTTGCTTTACCTGGATGATAACTGATGGTCAGATCGTAATCTTTCAACAATTCCAACCATCGTCGTTGCCTCATGTTCAACTCCTTCTGTGTGAACAGATATTTTAGACTCTTATGATCTGTGAAAACCTCGCACTTTGCTCCATATAGATAATGTCTCCATATCTTAAGTGCGAACACTACCGCTGCCAACTCAAGATCATGAGTCGGATAATTCTGCTCATACGGCTTTAACTGTCGAGAGGCATACGCGATAACCTTGCCTTCTTGCATGAGCACACAACCTGTATTAGAAAAGTTAGACCACAATTAACATGTATATAATATCTAACTTAATATCATATACATACCTAGTCCATTTCTGGACGCATCACTATATATGACGAACCCTTCCGAACCAGAGGGCTGCGCCAATACTGGTGCTATGGTCAGTCTCCTCTTCAACTCATTAAAACTCTTCTCGCAATCAGCAGTCCATTCAAATTTTGTCTTCTTCTGCGTCAGTCTACTCAATGGCACTGCTATTCTGGAAAACCCTTCTACAAACTTCCGGTAATAGCCTGCCAACCCAAGAAAACTTCTGACTTCCGTCACATTGGTTGGACGCGGCCATTCGGTAATTGCCTCAATTTTCTTTGGATCTACAGAAATTCCTTCTTCTGGGACAACATGACCCAGAAATGTCACGCTCCTCAGCCAAAATTCGCATTTGCTGAATTTAGCGTACAATTTCTTCTGTCTCAAGGTCTCCAGTACTTCTCTCAAATGTCCAGCATGCTTCTCATCACTCGAAGAATACACCAAAATATCATCAATGAAAACAACCACAAACTTGTCCAGTTGTTCTCTGAACACCGTATTCATCAAGTCCATAAATGCAGCTGGTGCATTTGTCAATCCGAACGGCATCACTAAGAACTCGTAATGCCCGTATCTGGTACGGAATGCAGTCTTCTCTACATCCTCTGCCTTAACTCTCAACTGATGATAACCGGACCGCAGATCAATCTTAGAAAACACCCGTGCACCTTTCAGCTGATCAAACAAATCCTCAATGCGTGGTAGAGGGTGCTTGTTCTTTATCATGATCTTATTGATCTCACGATAATCGATGCACAGTTTCAAGCTTCCATCCTTCTTCTTGACAAACAACACCGGCGCTCCCCATGGTGAAACACTCGGACGGATAAACTTTCGATCAAGCAACTCTTGCAACTGATCTTTCAATTCCTTCAACTCCGCCGAAGCCATACGGTACGGTGTCTTCGAGATAGGCTCAGCTCCTAGAACGAGATTAATCTCGAACTCAACTTCACGACTCGGTGGCAAACCTGGAAACTCCTCTGGAAATACATCTTTGAATTCATTCACAATCGGAATCTGGTCAATTGTCGGTACCTCCTGCTTCGAATCCATAGCATATACCAGAAATCCCTCTGCACCCTTCTGCAGCATCCGATGTGCCTGAAATGCGGTTAGATAAATTTTCTTTGGAATCTTCTTCAACTTAAAGTTTCCTTGAAACACAACTTCCTTTGCATCAGGACACCTGATACTCACTTGCTTCTGTCGGCAATTTATATTCGCATGATGCTCCGACAGCCAGTCCATCCCTAGAATGATATCGAAATCGCTTAACTGAATCGGAATAAGAGTAGCAGTGAACATCCGTTCTTCAATCTCCAGTTCACAACCCTTATATCGATGATGTGAAATTATCACCGTATCACCAGCCGTTTGCACGCGATAAGGGATTTCCAACCGCTCCGGACATTGGTTTAGATACTTCACAAACCTCCGTGAAATAAATGAGTGACTAGCGCCACTACCGAATAATACATTCGCTGGCACCTTGTTAATCAGAATCGATCCTAGTACAATTTAAGGGTTAACTAAACACAACAAGTAACATATAGAAACAGCATAAAGGAAACACTTAAATGACTAAATTATTTTAATGTTACCTGTCACCACATCATTCGTCGCTTCCACCTCAGGATCAGTCATAACATGCACTCTGGCGTTCGTCTTCGGCCTCCCCTTCTGCTGACCACCTTGCGGCTGTTGTGGTACCGCCCTTTGCTCAGGACACACCCTGGCGTAATGTCCAGTCTTTCCACACTTGTAGCAGATATTATTCTTCCTCCAGCACTCTCCCGGATGATTCCGGCCACAGTAAGCACATGGCGCTGGCGGTCCATTATTGCTCTGAGGCTGACCAAAGTTCCTCTGCGGCTGCTGCTGCGGTGGCCTAAACTGCACTCCTGTAGGCTGACGACGAGGTACCTTCACCCAGCGTCCAGACTTTCCTGATCCAAAATCATCTCGTGGCCTCTTGCCACGATCCTCCGCACTCACTCTCCTGAAGTCTCCTTCCACTTCACGACACGCTTCGAGCAGCTCATCAAATGTTCGGGCCCTTGCATTCACAAGTCCGGTCTGAATCTCAGATCTCAACCCAGTCTTAAACTTCAGCATCTTCAGTCTCTGATCTGTCATGGTAGATGGCACATACTGACCCAGTGCGTGAAACCTCTCAACATACTCCGCAACAGACATATTCCCCTGAGTCTAAGCCTGAAACTCTGCCATTCGCTGCAGAACTATACTGTCAGGAACATAGTATCTCTTAAACTCCTCCCGAAACTGTGCCCAAGTGATCGGCGTAGTCATTCGAACTTCCACGCTTCGCCACCAGACCTCAGCATCTCCCATCAAAAACGGCACAACAACTTCCACCATCAAATCCTCTGGCACCCGCAATAAACGTAGATGATCTGATATCTCCTTAAACCAAATCTCAGCTTCTTCCGGCTTCGATGTGCCCCGGAAGGTAGAAGCTCGGGCATTCTGCATCTCTTTATAGAAGAATCTCAGACTAGGCTGTGGTGGTGGAGGCGGTATCTGCTGATTCAGTTGTTGCTGCTGGTGAGCGACAATATTCGTCAAAGTGACCAAAGCTTCAGCAATGTTGTTGTTTTGGTTCTGAGCCTGCCGCGATCCGACATTTCCATTTGGATCCATTTCTTTCTGCAATTCACAATTTGGTCAGATTCATAAACAAGGGTATTTTGGGTAATTCACATATTTCGGAAGTAAAGTCGAAAATATTTAACTAACGGTCCTCACACCCCTTTAACCCGATTATGACTTAAGTCTAAAATCATCACTTACGTCTAAGTGATCTAGTTAATTCTATGTTTCCGAGGTAAGATCGGAACCTGGCTCTGATACCACATGTAGCGCCCCGCTTCCGAGCCCTAGTATCGGAAACGATGCACCCGTCGTAGTCTACTATGAGAGCTACAAAGCATCGTTCAATTCTCCTTCACGTCAGCAGTGACGTAGGAAATTTCGCAGCGGAAATAAAAAAAATGAAATAAACATTTATTTATTACAACCCCAAACTGTATCTCAAACGGAAACAAGTCTGAATTTCAGTACAACTTATAACTGATATAAATGAAATAAAAGGATTCTACATCTTCTGGTCCCGAGCTAGTTACCCCCACTGTCCGTACTCCGCTCCGTCCTCTATGTAAATATAATCATACTCCTGTTCACCTGGGAAAAATAAAGGGGTGAGTGATATAGAAATATCACCCAGTAGGTACCCGCCTCTTCTCGAACAATTTCATATATGGCAACAAATAGCATGTAGTACATGTATAAACATGAATAACTGTGTAAATAAATAAAAGCACAGTACATTAGTTATGCGATGTCATGATGCATGCTTGTGTCACACGCAACGATATCTCAACACACGAATGTCTGTCTCTCTACCGTGCAATGCATGAACCTCGAGGAAATCCTACCACACGCCTCGTCAGGCCACACGCCCCGTCGGGCCACACGCCTCATAGGGCCACACGTCCCGTAGGACCACACGTCCCGTAGGACCACACGCCTCATAGGGTCACACGTCCCGTAGGACCACACGCCTCATAGGGCCACACGTCCCAAAGGACAATGCACGTGCCATGAAATGCAATGTAATATGTCACATAACACCCTTTTTCTTTTCCTTCCTTTCTTTATAATTCTCCTTAAAATAATAATTTTCTTTTATTAGAACATATATTATGATTTTATTTTATTTTATTTTTATAAAGTCAGTTCCGTTTTTTTTCAATTTTTTTTAACTATTACATTTCAGTTTTTTTCTTTTTAATTGTATTTTTTTTTTATTATTACAGGAAAACCTTTGTTTTTTTTAAACAAAACAACCCAACTGACATTCCCCTCTCCCACAGTCCCAGCCCGACACCCCCAAGCCCAACCCTGCGCCAACAGCCCCCCAGCTTCAGGCTTCTTTCCCCATTTTCTATCTGCGGTCCAAATGCTAATTTTTTTTTTCCTTTTACATTCCCTTCTAATTGGACCGAAAATTTCAGCCACAGCCCAACTTTGTTTTTTTTTTTTTACATTTCCTCCTCAGCCCATAGCCGAAAATTTACCCTCAACCCTAACCACTGCAATTTTTTTTTTCTTCAAGACCAAATAACCTCAATTTCAATTTTATTTTCAACTAAGTTACAACCCCCTTTAGTTAAATTTTCAAATTAAACTATTTAATACAAAAGCAGCTGAAGCAAGTTTTTTTTAAATATACATAATACCAATGACAGTATTATGTGTATTATATATATATATATATTGCATTTTGTTTAAATTCAGTTCATTCGATTTATATATATTAAATTAACATTTGAAACATAAATATGCATTTTTGTTTTTATATCCTGCCGAGCCACAACAAAATTAAATATTCCGTTTTTTTTTCTTTTTCCACATCAGAAACATTATATTAAGGTTACTTTCAACCCTCCTATTTATTCATGTATACTTACGTTTATTGTTTTAGGCAAGTTAATCATATGAAATTTCGTATCATAACGGAAAATGGAAAATGATTCCCTTTTTATAATTCCGAACCCACATATATATATATGTATACACCACAGTTCATGCAACAAAGCGAGACAACTAAAGCATATAACATAACAATTTGAATTAAAACATACCAAATAAACTATAAATAAAGCACATAGCAAACAATTCATATATGAAATAAACTCAAAAAGAGAGGAGCCACCTACCTCTTGGTTGTATGCTAGGATTGGTGGTGGTTTGGTGATGTTAGTGGTGTTGAAGGTGATATGGCTTTCTCTTTCCTCCTCTTCTTTCTTCCTCAACCTCTCAGCACTCTCAACTCTCAGATTTCTTTTCTTTATTTTTTTGCTATGTGTGTTGCCGTTGAATTTGTGGAGAAAATAGAAGGGGTTGTGTCTAAATAAAGAGGCAAATTATGAGAGAAATAATGAGGTGTAAATGTTTGGGGGTTATAGAATGGGAAGTGGTGGGGTTTAATGTATTAATTTGATATTTATTTTTAATGGGTAGTGGTGGAGTTTAATGTAATAACTTACTATTGTTTTTTTTATTTCACGGTTGTCACAGTTATTGTCTAACAATACGTGGATTCTCACTGATTTACCTACGAGTTCCAAAGAAATTGGATGTAAATGAGTATTTAGAAGAAAATATAATACCGAAACTTTCAAGGCTAGATTAGTGACCAAAGGTTTTAGACAAAGAGAAGGGATAGTCTATTTTGATACATATGCTCCGGTTGCGAGAATAACATCCATTAGAGTGTTGATAGCTTTAGCGTCCATAAATAATATGTTTATTCATCAAATGGATGTTAAGACTGCATTTCTCAATGGTGATTTAGACGAAGAAGTTTATATGGAACAACCGGAAGGTTTTGTTCTACCGGGTAATGAGCACAAAGTGTGCAAATTGGTAAGGTTTTTATTAGATTGAAACAAGCACGGCATCATTAACCCTCCAGGTCTCTGGTGCTCGGCTTTTACTTGCTGACAAACTAGACATCTCTCGATAAATTCAGCAATATGACACTTCATTTCACTCCACCAGTAATGTTTCTTAAGATCATTATACATTTTAGTTGCTCCAGGGTGAATAGACAACTTAGAATTATGAGCTTCCTTCAGCAACTCTTTCCGCAGTTCTTCCTTATCTGGTACACACAGTCGCCCTTGAAACCACAAACTTCCATCATCGTGTACCTGGAAACCATCCACCTGACTAGTCAACATGCCATCACGAACTATTCTCAAATCAGCATCGTCTTTTTGTGCCTCTTTAATCTGCTCCACCAGCGTAGGAGTAATAGTAAGTGTAGCCAGAACACTCGCTATCGAGTCAACTATATCAAGACCAAACTCAGTCATCTCTCTCTCCAGTGGTGTCTGGCCTGCATGACTAGACTTTCGGCTCAATGCGTCAGCCACTACATTTGCTTTACCTGGATGATAACTGATGGTCAGATCGTAATCTTTCAACAATTCCAACCATCGTCGTTGCCTCATGTTCAACTCCTTCTGTGTGAACAGATATTTTAGACTCTTATGATCTGTGAAAACCTCGCACTTTGCTCCATATAGATAATGTCTCCATATCTTAAGTGCGAACACTACCGCTGCCAACTCAAGATCATGAGTCGGATAATTCTGCTCATACGGCTTTAACTGTCGAGAGGCATACGCGATAACCTTGCCTTCTTGCATGAGCACACAACCTGTATTAGAAAAGTTAGACCACAATTAACATGTATATAATATCTAACTTAATATCATATACATACCTAGTCCATTTCTGGACGCATCACTATATATGACGAACCCTTCCGAACCAGAGGGCTGCGCCAATACTGGTGCTATGGTCAGTCTCCTCTTCAACTCATTAAAACTCTTCTCGCAATCAGCAGTCCATTCAAATTTTGTCTTCTTCTGCGTCAGTCTACTCAATGGCACTGCTATTCTGGAAAACCCTTCTACAAACTTCCGGTAATAGCCTGCCAACCCAAGAAAACTTCTGACTTCCGTCACATTGGTTGGACGCGGCCATTCGGTAATTGCCTCAATTTTCTTTGGATCTACAGAAATTCCTTCTTCTGGGACAACATGACCCAGAAATGTCACGCTCCTCAGCCAAAATTCGCATTTGCTAAATTTAGCGTACAATTTCTTCTGTCTCAAGGTCTCCAGTACTTCTCTCAAATGTCCAGCATGCTTCTCATCACTCGAAGAATACACCAAAATATCATCAATGAAAACAACCACAAACTTGTCCAGTTGTTCTCTGAACACCGTATTCATCAAGTCCATAAATGCAGCTGGTGCATTTGTCAATCCGAACGGCATCACTAAGAACTCGTAATGCTCGTATCTGGTACGGAATGCAGTCTTCTCTACATCCTCTGCCTTAACTCTCAACTGATGATAACCGGACCGCAGATCAATCTTAGAAAACACCCGTGCACCTTTCAGCTGATCAAACAAATCCTCAATGCGTGGTAGAGGGTGCTTGTTCTTTATCGTGATCTTATTGATCTCACGATAATCGATGCACAGTCTCAAGCTTCCATCCTTCTTCTTGACAAACAACACCGGCGCTCCCCATGGTGAAACACTCGGACGGATAAACTTTCGAGCAAGCAACTCTTGCAACTGATCTTTCAATTCCTTCAACTCCGCCGAAGCCATACGGTACGGTGTCTTCGAGATAGGCTCAGCTCCTAGAACGAGATTAATCTCGAACTCAACTTCACGACTCGGTGGCAAACCTGGCAACTCCTCTGGAAATACATCTTTGAATTCATTCACAATCGGAATCTGGTCAATTGTCGGTACCTCCTGCTTCGAATCCATAGCATATACCAGAAATCCCTCTGCACCCTTCTGCAGCATCCGATGTGCCTGAAATGCGGTTAGATAAATTTTCTTTGGAATCTTCTTCAACTTAAAGTTTCCTTGAAACACAACTTCCTTTGCATCAGGACACCTGATACTCACTTGCTTCTGTCGGCAATTTATATTCGCATGATGCTCCGACAGCCAGTCCATCCCTAGAATGATATCGAAATCGCTTAACTGAATCGGAATAAGAGTAGCAGTGAACATCCGTTCTTCAATCTCCAGTTCACAACCCTTATATCGATGATGTGAAATTATCACCGTATCACCAGCCGTTTGCACGCGATAAGGGATTTCCAACCGCTCCGGACATTGGTTTAGATACTTCACAAACCTCCGTGAAATAAATGAGTGACTAGCGCCACTACCGAATAATACATTCGCTGGCACCTTGTTAATCAGAATCGATCCTAGTACAATTTAAGGGTTAACTAAACACAACAAGTAACATATAGAAACAGCATAAAGGAAACACTTAAATGACTAAATTATTTTAATGTTACCTGTCACCACATCATTCGTCGCTTCCACCTCAGGATCAGTCATAACATGCACTCTGGCGTTCGTCTTCGGCCTCCCCTTCTGCTGACCACCTTGCGGCTGTTGTGGTACCGCCCTTTGCTCAGGACACACCCTGGCGTAATGTCCAGTCTTTCCACACTTGTAGCAGATATTATTCTTCCTCCAGCACTCTCCCGGATGATTCCGGCCACAGTAAGCACATGGCGCTGGCGGTCCATTATTGCTCTGAGGCTGACCAAAGTTCCTCTGCGGCTGCTGCTGCGGTGGCCTAAACTGCACTCCTGTAGGCTGACGACGAGGTACCTTCACCCAGCGTCCAGACTTTCCTGATCCAAAATCATCTCGTGGCCTCTTGCCACGATCCTCCGCACTCACTCTCCTGAAGTCTCCTTCCACTTCACGACACGCTTCGAGCAGCTCATCAAATGTTCGGGCCCTTGCATTCACAAGTCCGGTCTGAATCTCAGATCTCAACCCAGTCTTAAACTTCAGCATCTTCAGTCTCTGATCTGTCATGGTAGATGGCACATACTGACCCAGTGCGTGAAACCTCTCAACATACTCCGCAACAGACATATTCCCCTGAGTCTAAGCCTGAAACTCTGCCATTCGCTGCAGAACTATACTGTCAGGAACATAGTATCTCTTAAACTCCTCCCGAAACTGTGCCCAAGTGATCGGCGTAGTCATTCGAACTTCTACGCTTCGCCACCAGACCTCAGCATCTCCCATCAAAAACGGCACAACAACTTCCACCATCAAATCCTCCGGCACCCGCAATAAACGTAGATGATCTGATATCTCCTTAAACCAAATCTCAGCTTCTTCCGGCTTCGATGTGCCCCGGAAGGTAGAAGCTCGGGCATTCTGCATCTCTTTATAGAAGAATCTCAGACTAGGCTGTGGTGGTGGAGGCGGTATCTGCTGATTCAGTTGTTGCTGCTGGTGAGCGACAATATTCGTCAAAGTGACCAAAGCTTCAGCAATGTTGTTGTTTTGGTTCTGAGCCTGCCCCGATCCGACATTTCCATTTGGATCCATTTCTTTCTGCAATTCACAATTTGGTCAGATTCATAAACAAGGGTATTTTGGGTAATTCACATATTTCGGAAGTAAAGTCGAAAATATTTAACTAACGGTCCTCACACCCCTTTAACCCGATTATGACTTAAGTCTAAAATCATCACTTACGTCTAAGTGATCTAGTTAATTCTATGTTTCCGAGGTAAGATCGGAACCTGGCTCTGATACCACATGTAGCGCCTCGCTTCCGAGCCCTAGTATCGGAAACGATGCACCCGTCGTAGTCTACTATGAGAGCTACAAAGCGTCGTTCAATTCTCCTTCACGTCAGCAGTGACGTAGGAAATTTCGCAGCGGAAATAAAAAAAATGAAATAAACATTTATTTATTACAACCCCAAACTGTATCTCAAACGGAAACAAGTCTGAATTTCAGTACAACTCATAACTGATATAAATGAAATAAAAGGATTCTACATCTTCTGGTCCCGAGCTAGTTACCCCACTGTCCGTACTCCGCTCCGTCCTCTATGTAAATATAATCATACTCCTGTTCACCTGGGAAAAATAAAGGGGTGAGTGATATAGAAATATCACCCAGTAGGTACCCTGCCTCTTCTCGAACAATTTCATATATGGCAACAAATAGCATGTAGTACATGTATAAACATGAATAACTGTGTAAATAAATAAAAGCACAATACATTAGTTATGCGATGTCATGATGCATGCTTGTGTCACACGCAACGATATCTCAACACACGAATGTCTGTCTCTCTACCGTGCAATGCATGAACCTCGAGGAAATCCTACCACACGCCTCGTCAGGCCACACGCCCCGTCGGGCCACACGCCTCATAGGGCCACACGTCCCGTAGGACCACACGTCCCGTAGGACCACACGCCTCATAGGGTCACACGTCCCGTAGGACCACACGCCTCATAGGGCCACACGTCCCAAAGGACAATGCACGTGCCATGAAATGCAATGTAATATGTCACATAACACCCTTTTTCTTTTCCTTCCTTTCTTTATAATTCTCCTTAAAATAATAATTTTCTTTTATTAGAACATATATTATGATTTTATTTATTTTATTTTTATAAAGTCAGTTCCGTTTTTTTTTCAATTTTTTTTAACTATTACATTTCAGTTTTTTTCTTTTTAATTGTATTTTTTTTTATTATTAAAGGAAAACCTTTGTTTTTTTTTTAAACAAAACAACCCAACTGACATTCCCCTCTCCCACAGTCCCAGCCCGACACCCCCAAGCCCAACCCTGCGCCAACAGCCCCCCAGCTTCAGGCTTCTTTCCCCATTTTCTATCTGCGGTCCAAATGCTAATTTTTTTTTTCCTTTTACATTCCCTTCTAATTGGACCGAAAATTTCAGCCACAGCCCAACTTTGTTTTTTTTTTTTACATTTCCTCCTCAGCCCATAGCCGAAAATTTACCCTCAACCCTAACCACTGCAATTTTTTTTTTCTTCAAGACCAAATAACCTCAATTTCAATTTTATTTTCAACTAAGTTACAACCCCCTTTAGTTAAATTTTCAAATTAAACTATTTAATACAAAAGCAGCTGAAGCAAGTTTTTTTTAAATATACATAATACCAATGACAGTATTATGTGTATTATATATATATATATATATATATATATATATATTGCATTTTGTTTAAATTCAGTTCATTCGATTTATATATATTAAATTAACATTTGAAACATAAATATGCATTTTTGTTTTTATATCCTGCCGAGCCACAACAAAATTAAATATTCCGTTTTTTTTTTCTTTTTCCACATCAGAAACATTATATTAAGGTTACTTTCAACCCTCATATTTATTCATGTATACTTACGTTTATTGTTTTAGGCAAGTTAATCATATGAAATTTCGTATCATAACGGAAAATGGAAAATGATTCCCTTTTTATAATTCCGAACCCACATATATATATATGTATACACCACATTTCATGCAACAAAGCGAGACAACTAAAGCATATAACATAACAATTTGAATTAAAACATACCAAATAAACTATAAATAAAGCACATAGCAAACAATTCATATATGAAATAAACTCAAAAAGAGAGGAGCCACCTACCTCTTGGTTGTATGCTAGGATTGGTGGTGGTTTGGTGATGTTAGTGGTGTTGAAGGTGATATGGCTTTCTCTTTCCTCCTCTTCTTTCTTCCTCAACCTCTCAGCACTCTCAACTCTCAGATTTCTTTTCTTTATTTTTTTGCTATGTGTGTTGCCGTTGAATTTGTGGAGAAAATAGAAGGGGTTGTGTCTAAATAAAGAGGCAAATTATGAGAGAAATAATGAGGTGTAAATGTTTGGGGGTTATAGAATGGGAAGTGGTGGGGTTTAATGTATTAATTTGATATTTATTTTTAATGGGTAGTGGTGGAGTTTAATGTAATAACTTACTATTGTTTTTTTTATTTCACGGTTGTCACAGTTATTGTCTAACAATACGTGGATTCTCACTGATTTACCTACGAGTTCCAAAGAAATTGGATGTAAATGAGTATTTAGAAGAAAATATAATACCGAAACTTTCAAGGCTAGATTAGTGACCAAAGGTTTTAGACAAAGAGAAGGGATAGTCTATTTTGATACATATGCTCCGGTTGCGAGAATAACATCCATTAGAGTGTTGATAGCTTTAGCGTCCATAAATAATATGTTTATTCATCAAATGGATGTTAAGACTGCATTTCTCAATGGTGATTTAGACGAAGAAGTTTATATGGAACAACCGGAAGGTTTTGTTCTACCGGGTAATGAGCACAAAGTGTGCAAATTGGTAAGGTTTTTATTAGATTGAAACAAGCACGGCATCATTAACCCTCCAGGTCTCTGGTGCTCGGCTTTTACTTGCTGACAAACTAGACATCTCTTGATAAATTCAGCAATATGACACTTCATTTCACTCCACCAGTAATGTTTCTTAAGATCATTATACATTTTAGTTGCTCCAGGGTGAATAGACAACTTAGAATTATGAGCTTCCTTCAGCAACTCTTTCCGCAGTTCTTCCTTATCTGGTACACACAGTCGCCCTTGAAACCACAAACTTCCATCATCGTGTACCTGGAAACCATCCACCTGACTAGTCAACATGCCATCACGAACTATTCTCAAATCAGCATCGTCTTTTTGTGCCTCTTTAATCTGCTCCACCAGCGTAGGAGTAATAGTAAGTGTAGCCAGAACACTCGCTATCGAGTCAACTATATCAAGACCAAACTCAGTCATCTCTCTCTCCAGTGGTGTCTGGCCTGCATGACTAGACTTTCGGCTCAATGCGTCAGCCACTACATTTGCTTTACCTGGATGATAACTGATGGTCAGATCGTAATCTTTCAACAATTCCAACCATCGTCGTTGCCTCATGTTCAACTCCTTCTGTGTGAACAGATATTTTAGACTCTTATGATCTGTGAAAACCTCGCACTTTGCTCCATATAGATAATGTCTCCATATCTTAAGTGCGAACACTACCGCTGCCAACTCAAGATCATGAGTCGGATAATTCTGCTCATACGGCTTTAACTGTCGAGAGGCATACGCGATAACCTTGCCTTCTTGCATGAGCACACAACCTGTATTAGAAAAGTTAGACCACAATTAACATGTATATAATATCTAACTTAATATCATATACATACCTAGTCCATTTCTGGACGCATCACTATATATGACGAACCCTTCCGAACCAGAGGGCTGCGCCAATACTGGTGCTATGGTCAGTCTCCTCTTCAACTCATTAAAACTCTTCTCGCAATCAGCAGTCCATTCAAATTTTGTCTTCTTCTGCGTCAGTCTACTCAATGGCACTGCTATTCTGGAAAACCCTTCTACAAACTTCCGGTAATAGCCTGCCAACCCAAGAAAACTTCTGACTTCCGTCACATTGGTTGGACGCGGCCATTCGGTAATTGCCTCAATTTTCTTTGGATCTACAGAAATTCCTTCTTCTGGGACAACATGACCCAGAAATGTCACGCTCCTCAGCCAAAATTCGCATTTGCTGAATTTAGCGTACAATTTCTTCTGTCTCAAGGTCTCCAGTACTTCTCTCAAATGTCCAGCATGCTTCTCATCACTCGAAGAATACACCAAAATATCATCAATGAAAACAACCACAAACTTGTCCAGTTGTTCTCTGAACACCGTATTCATCAAGTCCATAAATGCAGCTGGTGCATTTGTCAATCCGAACGGCATCACTAAGAACTCGTAATGCCCGTATCTGGTACGGAATGCAGTCTTCTCTACATCCTCTGCCTTAACTCTCAACTGATGATAACCGGACCGCAGATCAATCTTAGAAAACACCCGTGCACCTTTCAGCTGATCAAACAAATCCTCAATGCGTGGTAGAGGGTGCTTGTTCTTTATCATGATCTTATTGATCTCACGATAATCGATGCACAGTCTCAAGCTTCCATCCTTCTTCTTGACAAACAACACCGGCTCCCCATGGTGAAACACTCGGACGGATAAACTTTCGATCAAGCAACTCTTGCAACTGATCTTTCAATTCCTTCAACTCCGCCGAAGCCATACGGTACGGTGTCTTCGAGATAGGCTCAGCTCCTAGAACGAGATTAATCTCGAACTCAACTTCACGACTCGGTGGCAAACCTGGCAACTCCTCTGGAAATACATCTTTGAATTCATTCACAATCGGAATCTGGTCAATTGTCGGTACCAGAAATCCCTCTGCACCCTTCTGCAGCATCCGATGTGCCTGAAATGCGGTTAGATAAATTTTCTTTGGAATCTTCTTCAACTTAAAGTTTCCTTGAAACACAACTTCCTTTGCATCAGGACACCTGATACTCACTTGCTTCTGTCGGCAATTTATATTCGCATGATGCTCCGACAGCCAGTCCATCCCTAGAATGATATCGAAATCGCTTAACTGAATCGGAATAAGAGTAGCAGTGAACATCCGTTCTTCAATCTCCAGTTCACAACCCTTATATCGATGATGTGAAATTATCACCGTATCACCAGCCGTTTGCACGCGATAAGGGATTTCCAACCGCTCCGGACATTGGTTTAGATACTTCACAAACCTCCGTGAAATAAATGAGTGACTAGCGCCACTACCGAATAATACATTCGCTGGCACCTTGTTAATCAGAATCGATCCTAGTACAATTTAAGGGTTAACTAAACACAACAAGTAACATATAGAAACAGCATAAAGGAAACACTTAAATGACTAAATTATTTTAATGTTACCTGTCACCACATCATTCGTCGCTTCCACCTCAGGATCAGTCATAACATGCACTCTGGCGTTCGTCTTCGGCCTCCCCTTCTGCTGACCACCTTGCGGCTGTTGTGGTACCGCCCTTTGCTCAGGACACACCCTGGCGTAATGTCCAGTCTTTCCACACTTGTAGCAGATATTATTCTTCCTCCAGCACTCTCCCGGATGATTCCGGCCACAGTAAGCACATGGCGCTGGCGGTCCATTATTGCTCTGAGGCTGACCAAAGTTCCTCTGCGGCTGCTGCTGCGGTGGCCTAAACTGCACTCCTGTAGGCTGACGACGAGGTACCTTCACCCAGCGTCCAGACTTTCCTGATCCAAAATCATCTCGTGGCCTCTTGCCACGATCCTCCGCACTCACTCTCCTGAAGTCTCCTTCCACTTCACGACACGCTTCGAGCAGCTCATCAAATGTTCGGGCCCTTGCATTCACAAGTCCGGTCTGAATCTCAGATCTCAACCCAGTCTTAAACTTCAGCATCTTCAGTCTCTGATCTGTCATGGTAGATGGCACATACTGACCCAGTGCGTGAAACCTCTCAACATACTCCGCAACAGACATATTCCCCTGAGTCAAAGCCTGAAACTCTGCCATTCGCTGCAGAACTATACTGTCAGGAACATAGTATCTCTTAAACTCCTCCCGAAACTGTGCCCAAGTGATCGGCGTAGTCATTCGAACTTCCACGCTTCGCCACCAGACCTCAGCATCTCCCATCAAAAACGGCACAACAACTTCCACCATCAAATCCTCCGGCACCCGCAATAAACGTAGATGATCTGATATCTCCTTAAACCAAATCTCAGCTTCTTCCGGCTTCGATGTGCCCCGGAAGGTAGAAGCTCGGGCATTCTGCATCTCTTTATAGAAGAATCTCAGACTAGGCTGTGGTGGTGGAGGCGGTATCTGCTGATTCAGTTGTTGCTGCTGGTGAGCGACAATATTCGTCAAAGTGACCAAAGCTTCAGCAATGTTGTTGTTTTGGTTCTGAGCCTGCCCCGATCCGACATTTCCATTTGGATCCATTTCTTTCTGCAATTCACAATTTGGTCAGATTCATAAACAAGGGTATTTTGGGTAATTCACATATTTCGGAAGTAAAGTCGAAAATATTTAACTAACGGTCCTCACACCCCTTTAACCCGATTATGACTTAAGTCTAAAATCATCACTTACGTCTAAGTGATCTAGTTAATTCTATGTTTCCGAGGTAAGATCGGAACCTGGCTCTGATACCACATGTAGCGCCCCGCTTCCGAGCCCTAGTATCGGAAACGATGCACCCGTCGTAGTCTACTATGAGAGCTACAAAGCGTCGTTCAATTCTCCTTCACGTCAGCAGTGACGTAGGAAATTTCGCAGCGGAAATAAAAAAATGAAATAAACATTTATTTATTACAACCCCAAACTGTATCTCAAACGGAAACAAGTCTGAATTTCAGTACAACTCATAACTGATATAAATGAAATAAAAGGATTCTACATCTTCTGGTCCCGAGCTAGTTACCCCACTGTCCGTACTCCGCTCCGTCCTCTATGTAAATATAATCATACTCCTGTTCACCTGGGAAAAAATAAAGGGGTGAGTGATATAGAAATATCACCCAGTAGGTACCCGCCTCTTCTCGAAACAATTTCATATATGGCAACAAATAGCATGTAGTACATGTATAAACATGAATAACTGTGTAAATAAATAAAGCACAGTACATTAGTTATGCGATGTCATGATGCATGCTTGTGTCACACGCAACGATATCTCAACATACGAATGTCTGTCTCTCTACCGTGCAATGCATGAACCTCGAGGAAATCCTACCACACGCCTCGTCAGGCCACACGCCCCGTCGGGCCACACGCCTCATAGGGCCACACGTCCCGTAGGACCACACGTCCCGTAGGACCACACGCCTCATAGGGTCACACGTCCCGTAGGACCACACGCCTCATAGGGCCACACGTCCCAAAGGACAATGCACGTGCCATGAAATGCAATGTAATATGTCACATAACACTCTTTTTCTTTTCCTTCCTTTCTTTATAATTCTCCTTAAAATAATAATTTTCTTTTATTAGAACATATATTATGATTTTATTTTATTTTATTTTTATAAAGTCAGTTCCGTTTTTTTTTCAATTTTTTTTAACTATTACATTTCAGTTTTTTTCTTTTTAATTGTATTTTTTTTTA
>AP025048.1:8959688-9240175 GCA_036186865.1 Eustoma russellianum | reverse complement strand
TTCAGTTTTTTTCTTTTTAATTGTATTTTTTTTTTATTATTACAGGAAAACCTTTGTTTTTTTTAAACAAAACAACCCAACTGACATTCCCCTCTCCCACAGTCCCAGCCCGACACCCCCAAGCCCAACCCTGCGCCAACAGCCCCCCAGCTTCAGGCTTCTTTCCCCATTTTCTATCTGCGGTCCAAATGCTAATTTTTTTTTTCCTTTTACATTCCCTTCTAATTGGACCGAAAATTTCAGCCACAGCCCAACTTTGTTTTTTTTTTTTTACATTTCCTCCTCAGCCCATAGCCGAAAATTTACCCTCAACCCTAACCACTGCAATTTTTTTTTCTTCAAGACCAAATAACCTCAATTTCAATTTTATTTTCAACTAAGTTACAACCCCCTTTAGTTAAATTTTCAAATTAAACTATTTAATACAAAAGCAGCTGAAGCAAGTTTTTTTTAAATATACATAATACCAATGACAGTATTATGTGTATTATATATATATATATATATATATATATATATATATATTGCATTTTGTTTAAATTCAGTTCATTCGATTTATATATATTAAATTAACATTTGAAACATAAATATGCATTTTTGTTTTTATATCCTGCCGAGCCACAACAAAATTAAATATTCCGTTTTTTTTTTTCTTTTTCCACATCAGAAACATTATATTAAGGTTACTTTCACCCTCCTATTTATTCATGTATACTTACGTTTATTGTTTTAGGCAAGTTAATCATATGAAATTTCGTATCATAACGGAAAATGGAAAATGATTCCCTTTTTATAATTCCGAACCCACATATATATATATGTATACACCACATTTCATGCAACAAAGCGAGACAACTAAAGCATATAACATAACAATTTGAATTAAAACATACCAAATAAACTATAATAAAGCACATAGCAAACAATTCATATATGAAATAAACTCAAAAAGAGAGGAGCCACCTACCTCTTGGTTGTATGCTAGGATTGGTGGTGGTTTGGTGATGTTAGTGGTGTTGAAGGTGATATGGCTTTCTCTTTCCTCCTCTTCTTTCTTCCTCAACCTCTCAGCACTCTCAACTCTCAGATTTCTTTTCTTTATTTTTTTGCTATGTGTGTTGCCGTTGAATTTGTGGAGAAAATAGAAGGGGTTGTGTCTAAATAAAGAGGCAAATTATGAGAGAAATAATGAGGTGTAAATGTTTGGGGGTTATAGAATGGGAAGTGGTGGGGTTTAATGTATTAATTTGATATTTATTTTTAATGGGTAGTGGTGGAGTTTAATGTAATAACTTACTATTGTTTTTTTTTATTTCACGGTTGTCACAGTTATTGTCTAACAATACGTGGATTCTCACTGATTTACCTACGAGTTCCAAAGAAATTGGATGTAAATGAGTATTTAGAAGAAAATATAATACCGAAACTTTCAAGGCTAGATTAGTGACCAAAGGTTTTAGACAAAGAGAAGGGATAGTCTATTTTGATACATATGCTCCGGTTGCGAGAATAACATCCATTAGAGTGTTGATAGCTTTAGCGTCCATAAATAATATGTTTATTCATCAAATGGATGTTAAGACTGCATTTCTCAATGGTGATTTAGACGAAGAAGTTTATATGGAACAACGGAAGGTTTTGTTCTACCGGGTAATGAGCACAAAGTGTGCAAATTGGTAAGGTTTTTATTAGATTGAAACAAGCACCGAAACAATGGCATGAGAAATTTGGCACTACCATTTGAAAAATGGTTTTCAAACATAATAGGGATGATAAGTGTGTATATTTCAAGTTTACGGACAAATATGGTGTTGTTATTTGTTTGTATGTAGATGAGATGCTGATTTTAGCACTAATATGGAAGGAGTAAATGAAACTAAGAAGTATTTAACTTCAGAATTCCAAATGAAAGACTTGGGTGAGATAGATACTATATTAGGAATTAAAGTGCCCAAACATAATGGGGGTTTTGCTCTTTGTCAATCTCATTATATTAGTAAAGTGTTGAATAAGTTCAACCACTTGGAGATCAAAAAAACAAACACACCATATCATGCCTCATACAAATTGACTGGACATAGCGGTAGAGCGGTAGCTCAACTTGAATATGCTATGCAATTGGTAGTTTAATGTATGCTACATATTGCACTAGATCGATATTGCATTTGCGGTGTGCAAATTGCCAGGGTATACTAGTAATCCTAGTATGGACCATTGGAAGACAATCGGGCGAGTATTTGGGTACTTGAAGAAGACTGTGAATTATGAATTATAGTATAATAATTTTCCCTCCATGTTGGAAGGTTATACTGATGCTAGTTGGATAACTAGTGTTGGTGATAACAAATCTATTACGGGTTGAGTGTTTACATTAGGTGATGGTACGGTTTATTGGGCTTCAAAGAAACAGACATATACAACACACTCCACCATGGAATCCAAATTCATAGCATTGGGATATGCCGGTAAAGAAGCGGAATAGTTGAGAAATTTATTATTGGATATAGAGTTGTGGCCACAACCGATGCCAACCATTTCCTTACACTGTGATAGCCAAACAGCGATGTCTAGAGCTTATAGCAAACTCTATAATGGGAAATCTAGACATATCAGCCTTAGACATGATTGTGTAAGGCAGCTAATAATGGATGGCGTAATAGCAATTGCATATGTTAAATCTTGCAATAACCTAGCGGATCCGTTGACAAAGAGTCTATCAAAAACTTGGTACAAAGTAATCTTTAGGTATGAGATTGCGACATATGGTATAAGTTCACTTGTAATAGAAACTCAACCTTTCCTAGCATACCACTAGTCAAAGGCTGATACGATCTTGGACCGTATGAATTGACGATCGCTTCTTTCAACTGCAAAAGACACCTTTGATCACCCTTGCGTGGGACAATGGCGCCAACACCACCTTCTTGGGCAAGAGAATCAACAACGTCTACGTTGAGCAATTCGAATCTCCCAATCCAACACGTCGTTCCGTATCCTTGGATTGTGATTCACAAACTAGGTTTGCTCAAACCTTGATTGGATCTAGCCTTGATTTTACTTTGTGAAAACCAAAGGAAAAACACAAAACAAAGGCAACACACGGTTGCAACAAAAACTGACTGAAAATTCTAAACCTCCCTGCCGTTTTTTTTTCTTGACCCTAATATAATACTATATTTTGATATTCCTAAAATTTAACTAATCAATCAAGTCTTTAGATCACTACCTATCAAGCTAAATCAGATTTACACAAAAGATAAGTCAAAGCTAATCAAGGAAAAATTACATAACTCAAATCCCTAAAATTTCGTATTGGAATTACACTCTGTCGGTTTACTGGCTTATAGCTGCTTCTAGACGCCGAATTAGGGTTTGCACTCTTCAGCAAAGTTGTAGCTTATGAATTTTCTTGAATTTGGGCTTTTTAATCACCTCATTTGGACTCTTATTGACAGAGATACGGGCCTCCAAAGATTAGGTATCCATCCAGTGATCTTCAGTACTTTCCATTCTGGACTCCCAATTTGCACCTGATTTCGGTCCATCTTGTAGCCCGAATTAGCAAAAGTGTAGAACATGGAAAACTTCACAAATTGAGTTATACGAAACCTCCAAGTGGTTTTGAACCCATTTGGATCAGTACTCCGACCTATGCGTCCAAAATACCGACTGGTGTCCGGCTGCCTTCCTGAAAAATAGGGACTCTTCAAGCCACTTTCCTTATTTAGCCTTGCCTCCTTAGAAAACACTCAAACACAACCATTAGCACTAGAAACATATATTAAAAGATGCTATAAAATATACTAGACCCAAAACAACGACAACTCATACAACTAGACTCGATACTACGACGACAACGTGTGAAATGACCATCCTGCCCTCCCACCAACATTTACATCCTATGATATGCATTAAACACGAGGACAATCAAATCATGACCTCAATAAACATAGAAAAATCATGTATCTATATTCCTTGGCTCATCTTGCACATGTTTGAACAAGAAGCTCTTTAATTTACATCTTCTATTTGCACAAAAGTTTCTTGTTTGTGGTAGTTAGTATGTTCAACGCCCTTGTTTGTGAAGTTTGGATGTTTAGGGCTCCTTGAATCGCATCAAAGGCTCAATGGGTAAAACAACTCACAAAGTGAGGGATTTAAAGCTTTAAGATTGATCTGTAAAGAATCAAACCGCACTGTATTGATCTTTAAAGAATTGGAATATTAATGTCAAAGGAGGGTGAGTGTTAAAGCCACTCTTAATGAAAGATTAAGAGGAAATATCTTAATCTTCACCTGTATAAACATGGGACGTGGTGCCGCTTCGACAAGCAATGATCTTGAAATGTTCATGGATACTAAGGGAAGCACAAGACCATAAAGTGTAGTTTAAGATGAATTTCTAGGGAGAATGTGGTTTCATGTATATAATATTTCCGGTGCTAGCACAATCTGATTCAAGGGATTCAAGCTATCAAGATTTCATTAGAACTTTGAAGAACTATACTGATAAGATGTTCAAATCGAAATATACTTCTTAGATGCATGAAATGTCATAAATTGCTTTACAAACTAACTGGAGGATTGTTATAATAATTTGTAAAGGTATGGAAAGAAGAATGAATGTGGATTGGAGTTTAAATAAGCTAGAATAGTTTAGCACATGATATGGATAGATCCATGTCTCAATTGGATCGATTCATGTGGCTTGAAAAATGAAACTGAGTACATGTTAGACATCAATCGATCACATCGATCGATCGATGTGACATAGATCGCTCACTTCGATTGATCGATGTGCCCTGAATGCAATGTTAAAGTACAATGTCCAATATAGATCGATCACTTGGATCGATTGATGTGACTTCGATCGATACATAGATCGATCGAAGTAGCTTGGTTGAAGAATTGAAGCACGCTGTGAGACATCGATCAATACATAGATCAATCGATGTGGCTTGGATGAAAATTCGGAGCTTACTGTGAGACATCGATTGATCGATCAATGCGCCCAGCAGATGTGACTGTTCATCTAAAGTTGCAACTATGCACCAAGGGACATATCCAATCACTTCTCAACGGCTAGAAACGTCTTATATGATGTTCAAGAGCCTATAAAAAGACTATTGCAACACATTTCAAGACAATCCAAGCCTCAAGTTCTATCTTGCTATTGAAGTTCTCTTCCAACATTATACATTCTCATTTTGAAATTTCATTTGATTTCTTTCCTTATTGCTAATGTTAGAAATCAAGTTGGGTGTTGTATCCTATAAGGAAATTTATCTACAACCCTTGCAGCAGCAACTAGTGGGGACAAATATTCCTTACGAATATTGTGAATACACGACTCAAGCCATCAATTCTCTACTCATTCTACTTTGCTTTTGACTCCATCTTCTAATAATTTCCGGTCAACAATAGTACAATCAAGGTGTAGGTAATGGAATAACTATTCAAATACATGTTACGCAATCATCTAAATGACTTCTTCAATTTAAAATACTTCACAGATAACTAGTAGTAACAATAAAAAATAGACATGTGAGAAATTATATGTTACATGATCGGCTATCTTTTTTTATGGATGACTTCTTCAATTTAAAATACTTTACAGATAACTAGATAGTAACAATAAAAAATAGACATGTGAGAAATTATATGTTACATGATCGGCTATCTTCTTTTTATGCTTTAATTCTTTATTGATTAAAGAGTAACTAATAGGATGACAGTTACTTACTCCTTGTGCATCAAGAAATCAGTGCAAATCACATGATAATTTCTTACATGTTAATTTTACATTAGTTATACATTAGTTATAGAGTAACTATTAAAATATCACGTAATTACACTACTATAGTACTGTTAAAAAACAGTGTAATTATTACAAAATAATAGTGCAATTATGTGTACTGCACATCATGTTTTAAAAAAACAGTGTAATTATTACAAAATAATAGTGCAATTATGTGTACTGCACATCATGTTATACAGAAAGAATAAAATTTACGGGTAAGAAGTAGCATAAAAAGGGGTTAGATAATGGAAGAGAAATACATAAACTCATCTGATTTTGATTAATTTATCATAATCAGTGAGTTCATTCTGTAAAATAAATGGCTGCTAGAGAAGACTTGGTTGTGCTCGGGGACGTGCTGTTTTGCCTTGTGCTTACTGTTAATACAGGAACAGCCAGCCAATGCAGAGGACTTGAATTCCCCCAAGTCTTTCTTTCGCATCCAATTTCACCCTTTTCACCATTCAGTTCAAATTCGCAGGGGGTTATTCAGGTGGTCCGGCGGAAGCATTAATTTTTCCAAGGATAACATAATTAGCAGGATTTTCTGGCTTTAGTGCCTGACCAGGTATTTCCCCAAGCTCCAATTATTTGGCATGCTGCAAAAAGTACCCCCCCCCCCCCCCCCTGGTTTTGAAGTCACCTTCACAGGCATCCCACTTATAACCTCATAGGTCTCGAGTAATCTCCCTAACCTGCTCAAAGCATCAATCAGACAGCACATAATGGTTACTGTCTGCTTTTGCACTGCACCAATTTTTCATATGCTAAAGTTCATACACGCTTCATCTGCATGGCCACCATAACTGCTATGATATCCCTGAGAAAAATGTCATATTGAATTTAGAGAAAACCTTGTCCTTGGTAATACGTCAGAAGTGCTTCCAAAACAAAGCTGGTGATGGAAGGGGCAGGAGCTCGGTGATGAATAATGCTAGAGCCTTTCCCCCTAAATGTAGACTGAAAACTATTGGTTTACAAGTCTAGAGTTGAGATTATTATTTGAAAGGCCCAAAAGCTCCCATGGAGATCTTTCTGTAATGCACTCTATATCAGAAGATTTTCAGGTATCTTCTCTTCACCATTTATAAACCTGCAAGATACAGTATCTAGGTGTAAGGATCAATAAGCACGATTCCGTATTCTTATCGAAAGACATAGTGAGGTCTATAAAGGCTAATGAATCAAATGCCTAAAAAGGCTAAATAAAATAAACACCTCATCAAAGGCAAATTTTGAGGTCTAACTCTTGCAAAAGAATATCACGAAATCCTTGAAACTTAAGAAGTTAAACAAATTGCTCTAACAAAATTAAGGATACACAAAATCATCACCTCTACAGATCCTTCAGATTTTGCTGAAGTATAAGTGCACAAAAGAAAATAATATATACTAGAAAGCAAGTCCAGAAGCCCTAACTAAGTTGCTCTACCCAAATCCTATTTGACCCTTTCCTCCAAACATTTTCAGAAACCAATCACATTTATAAGAGCCTATCACTAGCTTTCATCATCAAAAACAATTAATTGCTTAACTAGATAGCCAGGATGCCCACACATTAAATGTGAGTCAAATGGAATTATTCTTCCAGTTTCAATAAAATTCTCATTTGATCTCTCAAAGTTTGCTGCATGCATCAATACGTTAAGTAATGCTACAAGATTACGTTTGCACAAGTACCACTTTTGCATGGTTTAACTGCAACCAAGGGTTTCTTTCAGTCCCCTTTTCTCCATTTCATTTCTAATTCGCAGGGCTGATTCGGATTGTCCCGCAGAAGCATATAGTCTTTCAAGTATAACATAATTAGCAGGATTCTCTGGTTCTAGTTCAAAAAGCGCCTGACCAGCGATTTCCCCAAGCTCCACTTCTCCATAAGTTCGGCATGCCCCAAGAAGTGCCCCACCATGATTTCGCAGTCACTTTAACAGGCATCCCCCTTATAACCTCATAGGCCTCGTGTAATCTCCCTGCCCTGCTCAAAGCATCAACCACACAAGCATAATGGTCACTAACTGCTTTCACACTGTAACGATTCAGCATATGCAAAAAGTACATCTGTGCTTCATCAGCAAGGCCAGCATAGCTGCACGCTTTCAACAAAGCCAAAAATGTGAATCCATCAGGCTTTACCTTATCCCTTTCCATTTCAGAAAACATTTCTATTGCCATCCTTGCCTCACCTTGAAGTGCATAAGCGTATATCAACCTAGTCCAGGCAAAGGTATCCCTTTCCCTTATTCTCCAGAATACTAAAGGTACTCTTTCAAGGCACCCACATTTCCAATATGCTTCCACAAGTCCACTTCCAACCTTCCGATCAGAGTCAAAATGGTTCCTAATAGAAAAAGCATGAATTTCTCTGAGAAAACTCAAGGCAACCATCTTCAAACAAGTCTTCACCAAAGCAAGTACCGTAACCATATTTGGCTTCAAGCCCAGCTTCCAATTCCCCTATAGAACTCAATGGCTTTAGAAAATCCCTCCTCCACTTCCAACAACCCCATCATTATGAATTAAAGCTCGACTCAGACGGCAAAACATCCATGACCCGAAACAAGTGCAAAGCAATTTCTACCTCTCCTGAATTCGCGTACAAAGAAATCATCGAGTTCCAAACAACTGCATTTCGTTGAGGAATTTCATCAAACAACTGCCGAGCTAAGAAAGAGAGACACATTTGCCATACATATCAACAAGAGCGGAAGTTACAAATGGGTTGGAGGAAAATGATAGCTTTATTGAGATTGAATGTACACAAGTTCCCATTCTGTGGCAAGCGAAGATGGGAGCAAGATTTTACAGCAAGTGGCAAAACAAAGGCATCTAGAGAATGGCGAAACCGGCGGTGGATATGGCGGAAAAGCGAAAGGGCTTTCAAGTGACGACCTTGATTGACGTGAGCTGCTAAGAGCTTCGTACAATCTAGCAAGCTGAAGTTCCGGCCCATTTCTATTCAGTGGTTTGCTGTTTGCTAGTTGAGAATCAATTTGTATCTCACTTTTCTCATCGTTCCCGCGCCTTTTACCACCGACTCAGAACTTCCCTGAGGGCCTGAAGGTTGTTTGAAAGGTCATTATAATGAAAAATTGTAAAGAAAATTGCAATAGTTTTTGGTTTTATATTTGTTGAATTTTGTGACACCATAAAGTTAGGGGTGGCGATTGTCACACCTAACACGAACACACGACTCAATTTGACACGCTACTCGCGGGTATAAGTATATCCTTGACAGATTTCGTCTACAAATTGGGTAAGACTTGAAAGTTACCCGTTAAGAGCGGGACGTGTCCAGGTACACCCTCGGGTTACCCTATTTATACCCGTCATATCCGATTTTTTTAAATATATTTTAAATATAAATCATAAATCATTAAAGTAAAAATTATAAATAAAAAGAAACTCCTAAAGTCTAAAACCTAATCCCTGATTTCCAATTTCTCATTCCCTTCAATCTTACCCTCTGCAATTGCCCTCCGCCGCCCCTATCCATCGTTCTCCTTGTCTCCTCTCTTCACTCAATTTTCACTGTTATCAGTTCTCACTTCTTACTTCTCACTTAAGCGGTAGCCGACAAGCAAACGACCTTGGTTCCATTCCGACAAGTTTGTGAAGACGAAGGACAAGCCGAAGTTCACTCCAATAGAAAAGGACATTGTAGAGATGGAGATGATTCGAAGTTATGATTTAACTTTTATTCTCTAAAATTTGAAATGCTTTCTGTTCGGAGGTTTTCTATAGCGACACGTCGTCACTGTCACCGTCATCATCCTTCTTGCTGGAGATACTCATCCCTCCTCCCTTTTTTGTCGCTTGACTTTCAACCTTCTTTTGTTTTGGACCTATTGTTGTTTCAATGATACATTGTAATAGCAGTCGGTTTAAATACATGAAGCCTGAAAAATGCACGAAACCTGAAAATACTTGAAAAATACACGAACTGACCGTACACGACCTGAAATATTTGTACTTGTCAACTTTGTGGGTATACCTGATACACGACATGAAACCTGACATGTACAGTTTTGAGAATCTACTTCCGTACAAGTGAAGAAAACGGGTAAGGTAAGGTATAGGTCTAGTACTTTGATAACCGAAATCAGAAAAACACGAAACACGATCTATTTGTCACCCTTAAATAAAATTGATGTATTAAATTATTAGTCGCTTTGTTCATTTCAATGTCTTCTTTAAGATAAACTAATCCATTTTTACAAATAAGGTCACTATTTAATACTACAGTTATTTTTTCCATAAAGTAAAAAAGTGTGAGAGAAAAAAAATTAAGCTAAAAGTTTATTGAAATGTGTATTTGTAGTGTAATTTTATATTATAACGTGTTCCAAACAATCCGTAAGTCAGGATGTTGGACTGCAAAAATGAAATCTACTACTACCAAAAGTTTTTCATTAATTTATGCATGGCCTATAGAAATTGTCCTGCAGATTGAACGCAAGATTTTTCATAACATATTTTCATGAATAGATAACTATTTATCAGTTTTAATAAATAACTCGTTGATTCTGATTTTCTTTAATTAATACTAAACAGTTAGCTATTTATTTTATCTAACGACGCAATAAACATATCTGTTAGTATCTGATTCTATCTGGCTGGACTTGTAGTGAATCATGAGTCTTTTTTTGGACTTGAATCATGAGTTTTTCTCATATAGTTATCGAATCCAGGTCGAATGTCAAACATATATAATTTGATTCATGGGAAAACTGTTTACACGATTGTACATATGTATAGGCCCCCTTAAACTAACTATGCCTACAATAAAGAGATAGGGGATAAGACTAAAACATATCCTATCTTACAAGCTTATCTACACAAATAGTGGGATATATACAACTAATTATATACAAACTAATTATCCTTATAATATGTATCTCAATACTCCCCCTCAGTTGGCGCATGAATATCAAGAATGCCCAACTTGCTCAAAAAAATACCGAAAATTGTCAGGACCAAGTGCCTTTGTGAATCCGTCAGCTAACTGTAGAGCACTCGGAACCTTGCAAGGATGAATAAGTCTATTAAGATAATGTTGACGAACGAAATGACAATCAATCTCAATGTGTTTGGTGCGCTCATGAAAGACAGGATTAGCAACAATATGTAAAGCAGCCTGATTATCACAATGAAGAGGAACCGGTTGCAGTAACTGAAACTCCGAGATCATGCAAAAGTTGACGCAACCAAACAATCTCACTAGCAGCATAGGCCATGGCACGATACTCTGCTTCAGCCGAAGAACGAGAAACAACAGGCTATTTCTTGGAACGCCAAGAAATCAAAGCCGAGCCAAGATAAACCATATATCCAGTAGTCGAGCGCCGCGTAAGTGCACACCCTGCCCAATCAGCATCACAGTAGGCTTGAAGACTTAAGGAGGACGTAACAGGAAAGAAGAGACTCTATCCCAGGACACGCTTAAGATACCGCAACAAATAAAACACAGCATCCAAATGACACTTACGCGGAGCATGCATAAATTGACTGAGAGTATTAACAGCAAAAAGATATCAGGCCGTTATAACAGTAAGATAAAGTAAACGACCAACAATGCGACGATAAAAGGCAGGATCATCCAAGAGAGGAGCCGACTCCGAAAACACGCCTTTTGATCCATAGGTGTACTAGTAGGACGACTTCCCAGTAGACCACATTCATTGATAATATCAAGAACATACTTACGTTGATTTAAAACCATGATAGCCGGCGAACGTGCGACTTCAATACCAAGAAAATACTTAAGAGGACCAAGATTATTGATCTTAAACTTGTGATCAAGATAAGCCTTTAAAGCTGAAATACGATTGAGATCATACCAGCAACAATGACGTCATCAACATAAATCAAAACACGAAAACTGAAGATGAGTCAGATAAAAGAAACAACGAGGAATAAGCGTTAGACTGAACATAGCCGAGCGCAACGAGAGAAGCAATAAATTTAGCATACCAATTATGAGAAGCTTGGCGCAAACCATATAAAGACTTGCACAACTTAAACACAAGATTCTCCCCCTGACGCGCGAAACCAGGAGGAATACGCATGTAAACATCTTCAGTTAGATCCACCATGTAAAAATGCATTATTGACATATAACTGATGAACATGCCAACGACGTACCATAGCAACTGCCAACAAACACCGAACGGTAACAAGTTTAGCGACTGGTGCAAAGGTTTCATGAAAATCCACACCCTCAACCTGGGTATACCCACGCGCCACTAGGCGAGCTTTATAGCGTTCAATGGTTCCATCAGGATTATATTTTATCTTGTATACCTACTTGGAATCAATAGTACGTTTGCCAGAAGGAAAAGGAACAACAGCCCAAGTATGATTAGCCTCAAGAGCCGCAATTTCACGTTGGATAGCGTCGCGCCAATGAGCATGTTTAACTGACTGCTCAAAAGAAACTGGCTCATTGCCAGCAGTGATGGCCGCCACGAAACCATAATAAGAAGAAGATAAACGAGCATATGAAAGGAAACTGGATAGAGGAAATACCGTAGAGTTCGCTTGTAGGAGAGGGTGACGCAAGCAGATGGCACAAGTGACGGAGGCAAGGCAATATCAAAATCTGCAAGACGATGGGATAACTGACGGGTGCGCATACTGCGCGAGGAAGGTAACAAAGCAGATAAAGGAGGCGGGTCAGCTGGAGCCAGCAGCGGCAAAGTGGCTGCTGGCGGGACTGGAGCTGGCGGATCAGAAACCGCCAGCGGGACTGGAGCGAACGGGTCGGATGCTGCGGGCCAGATCTGCAGCTACCTGCGGAACTGCAGCTGGAGACCCAGCTGGCACTGCATCAACCGAAGGAGTTACGGGCTGAGGATCATCCCAGCAGAGAGAGTCACGCGCGAAAGAAGCTGGGTGGAAAGAATCACCAGACCAAGAAGATATAGAATAGGGAAAAATATGTTCATAGAAAGTAATATCACGACTAACATAAATGTTACGACGCGACAAATCAAAAATCCTATATCCCTTTTGTGAATGTGGATAACCAAGAAAAATACCAGGCGCAGAACGTGGGGAAAACTTGCCGCGCATGCCATGATATGTATAGCCATAACATAAACAACTAAAAACACGAAGATGTGTATAGGAGGGCAACCGACCCATCAAGACTTCATAAGGAGTTTTATTTTTGAGACTAGCAGCAAGCATGCGATTAACAATATACACAGCAGTAAGAATACATTCCCCCCAAAAAAGCAATAGGCAGACTGGCATGAAAACGAAGAGCACAAGCCACCTTTAGAAGATGTCTATGTTTACGCTCAACGACACCGTTTTGTTGTGGAGTATAGACACAAGAAGTTTGTGCATCAATCCCATGTGCAACATAATAACCCAAAAGAGTATTACTAGTGAATTCTAACCCATTGTCACTACGAACACATTTAACAGACGTCCCAAACTGAGTGCAAACCCAACGCAGGAAATGCAACAAGAAACGACTAGTTTCAGATTTAGCTTTCATCAGATATACCCAAGTACTACGACCATAGTCATCAACAATAGTAAAGAAATAACGTGCACCAGAATAAACTAGGTGTTTATAAGGCCCCCAAATGTCACAGTGAATAAGATCAAACACTTGATTAGTAACACTAGTACTGACAGAAAACGGCAAACGAGTTTGTTTAGCTCTATTACAAGCATCACAGAATACATCTTTATTGGAAACAACAATAGATGGAAGAAAACCAGAATTTAGACAAAGGAAGATAACCCATGCGACGATGCCAAAGAGACTCATCAGATTTTATCGCAGCATGGACAACGGCAGCAGGAGGCGCCACTAAGCTGTATAGTCCATCGTGCTGTCTACCCACTCCAATCAGCTTTCTCGAGGGCATCTCCTGCACAACACAGAAATCCGAACCAAAAGTCAGCGTACAATGTAAATCCTTCACCAAGCGGACTGACTGAAACCAAATTAAAAGCAAACTCCGGAACATCCAACACGTCATGGAGAACCAAAGAATCAGATAATTTGATAATACCAACAGCACGAACGGCGACATGTGTACCATCCGGAATTTGTACATTGGCTGCTATTTTGTCAGTAATAACCGAACTAAAAAGAGACAAATCATTGACAATATGAGCATTGGCTCCATTATCCAAAAGCCAATGAGAGGGCAAATCAGAAGGAAAGGAAACAATACCCAAATCTTTCTTGCTCACAAACTGCAGAGTTGATCCAAAATTACCTCCATTCAGAGTGTCAATGAAACTGGGCCAACTGATATTCCTGCGCAAGAGTTAGACCTGTGAACCAAGGTAGCGGCTTAGGGGAATGCGAAGCAGGGACGACCACATCTTGCGAGGCATCCACAGCATTGGACTTGGCTTGACCTGTAGAGAACTTACCTCGACGATTTCTATTCATATTCCAGTCAGCAGGATAACCAATAATATCATAACAAGTCTCACGTAAGTGACCGATCTTACCATAATGACTACATCGAGGCCTCTCCCCTTTCCCTTAGACTTAAAATTTCGGCCATCTGAGGCTGTTAAATTTCGGCCAGCCGAACCTGGTTGCCAAGCAGCCATGACCGCGGCCCTCAAACTGTGGTGTAAGATTTTGAGCCACAACGCGCTGTTTCTCTTCCTGTGCTATAATCGCATATGCACGACCAAGAGAAGGCAAAGGATCAATACTCAAAATATGAGAACGTACCGTATTAAAATCTCATCAAGCCCCATTAAGAAATCGAAAACCATCTCCTCCTCACGAGCTTTCTCCACTGCTTTGGACAAACCACATGTGCAAAGTCCACAGCTACAAAGAGGTATTTCATCAAAAGACTGAAGCTCTCCCCACAAAGCCTTGAGGCGGCCATAGTAAACAGACACTGTGCTCCGTTCCTGTCTGAGTGATGCAATCGCATGACATAGCTCATACACACGAGCATCAACGCCTTGTGTGAAACGTTCCTCTAAATCCACCCAAGCCTCCCGGGCAGATTCAGCATGTGCGGCGGTGCCTTGAAGCTCCTTTGCCAATGAATTAACAACCACGCTAAGACTAGCGCGTTGCAATGCTGCCATATGGGATAATTAACAGAGGCAATATTCGGACGTTGGATGGTGCCATCAACAAAACCAGCTTTATTTTTAGAACGTAAAGCATTAACGAATGCTTTACGCCAAACAAAATAGTTCTCACCATTTTCCCCTAATGGCTGAGTAACAAAGAGTAGACCAGGATGATCAGAAGGATGCAAATAATAAGTAGATTTAGGATCAGTGGTGACTATCTGTTATGCCCCGCATCTTCCGTAGGGTAATTAAAAAGGCAAAGAAGGGACTAAAAGGAAATTAATGACGGTCAACGGAAATAAATTAGTCATTAAGTAATAGAATTAATTGGAATTAATTGAGAGGATTAAATTTTAGAAATTAATTACCATTTAATTTAGAATTAAATAATGGAAATTATCCTTTAAGATAAATAATAAAATAGGATATAATTTAGAAACTCCAAACTTTTCCCTTCCCATATAAAAACTGACTGAACGTCAGTTTCTCCAATTTCCTCACAACAACCGACGTTCCCCTCTCCACTCCATAGGCGGCTTCACCCTCTTGGAACCCTAGGCAAGGATTTCTTCAAAATATATTATCCGATCTTCGTCCATTCTTCAATTCTCATTCGAGTAATCAAAGGCAAGTAATCTACTTATAAGTTCTTACGTTTTTGCGAAAGAGAAAGGGCCTAATTTGATATCAATTTGGATCACCATGCAGTAATTTCTCTATGTGAATCTACTTGTGAGATCTATGTGTTTTGGTTTGAGATTTGGCCATTATATGTTGAAATCTTGTTCGTTGATTGTGTTTATATGAGATCATGTAAATCCCAAATCCCTTGAACCCTACTTTGTTGATTATGGTGGTTGAAGGGAGGGGAGAGTGGAAAGATTTGATTTTTGGGTTGATTTGATGATTACTTTGAGTGCTAGGCTTGAATCCGTGAATCGTATGTTAAAGATGCTTGTCTTGGGTGATTTTAGGATGGATTGATAGTGGGAAATAGGCTTGGAATGGTTTTGAAGGAAGTTGGGGTCGAATTGGGGGTTATTTCTGCAGTTTCTGCAGAAAATTGCAGAATGGTGCCCTGGAACGGGGACGTCGATCGATCGACGTCAGGGTATGACGTACGTCGATCGATCGACGTTTATAGCAAGTGAGGGTATGACGTGCCTCAGAAGGACGTAGATCGATCGACGTAGGATGAGTGAGAGTTCGACGTGCCTCAGAAGGACGTAGATCGATCGACGTAGATTGAGTGAGAGATCGACGTGCCTCAGATGGACGTCGATCGATCGACGTCAGGGTATGACGTACGTCGATCGGTCGACGTCAGGGTATGACGTCAACCAGTTTTGTGGGAAAGCAAGGGAAGAAAGAGGGAAGCTAGGGGATCCTTTGGGTGACCTTAGGGACTTCTTAGGACCTGATTATGACTAGCCTAAGTCTTGGGAACATGACTTAAGATGGTGAATCAAGTTTGGAGAATTTGAAGGGTATTCGAATCGGGGTTCAACGTGGATGACTTAGAAGGGTTAGGAGATGAACGTACGAGGTGATTGAGAGTTCAATGATGGATGGTCAGGGATACTTGCCTTAGGTTGTAAACCCTAGAACCAAGATTAAGGGTTGACGAGGGGTTTGAAGCCTAAAATTATGATGTGTAAGTTAGTGAAAGCTTGTGTGTTACTTATACTTGCGCATGTGCACATGAACTACTTATGTGAACGAGATACGAGAATGATATGAGTCTTGCATCATGGCACGTGCATTGCATATTGATTTGAAAAGAAAGGTGCTTCGGCACAGATTTGCGAAGGTGACCTGCAGTGTAAACCGGGATGGAAATTTAAGCCGGGGCGCATTGTAGGGCACAAAAGACTGTAACGTAAACCGGGATGGAAATATAAGCCGGGGCGCGTTACAGGGTATAAAGTTGTCTGTAATGCTACTCGGGATGGAAATATAAGCCGAGGTGCATTACAGGGTATAAAGTTGGCTGTAACGTAAACCGGGATGGAAATATAAGCCGGGGCGCGTTACAGGGTATAAAGTTATGTGAAGTGACCGGACATTGTGACATGCATTGCACTGTTTTAAAAGAGAAAGCGTTCATGCATTTGTGAATGTGTAGTGTAGTGCATATTTGACATGCATCACGAGAGTCAATGTGGTATGAATGTGAATGTTATTTGATTGCCAATGAATTGTTATTTGCGCGTAAATTGCTGTACTGGTTTTATTATGTTTCTCACGTAGGTATATTTGAAAGTTACAAGACATGTGCCCCGTCATTCCCTTGAATTACTTATTACTCATGTCTTGCCATGTGTTGATCCCGTATGTCTTATAAGCGGGTTACTTGCTAGCGTTTTCGCTAAGGGTACTGCTCTTATTGTGAAGATGAGCCTCGCTATGACATGATTTTCATTGAAGACGACGGCGAGTGGGCTGAGTGGGATGCTTAGAGTGCCTAATGGCGAATAGTCAAGACAAATGTTGTTTATTTCAGTTATTTCATTTGTTTGAAGGTTTGAGTTGGTGAACATCATGATTAGCTTGTTGGGACTTTAGTATTCTTGATGTACGAGTTGACGGTTGACACTCGTTAGATACATGTTTCCGCTTTTACTTTCGTACGTCACTGATGATGTGTACACGAGAGATGAGACGTCTTGTAGTCTTCTCAGTAAGCTACGATGGGTGCACCGGTTCGGATTCCGCTGTCCGGGTCGGGGCGCTACAGGTGGTATCAGAGCCTAGGCTTCAGATCTACCTCGGAGACCTAGGTTATGACATGTAGAGTCTTAAGCTACGATTTTCACCGTAAGTTTATCTTTAAGTCTAAGCATGCAATCTTAGATTTAAGTTTGATTGGGAGGGGTGTGTGTACGAGCACGATTAAGTGTAATCAAGGATTGTAGTTATTTTCATTTATAAATTCCGTCTTATAACATGTTATGGACCCAAGTACTTATTTTGGAATTGCGAGATACTAATAAGCGTGATCTTGCAGAAAGATGCCTCCCAGACGTGACAACCAAGGAAACGGTGGCAATGGGAACAATGACCCTCCACCACCGCCAGGAGTCTTAGTTCCCCAAGCATTGATCGACGCTATCACAGTGATAGCGCAAGGGGTTGCGCAACAGGAGCAACAACCCAACCACAGCCTCCGCCGCCACAACATGGCATAAGGTACTATATTGGGGAAATGCGAAAGATGCATGCCCCAAACTTTGAAGGGACAACTGACCCAGAGGTGGCTGGGTTTTGGCTGGACGAAGTAGAGAAATGCTTCAGGCTAGTGCAAGTGCCTGAAGAACACAAGGTGGATGTGGCCACGCCTTTCCTAACTGGCAGAGCGAATGCATGGTGGAACGGCATTTCGCCCAAGATGACTTCTCCCATCCAGTGGAGTCAATTTGTGAAGGCCTACAAGGACTATTATGTGCCAGAGACTGCCATTTTGGAGAAAATAAGACAGTTTGACAAGTTCGAACAGGGAAGGATGTCTGTCTCTGATTACGCAGATCGGTTCCATGCCTTGGGTAAGTTCACACCCTTGGTACTGGAAAACAACCGAATGAAGATGTTAAAATTTGAGGAAGGACTGAACCCCCGCATTCGGACTGCAATAGCGGGGTCAAGCTTGAAAACGTTTGAGGAAATGTTAGACGCATGTTACCGGGTGGAGAGTGACATGCGTAGGTCGCAACAAAGAGAGGCTCGGGAAGAATCGAGCAAGAGACCAAGGGTGGAGCAAAGCGGAAGTAGACCCGGACGTTGGGTCAAGATTCCCAGGAAGGGACAAACGGGGCCAGTTCAGAGGGCACCGCAGCCAAATCAACCTGATCGTCAAGCACCTACAGAATGCCCACATTGCCATAAAAGACACATGGGCGAATGTTGGAAAATAACAGGTGCGTGCTTCAGATGTGGGAAGCCAGGTCATAGGATCAAGGACTGCTCAGAATGGAATCCTAAGCCACAAGCAAGAGCAGGGCCGGCTCCGCAGCAGAGAGGCAGGCCCAATGCAAGAGTCCATGCCATGACAGACGCGGAAGTCCAGGAGGACACTAATGTTGTGACAGGTACGACTTAAGTTCAATAATAGTAGCTTAAGTTGAATTTTAGTTTTCTAAGTTGATGAACAAATGTGTTTTATGTGAAGTCTTTATGTGCTACCCTTTCATGTCTAAGTGTGATCCTAGTTAATAAAGTACATGCCAACGTGTTATTTGATAGTGGAGCTAGCCACTCCTTCATCTCTAAGCGATTCGCCAAAGGGCTCGACTGTTTACCCGAATGGCTTGAGAACCCATTTAGGGTGCAGGCAGCAGGCGAACAAGTACTGGTTTCTCACCACCAGTACAAAGATTGTGACTTGGAATTGGATGGAAAGATATTCTCGGTGACCTTAGTCCCGATTCCAATGAAGGACTTCGATGTAATATTGGGCATGGACTGGCTGACCAAGAATCATGCCAATATTGACTGTAAACTTAAGCAAGTGACCCTCAAGGACCCTGAGATGAATGACATCACGATACAAGGAAATGTCAAGATGACCAAAGCTCCAAGGAAGGTATACTTGACAGCGATTAAGGCCTTTAAAGCCTTACAGAAGGGAGCAGAGGGATATATGGCGTATGCGCTAGATGTAAAGCAGGAGGTTCCCTCTATAGATCAAATTCCGGTGATCAATGAGTTCAAGGATGTATTTCCGGATGACTTACCGGGAGTACCGCCATCAAGGGAAGTGGAGTTTGAAATCAACCTGATTCCTAGAACAGAGCCTATATCTAAGGCACCTTACAGAATGGCTCCAGCTGAACTTAAGGAGCTGAAGGGACAACTTCAGGAGTTGTTGGACAAAAAATTGATACGCCCCAGTGTATCACCCTGGGGAGCCCCTGTATTATTTGTGAAGAAGAAAGATGGCAGCATGCGGTTGTGTATTGATTACCGCGAGTTGAACAAAATCACCATAAAGAACAAATATCCTCTGCCAAGGATCGAAGATTTATTTGATCAACTAAAGGGAGCTCGCTGGTTTTCAAAGATTGACCTCCGTCAAGGTTACCATCAATTGCTTGTGAAGGCGGGAGACGTCCCTAAGACCGCTTTTCGGACTCGTTATGGGCATTATGAATTTCTGGTGATGCCGTTTGGGCTAACTAACGCCCCAGCAGCTTTTATGGACTTGATGAACACTGTGTTTCGAGAGCAGTTGGATCAATCTGTAGTGGTGTTCATCGATGACATCTTGGTCTACTCCCCTGATGAGCAAGCCCACGCCGAACACTTAAGAGTGGTGTTGCAAATTCTGAGACAACAAAAGCTCTACGCCAAGTTCAGCAAGTGTGAATTTTGGCTAAGGAGTGTGGCCTTTCTTGGTCACGTGATTTCGGAAGATGGGATCTCTGTGGATCCTAAAAAGATAGAAGCCATCACTGAATGGCCAACACCCACCAATGTGACCGAAGTCAGAAGCTTCCTAGGCTTGGCAGGCTATTATAGGAAGTTCGTGGAGGGTTTCTCAACCATAGCAGTCCCATTGAGTCGACTTACGCAGAAGAAGACTAAGTTCGAATGGACTGCGGAATGCGACCAGAGCTTTACCGAGCTCAAGAAGAGATTGACCACAGCCCCGGTGTTGGCACAACCTTTCGGCACCGACGGTTTCGTGATCTATAGTGACGCGTCCAAGAAAGGACTAGGTATGTACATCATTACAATTAATGCATTGTATATACTTATGCAAGTCCTAAATTAACTTTCTGTTTCTAGGATGCGTCTTGATGCAAAATGAACGAGTCATATCATACGCATCGAGACAATTGAAACCATATGAGCAGAATTATCCGACGCATGACTTGGAGCTCGCAGCTGTGGTATTCGCTCTCAAGATCTGGAGACACTACCTATATGGAGAGAAATGTGCCGTGTTCACGGATCATAAGAGTTTGAAATATCTATTCTCGTAGAAGGAGTTGAATATGAGACAAAGAAGATGGTTAGAGTTACTCAAGGACTATGACTTGACCATCAACTACCATCCAGGTAAGGCCAACAGAGTGGCGGACGCATTGAGCAGAAAGTCTAGCCACGCGAGACAGTCTCCGTTGGAAAGGGAGATCGAAGAGTTTGATCTTGAATTGGTTAGATTCAGTGACAAATGTCCTTACAGCCTTGTCTATCAGTCCAGACTTGGTAGACAGAATTAAAGAAGTACAATATGAGGATCCGGCACTGAGAGAAATACGAGACAAACTAGCTGCAGGACCAGTAAAGGACTTCCAATTGCGAGAAGATGGAAGTCTATGGTTTCAAAACCGGTTATGCGTTCCAAGTAAGGACGAACTCAGGACGGAGTTGCTCCAAGAAGCGCATAACTCAAAGATGTCTATTCATCCCGGGAGCACAAAGATGTACAAAGATCTTAAAAGAAACTATTGGTGGATGGGGATGAAAGATCAATTGCGACACATGTCGAAAGGTGTTTGGTATGCCAACAAGTCAAGGCTGAACATCAACGACCTGGTGTCTTGATGATGCCACTAGAGATTCCAGAATGGAAATGGGAGCACGTGACGATGGACTTCGTAATGGGACTACCCAAGACCCGCAATGGAAACGAAATGATTTGGGTAATTGTAGACAGATTGACGAAAACGGCTCATTTTATAGCCATGCCTCATGGTACCTCGTATGAAAGATTATCCAATATCTATGTGGATAACATTGTAAGCCTACATGGAGTCCCCGTCAGCATCGTATCGGACCGTGACCCCAAGTTCACCTCTAAGTTCTGGAGAGCATTCCAGAAAGCTATGGGTACAGAGTTGAGAATGAGCACAGCATACCACCCGCAAACGGATGGACAATCTGAGAGAACCATCCAACCTTGGAGGATATGCTAAGAGCATGTGCCTTGGACTTTAAAGGAAACTGGGATAGCATGTTGAAGTTAATGGAGTTCTCCTATAATAACAGTTATCACAGTGCAATTGGCATGGTGCCATTCGAAGCGTTATATGGGCGTAAGTGCAGGTCCCCGGTTTGTTGGGACGAAGTTGGGGAAAGGACAATCACAACACCTGAGTTGGTTGAACAGACGGTTGAAAAGGTGAAAGTGATAAGAGGAAAACTCAAAGTGGCTCAAGATCGCAGCAAGAGTTGGGCTGACACAAAGAGGCGACCTTTGGTGTTTGAGGAAGGTGAAAAGGTATACTTACGAGTTTCACCCACCAAGGGAGTTGCAAGATTCGGAATGAAGGGCAAGTTAAGCCCTAGATATATTGGACCCTACGAAATACTTGGTAAAGTTGGCGAAAGAGCATACCGACTAGCCTTACCTCCGAGCTTATCCCAAGTCCATAACGTATTTCATGTATCGCAACTAAGGAAGTACGTATCGGACCCGGGCCATGTCCTTGAAGCTCAACCCTTGGATGTTAAAGAAGATGTCACGTATGAAGAGCATCCAATAAAGATTGTGGATAGAAAAGATCAAGTCCTACGCCGACGTGTCATTCCGTATGTCAAGGTTCAGTGGAGTAACCATACGGAGCGTGAAGCCACGTGGGAGCTTGAGGAGCAAATGAAGGAGCTATATCCACATCTTTTCCAATAAGGTACGCCAGTTTCGAGGACGAAACTTTTTGTAAGGGGGGTGGAATGTTATACCCCGCATCTTCCGTAGGGTAATTAAAAAGGCAAAGAAGGGACTAAAAGAAAATTAATGACGGTCAACGGAAATAAATTAGTCATTAAGTAATAGAATTAATTGGAATTAATTGAGAGGATTAAATTTTAGAAATTAATTACCATTTAATTTAGAATTAAATAATGGAAATTATCCTTTAAGATAAATAATAAAATAGGATATAATTTAGAAACTCCAAACTTTTCCCTTCCCATATAAAAACTGACTGAACGTCAGTTTCTCCAATTTCCTCACAGCAACCGACGTTCCCCTCTCCACTCCATAGGCGGCTTCACCCTCTTGGAACCCTAGGCAAGGATTTCTTCAAAATCTATTATCCGATCTTCGTCCATTCTTCAATTCTCATTCGAGTAATCAAAGGCAAGTAATCTACTTATAAGTTCTTACGTTTTTGCGAAAGAGAAAGGGCCTAATTTGATATCAATTTGGATCACCATGCAGTAATTTCTCTATGTGAATCTACTTGTGAGATCTATGTGTTTTGGTTTGAGATTTGGCCATTATATGTTGAAATCTTGTTCGTTGATTGTGTTTATATGAGATCATGTAAATCCCAAATCCCTTGAACCCTACTTTGTTGATTATGGTGGTTGAAGGGAGGGGAGAGTGGAAAGATTTGATTTTTGGGTTGATTTGATGATTACTTTGAGTGCTAGGCTTGAATCCGTGAATCGTATGTTAAAGATGCTGTCTTGGGTGATTTTAGGATGGATTGATAGTGGAAAATAGGCTTGGAATGGTTTGAAGGAAGTTGGGGTCGAATTGGGGGTTATTTCTGCAGTTTCTGCAGAAAATTGCAGAATGGTGCCCTGGAACGGGGACGTCGATCGATCGACGTCAGGGTATGACGTACGTCGATCGATCGACGTTATAGCAAGTGAGGGTATGACGTGCCTCAGAAGGACGTAGATCGATCGACGTAGGATGAGTGAGAGTTCGACGTGCCTCAGAAGGACGTAGATCGATCGACGTAGATTGAGTGAGAGATCGACGTGCCTCAGATGGACGTCGATCGATCGACGTCAGGGTATGACGTACGTCGATCGGTCGACGTCAGGGTTATGACGTCAACCAGTTTTGTGGGAAAGCAAGGGAAGAAAGAGGGAAGCTAGGGGATCCTTTGGGTGACCTTAGGGACTTCTTAGGACCTGATTATGACTAGCCTAAGTCTTGGGAACATGACTTAAGATGGTGAATCAAGTTTGGAGAATTTGAAGGGTATTCGAATCGGGGTTCAACGTGGATGACTTAGAAGGGTTAGGAGATGAACGTACGAGGTGATTGAGAGTTCAATGATGGATGGTCAGGGATACTTGCCTTAGGTTGTAAACCCTAGAACCAAGATTAAGGGTTGACGAGGGGTTTGAAGCCTAAAATTATGATGTGTAAGTTAGTGAAAGCTTGTGTGTTACTTATACTTGCGCATGTGCACATGAACTACTTATGTGAACGAGATACGAGAATGATATGAGTCTTGCATCATGGCACGTGCATTGCATATTGATTTGAAAAGAAAGGTGCTTCGGCACAGATTTGCGAAGGTGACCTGCAGTGTAAACCGGGATGGAAATTTAAGCCGGGGCGCATTGTAGGGCACAAAAGACTGTAACGTAAACCGGGATGGAAATATAAGCCGGGGCGCGTTACAAGGTATAAAGTTGTCTGTAATGCTACTCCGGATGGAAATATAAGCCGAGGTGCATTACAGGGTATAAAGTTGGCTTGTAACGTAAACCGGGATGGAAATATAAGCCGGGGCGCGTTACAGGGTATAAAGTTATGTGAAGTGACCGGACATTGTGACATACATTGCACTGTTTTAAAAGAGAAAGCGTTCATGCATTTGTGAATGTGTAGTGTAGTGCATATTTGACATGCATCACGAGAGTCAATGTGGTATGGATGTGAATGTTATTTGATTGCCAATGAATTGTTATTTGCGCGTAAATTGCTGTACTGGTTTTATTATGTTTCTCACGTAGGTATATTTGAAAGTTACAAGACATGTGCCCCGTCATTCCCTTGAATTACTTATTACTCATGTCTTGCCATGTGTTGATCCCGTATGTCTTATAAGCGGGTTACTTGCTAGCGTTTTCGCTAAGGGTACTGCTCTTATTGTGCAGATGAGCCTAGCTATGACATGATTTTCATTGAAGACGACGGCGAGTGGGCTGAGTGGGATGCTTAGAGTGCCTAATGGCGAATAGTCAAGACAAATGTTGTTTATTTCAGTTATTTCATTTGTTTGAAGGTTTGAGTTGGTGAACATCATGATTAGCTTGTTGGGACTTTAGTATTCTTGATGTACGAGTTGACGGTTGACACTCGTTAGATATATGTTTCCGCTTTTACTTTCGTACGTCACTGATGATGTGTACACGAGAGATGAGACGTCTTGTAGTCTTCTCAGTAAGCTACGACGGGTGCACCGGTTCGGATTCCGCTGTCCGGGTCGAGGCGCTACACTATCACTGTGTCTGCCATAATGAAACGCAATATGCAGCTACGAAGATAAAATTGACCAAAAAAATGAAACCAAAGTTTTGATCGACTAGAATGAAACCAAATTTTTGATCGACTAAAAGAAGTCAGTCGACGAAAAGGAGGGAAAAAAATTTGATCGACAAAGGGAAAAAAATTTGATCGACAACTGACTATGCGTAACAGAAGGGTTGCTCTGATACCATGAAGAATCGTATAATTTGATTCATGGGAAAACTGTTTACATGATGTACGTATGTATAGGCCCTCTTGAACTAACTATGCCTACAATAAAGAGATAGGAGATAAGACTAAAACATATCCTATCTTACAAGCTTATCTACACAAATAGTGGGATATATACAAACTAATTATATACAAACTAATTATCCTTATAATATGTATCTCAATACATACAAAACACAGGGTTAGTGTATATATACACGTGATGTGTATTTTAATATCGAAAGTTCTTTCTTTGTATTTTTTGAATTTTCTCACTAGCACACTAGCACAACATATATCTATTATCATGTCATTTATGCAGGTACATATAGAGCTGGGGGTCTCACTGGAAGCAGACTCTCTATCCCTTGGAATAGAGGTATCGTCTGACTATCACTTACCCTTCCCAGACTTTAACGATAGCTTTTGCTGTCGTTGAGATATATTAGGTTCGAATGATGATGATGACGACTTAAAATCTCCTATCTTGTAAATTAAAAGCAAAGGGAAGGTAAAAGTCTTCTTTTAACATTAAAACTTAAAAAATATCAAGTTTTTCAAAAAAAAAATTAAATATATTTAACAAAGTGATCGGTCAATCATCGATCACCGGGTTCCAACGGTCTGCCAGTTCAACCACCATATTCATCGAGTTTTACCGACCTCGATAGACAAACAATCATTTGTACCAATCCATACCAATCTCATTGTCGGTTCACTAGGTTAATCGATCGATCCGCCAAACCAGACCATGTTCAATGACTGATTTCTGGGCCAATATTATTAAGAATTACAAAATTGTAAGTAAAAGCATGTGACATTAAAACAAATACTTAGATTTGTTTTACGAATTAATGTTGTCCTAGTTAGACTTAAAGTCAAACTATGTTTATCTGTATTTTTTTTATAGTATAGTCCTTGTTCATTTGGTTGCACCAAATATGGAGCTCGTTCATCGGTTAATTGATCTAAATTAGATAAATTTTGCCTCATATAAACCATAATTCAAAACATATTATAGAAAGTTTGAGTACTAATATATTTTTAATTTCTAAAGTTGCAATATAGTTTTTGAAATATAAAGGCCCATGTTATAGAGGACTTTTGCAAACAAGCCCAAATTAAATGGGTCGTAAAATTCAAAATTACGTTCCTAAAAAAAATTAATCAAACTTAGGGTTTTACAAAACCCTAGCAGCTTCATGTTTCCTATATAACCGCACCACATCGTCGGACTTGACATCAGTCATCCCGTTCCCCATCCGATGTGTTTTGCGCCTCTCCCACCTGGAAATGGTCAACTAAACCCCTACTTTCGGAGATAGAATTTTCTACCCAATTGTTCGATTCATTTGAGATTGTGCACAGTGACGACTTCTATTCGTTTAATCTTGTGCATACATGTTTGCGTCGAAATACTGATTACTGGCGTTGCTCAATTGCAAATCGGCGTTATGTATGAGCCAACGCTAGAGTAATTTATTCTACTCCGTTTTCTGATTGGAAAGGAAGCATTTTTTTTTATCTTTTATGCATACATGTCTGCACCGAAATACTGATTACTGGCGCTGCTCAACTGCAAATCGGCGTTATGTATGAGCCGACGCTAGAGTAATTTATTTTACTCCGTTTACTGATTGTAAAGAAAGCTTTTTTTATCTTTTCAAGGTGCGTTTTTTAATTCGTATAAATTTAGTGTCTTCTTATGAACTCTGTTTAGTCATTTTGAAAATTTGCAATAAAAAATAAATAAAAAATTATCTACAAGAAAGAAAATAAAATTTGCAAAATGCTTGCGTTAATCAGATTCGGAGGAACTGAATTTCCCTTTCTTATTACTGTTTATGGCAGCAAGTTTTTGTGCTTTCATACATCGGATAGGAATGGAGAGATGGAGGTGATGATTTTTTCCCCAGATGATCGAAGCTGAAATTACTGAGCCATTCTACATTTTCTCATTTTGGAGAAAATTTAAGCCAGATTACTCTGATCCATCTCTCTAGTTACCGATCTTTTAATTTTAAAACTTATAACCCAAAATTCTGTTGAGGTCCAAATAAGTTAAGGATTGTGAACTTTTGTGTAGCTTTTTAGCTTTTTGTTAAGCACGTGGCCTCCCGGGCTGCTCGGATAAGCTGATGTGAAGAAAGTTGCCCCAAAGCTCGTGACCTCTGCCGTCTAGTGTTGCAGTTTAGCTGCTTTTGTACCTCAATTTCCTCGGATCAACTGTGTCAAATCGATGGCTAATTCTTTATTTGCTGTAGATTTTTTTAAAATTCTATATGCCTCTCACCTTTAGCTTTTTTCCTGTGTGTTTTTGTCCGACCGGAAAAGGTCTAGTCAATGAGGCTTAAGTGTTTTGCGATGTCCACGTGAGGGAAAATTCAGTATTTATCATTTGTTTTACCTCTAAGAACATTCTCTATATTTTCCTTTTCAAATTTCTTGTATTTTCCGGGTCCTGTTACTTCATCTTTTGGCGATGATTAATACGGATTTATCCGCGCTTCTGAGAGTTTACTCTGATGAAACGAAAATATTGGTTGAATTTCTTGATATGAGCCAAAATAACTGATATTTTGTTATTATTTGCTCTCTTTTTTTGTAGGAGAGAACGTTAAATCTGTGGGCTGTGATGATGAAATTTCAGCTTATATGCCAGTTCTGCTTCAGAAAATTCTTGATTGACAGAGCTGTTTATATTTCACTGAGCCTTATTGATCTTTTATGTATATTGTTGTTTTCTGAGGAATATGTTTTTTTTCCTGTTATTCTTGTAGCAGTCGAGGATTATAATTAACCGTGGATTGTATAATATGCATTTCCCAATATATAGAGTGAACATTGCTTTACCTTGACTATATGTTAATTTGTTTTCTGTGTTTTTGTGTGATGCCTATGATGATGCAACCCATGTTAAATGAGGTGCAGTGGAGCCGAGACCCTGCTTTTGCGGGGAGAACCCCTTGGTTAAGCTGCATTACAAATGATCATGGCGGGTTTTGCTGAGGCAATTCATAAAATGTTGATTGGTGGGTCTTTTTTTAGAGCTTTAGTTATTTGTGTGAAGAGATGTATGGCAATATATGGTAGCTTTTGTCGAGTTATGGTAATTTTAACTTTTGTTTTGTTTTTATAAGTAAAAGAAATGTTATCATCATCTCTGAAATATGAATGGCTGGTATGTTATTGATGTACACTACCTCTGCTCTACCTTAATATATTTGGTGTGGTGGATTATCACTGAGCTGATTTTGATGGTCTTTTTAGTGGTGAGTTTCTGATAAGTTGTTTGTAGGTGATTTCTTCTGCTAATATGAATGGTTACATCTAAACTTTATCTGTTAATTGGGAATGAGTTTCACTATACTATTTACTCTACAATCATGATATGGGTTTAGGGTGTGAAAAACGTGACAAGTGTGGTGTCATCAGCTTCTTTCTTTTTATTACACAAGATTGGAGTTAAATAACATCACCAAATCAAACATGATACCGTGCTCGTGATGATATTAGTCTAGAATGTGCATTATGTCTATCATCAAAGTCAAACATGTCTAAGCTTTCATACATTTGAAATTATTATGTGTGCTTTGTGTGCCATCGTATATTCTCTTTAGTTGGTACCGTATGTCACTCCTTGGCGAGCTATTGTTATCTTCATTGCTCTTGTAAAGGCACAGCTAAATGCAGGATCAAGTTGCTAGTGTCTCTTGGAAGCAGCAACTGCTTTAAGTTGCTAGTGTCTATCTCCTCATAGGGGTGTATTAGCTGAAGAAGCATAGGAGGTGGCTGCAACCAGGTGCGACTCTTTTGTCGAATTCTTTCAGCATCTTCGACAGAGATGTTTGAAGTCTGTGCTACTTTGATGTAGACGAAGATGGGAATTTGTTGTTGGATAATGGGTGATATTTTTAACACATAGAGGCCAGTGAGCTTGGAGAGACCGTTTATGCTGCACTTACATAGGACTCAATATGCAGATGCAAAAGATACTGTCTATTTGTTACCATCAGATTTAAGATTTTTGTTCTGATGGACACTGTACTGAAGATTTGCTGGGTAGAATTGTATGCCTGCAGAATGGAATGTTGGTTTTGATACAAATGACATGAATCTTGTGCGTTCCATCTTTGGAATTTAACTTGCTATACAACACAAAAAGTAATGTAAATTCTATACACTCATGAAGATTTCGGTATGTTTTCATGGTGTATAGGCTGCCTTTACATATACGAGTATGTCTGTTTATTTGACATTGACTTGTAAATTTTACTAGGCAAAATCTTCTGAAAATGGACAAAATTTTTGTTGGACGCACTCCGGCCTTCTGTTGTCTCATGTGGGGAAAAGCTTCAATGAAAGTTCAAAAAAATACACGAGGAAAATGGAATTAAAAAAATATGTTTTTATTTTGGTTTATTTTAGAAAAGTATTTATTTTTTTAAAATAAAAATAGTAGGGGTAGAAGTTTTTATGCTCTTTTAAATTTTTCTAATTTATTTAATTGATAAAAATAGTTTGATTGTCTTAAGTATGTTAACAATATTTGTGAGAAAGAGATCGTATGCAAATCCATATACAATTCCATCTGCCTGTTGTATTCTTCCATCTGCTGTGCTTTTGATCATCCACCTGACAGCTATGTTTTTGGTAACCACGATGTTTGTAAAAGATTGATTAACCTAAATAAATTATTCAAAACTGCAACGTAAAATGGGCTGCAACGTCCCATCTGTGGAGGGAACAATGACTTTGCACGTACTACTGTTACACTACAGCATGTACATGGCGAAAGGAATGGGATCCGTTTAACCCTCAACATGGATTTCCTAACTGAACAATCAAGGATGACTTAAGTAAATGCTTATACAAAACCGGGGCAAGTTGGATGGATGAACCCCCAAGCATATTATGGGCGTACCGAACAACTCCTACTTCTACTAATGAAACACTTTTTTCCTTAGTTTATGGCACTGAGGCAGTCATCCCAGCTGAAATTGGATCAAGCTCTGCTCGGGTAAATCATTTCTTTGATCAGACCAATGACCAAGGGCTGCGATTGAATTTGGATGAGTTGGAGGAAAGAAGGGAGCAAGCCCATGTTCGCATAGCCCAATACAAGAATCTAATTGCTCAGTACTATAACTCTCGAGTGCGACCAAGGTCTTATCAAGTAGGAGATTTAGTACTACGCAATAATGAAGCAAGTCATGCAGCACCAACTGAGACTTTTAACCCCAAGTGAGAAGGTCCTTATCAAATAGCTGAGGTGCGATCAACTAGAGCTTACAAGATACAAACCTTGGAAGGCAAGACGTTACCAAAGACTTGTCATTCTACTCACTTAAGACTTCTGCATAAGTGATATGCAAGTATTTCACATCAGCAGGTCTGAGTTAGTTGAGCATGACTCAATACTTAGTGGAACAGGCTTCCCTACAAGTACCCCACCTCAGCAGGACTGAGCTGGCCGAGCAGAAGTCGGTTATACAAGACCTCAGCAGGCATGAGGCAGATGCCCGTTGAGTTACAAATTTTTGTGAACAGGATTCACATTTATCACATACTAGCAGGACTAGAAAGAATGTAAATCTTTTGTATAACTATCAGCAGTGCTGAAGTTGAATAAAACAGTGTTTTATGGCAGTGCCAGAGTTAAAATTACGCAAAGTGTTATTTTTCATTTTGCTTAACAGATCAAATGAAGTAACAGGTTTACTTTATTTTGAACTTTAACTTGTCTCAACAATGGCAAAGTTGGAGTCCAGCAGAGCTGCATCTCAGTCAAGCAGCACAAGACTCTTGGCAGAGCCAAGGGTCGAAGTCGAAGTCCAATACTTAAATCATTTATGGAAGGACATCAAGATTGGAATTAGAAGGCAATACAAGAACCTGAAGCAGAGCCGAGGTCAAGCACTTGCATTATGAGGTATAACGATAAAGACCTTCGACAGAGCCGAGGTCAAGCACTTGCAAAAATCTTGAAAATGAAAACGAGACTAGCTGAAGAGCACAAGTTGAGAAAAGTGACATTTTCATTCAGAAATATATCTTTTACAACTACTGAAAGGTGCAAAGGAAGCCTTATTCTAGTCTTCATCGTCCTCAGCATCTCTGAGATCAGCTCCTTCTTTGAATTGTTCCAGCTCCTTGTCAAACAAGGCTTCGGCTTCAGGGTTGTAGAGATCGGCAAGTTGAGGATGATCTTTATCTAATGCTGGATAGACTTCGCTGCAGGCATCTATTGCGTAAGTCTGACCCATCGCCAACACAGAGCTATACAGCTTCAAGAGATTATCTGAAAAATATTCAGATCTTCTGAACTCAGCAACAACAGATCTCTTGATTTCTTCAGTTTGAATCTCATATTGTGAAGTGAGCTCAGCCTTGCTCCTCTGCTCCTCTTCAACTTGGCTTTTTAGATGGGACATGTTATGTCCCGCACTCTCCGTAAAATAATTAGAGGATAAAAAGAACATTAAATGCGATTAATGACAATTAATAGAAATAAATTAAGAATTGAATATTAGATTTATTAGTATTTATTAAGGGAATAAATGATAGAATTAAGTAGTATTTAATTTAGAATTGAATATCAGTATTTTATTATTTAAGATAAATAAGATAATAGGGTATAATTTAGAAACTCAAATTCCATCCCTTCCCATATCAAAACTGACAGAACGTCAGTTTCTGACTCAGTTTATCAGAAAACCGACGCTCCTTCTTTCCCCTAGGTGATTCCATCTCTTCTCCAACCCTAGGTGAAGATTCTTCAAGATCTTCAATCCAATCCTCGTCTGTTCTCCGATTCTTCTTCGAGTAATCACAGACAAGTAATCTACTTATAAGTTCCTACGTTTTGCGAAAGAGAAAAGGTCTATTTTTGATATCAAAGTGGATCACCATGCAGTAGTTTCTTTCTGTGCATCTATATGTGATTTATGTGTTTTTGGTTTCGAGATTTGGCCGCTATTTGATTGAAATCTTTGTTGTTGTTGTTGATTATGTGAGATCCTGCAAATCCCAATCCCTTGATCCCTACTTGTTGATAATTGCGGTTGAAGGGAAGGGAGAGTGAAAAGATGGGATTTTTGGATTTGTTGGATGAATGGTTTGAGTTTTAGGCTTGAATCTTTCTGGTGTATGTCAAAGATTTTGTTTGGTGAATTAAGGATGGATTGATAGGGAGGATTAGGCTTGGAATGGTTGGAAGAAAGTTGGAAATCTATTGGGATTTAGATCTGTAGTTTCTGCAGAAATCGCAGGATGAAAATTCTGGAAATTGATGACGTCGATCGATCGACATCAGAGGCTGACGTACGTCGATCGATCGATGTCTAGTTGGGGAGAGACTGATGTGTTTCAGATGCACGTGGATCGATCGACGTAGGTTGAGTGAGAGATCGACGTGCCTCAGATGGACGTCGATCGATCGACGTCAGGGCATGACGTCCATCTGTTTTGTGGGAAAATAAAGGAAGAAAGAGGGAAGCTAGGGGATCTTTTGGGTGACCTTAGGGACTTCTTAGGACCTGATTGAGGTTAGTCTAAGTCTTGGAAATACGACTTAAGATGGTGAATCAATGGTGGAGACTTCGTAGGGTATTTGAATCGGACTTCAAAGTGAATGACCTAAGGGGTTATGAATGAACGTATGAGGCTCTACAGAGTTCAAAAAGGGGAATGTGAGGGTTCCTACAATATCCTTTGGGTTCTAAAATGAATGTTTAGGTGATGTTGACTTGTCGGAAAGGATATGCTTGAGTGTGTGAACGAGGCGAGTCTCGAATGATTGGTTGACATTTGAATGTGATTGAATGATGAGAAGTCGTGCATTTTTGCATCATGGCACTTGCATTTGCATTATGTTTTGATCAGAGTTGTGCCTCGGCACAGGGTATAAAGTTTGCAAAATGAGCTGTGAATGCGTCACAGGGTATAAAGACAAGCTGTAACCATCACAGGGTATAAAGTGAACTGTAATGTGTCATAGGGTATAAAGACAAGCTGTGGCACATTACAGGGTATAAAGTTGAGCTGTGGTGCATCACAGGGTATAAAAACAAGCTGTGGCCCACCTTAGGGCATAAAGTTATGTGACCGGATATTGTGACATGCATTGCACTGTTTTGAAAAGTGAAGCATAAGCATTTGGGGTTTGTGTAATTTAGTGCATGCTTTGAACTGCCATGCATCACGTGAGTCGTTGCGGTACGATTGAATTGAAATTGGATTGTTATTGAATTGTTGGATGTTTATTAATTATTGTTCTTATTCTATTATGCTATAAATCTAGATTCTTGAAGTTATACAAGACATGTGCCCATCAACCCCTTGATTTAAATATTACTCATGTCTTGCCATGCGTTGATCCCGTATGTCTTATAAGCGGGTTACTTGCTAGCATTTTTCGCTAAGGGTACTACCATTGTTTTGCAGATGAGATCAGTTATGACATGATATTCATAGAGGACGACGGCGAGTGGGCGGAATGGGATGTTTAGTGTTCGTACTGGGAATTGTTCTAAACTGTTTCATATTATTTCAGTTTCTCTCATTCATTTGGAGACTTAGATGGCTGCATCCATAAACTACTTTATTTATTTAAGTTTTGGGAATACGGATTTGGATGATTTAGATTTATTTTGCACGTATATCCGTGCTTATTCTCTTACGTCATTGATGATGTGTATTCGAGAGATGAGACGTCTTGTAGTCTTCTCAGTAAGCTACAACGGGTGCACAGGTTTTGGATTTGCTGTCCGGGTCAGGGCGCTACAAGTGGTATCAGAGCCTAGGCTTCAGATTTACCTCGGAGACCTAGGTTATGTCATATAGAGTCTTAAGCTATGATTTTGACCCTAAGTTGATCCATAGGTCTAAGTATATAATCTTAGATATAAGTTTGATTGGGATGGGTCTGTGCGAGCGCGATAAAATTTAATTAATCAGCTTTATTATTCATTTGGATTACGAGTTCCGTTCTGTACAACGCATATTGACCTTCAAGATTATCTTTAGAACTACTGAATGCTAAGAAGCCTTGCTTTTGCAGACAATGCCTCCTAGAAGGGAAAACCAAGGAAACGGTGGTAACGAAAACGAGAATCCTCCGCCACCGTAAATGGTAGTACCCCAGGCATTAATGGACGCTATCACGGTGATAGCACAAGGAGTTGCTCAACAGCAGCATCAACCTCCTCCTCCACCACCGCCTCAGCATGGCATACGTTATTACAATGGGGAAATGCGGAAGATGCATACCCCTACCTCTGAAGGAACCACTGATCCAGAGGTGGCCGAGTTTTGGTTGGACGAAGTTGAGAAATGCTTCAGGCTGGTGCAGGTGCCTGAAGAACTTAAGATGGATGTGGCCACGCCCTTGCTGAGTGGCCGGGCTAACGCTTGGTGGAATGGTATGCTACCCAAGATGACTCCTCCTATCTTGTGGAGACACTTTGTTGAGGCTTATAAGGACTATTATGTACCAGAGACTGCCATTTTGGAGAAGATGAGGCAGTTTGACAAGTTGGAGCAAGAAAGAATATCCATTTCAGATTATGCTGACAGGTTCCACGCCTTGGGGAAGTTCACATCCATGGTATTGGAGAACAACAGGATGAAAATGCTCAAGTTTGAGCAAGGTTTGAACTCCCGCATTCGGACAGCTATAGCGGGGTCTAGTCTGAAAACATTTGAGGAGATGCCGGATGCTTGTTACTGTGTGGTGAGTGACATGCGTAGGTCACAACCTAGAGAGGCTCGTGACTATTCTAGCAAGAGGTCCAGAGATGATAGAACTGGAGGTAGACCCGGACGTTGGGTCAAGATTCCCCGAAAAGGCCAGACAAGATCATTTCAGAGGGCACCACAACAGAATCAGTCTGATCGACAGGCGCCCGGTGTGTGTCCACACTGCCAGAAGAATCATGTAGGAGAGTGTTGGAAGCAAACCGGCGTGTGTTTTAAGTGTGGCAAGACGGGCCACAGGATTAAGGATTGTCCCGAGTGGAAGCAAAAGCCACAGGGAGAAGCAGGACCGTCACAGCAGCAAAGGGGTAGGCCCAAACCCAACGCGAGAGTACATGTCATGACCAACGCTGAGGTGCAATACAGCACTGACGTTGTGACAGGTAAAATTTAAGTTAAATCTTAGTTGTTTAAGTTGAATTTTAGTCATTTAAGTTGAAATTGAATGTGCTATACATGAAAATTTTATGTGTTACACTCTTTGTGTTTAGGTGCTATTCTAGTAAATAAGGTGCCTGCAAATGTGTTGTTCGATGTGGTGCAAGTCATTCGTTCATCTCTAAACAATTCGTCAAAGGACTTGACTGTCTACCCAAATGGCTTGAAACCCCCTTCAGGGTGCAGGCAGCTGGTGAGCAAGTACTGGTTTCACACCACCAGTATAAAGACTGTGAATTAGAGTTGGATGGGAAGGTGTTTCCCGTGACGTCAGTCCCAATTGCGATGAGGGATTTTGATGTGATTTTGGGCATGGATTGGTTGACTAAGCATCATGCCAACATCGACTGTAGACGTAAACAAGTAACAGTTAAAGATCCCGAAATGAATAAAGTGACCGTTCAAGGGAATGTTAAGTTAACCAAAGCCCCGAAGAAGATATACTTGACGGCTATTAAGGCTTTCAAGGCTTTGAAGAAGGGAGCAGAGGGACTTATGGTATATGCGTTAGACGTGAAGCAAGAAGTTCCCTCAATGGATCAGATTCCGGTAATCAATGAATTTAAGGACGTGTTTCCGGATGATTTGCCGGAAGTTCCGCCATCAAGAGAAGTGGAGTTCGAGATCAACTTGATTCCCGGAGCCGAGCCTATATCTAAGGCACCGTACAGAATGACTCCAGCTGAACTTAAGGAGCTAAAGGGACAACTTCAGGAGTTGTTAGATAAGAAGTTGATTCGTCCCAGTGTATCACTCTGGTGAGCTCTAGTTTTATTTGTCAAGAAGAAGGATGGCAGCATGCGGTTATGTATCGATTACCGAGAGTTGAACAAGATAACTATTAAGAACAAATATCATCTGCCAAGGATTGAGGACTTATTTGACTAATTGAAAGGTGCCCCATTGTTCTCAAAGATCGACCTTCGTCAGGGATATCATCAGTTGCTCGTGAAAGCAGGTGACGTTCCTAAAATAGCTTTCCAGACTCGATACGGGCATTATGAGTTTTTGGTGATGCCTTTTGGATTGACTAATGCCCCAGCCGCTTTTATAGACTTGATGAACACTGTGTTCCGAGAACAATTGGATCAATTCGTGTTGGTGTTCATCGATGATATCTTGGTTTACTCCCCTGATGAACAATCCCATGCAGAACACCTAAGAGTGGTGTTGGGAATTCTGAGGCAACAGAAGCTATATGCCAAATTCAGCAAATGTGAATTTTGGCTAAGAAGTGTAGCCTTTCTCGGTTATGTGATTTCGGAGGACGGGATCTCTGTGGATCCTAAGAAGATAGAAGCCATTACTGAATGGCCAAGACCTACAAACATGACCGAAGTCAGAAGCTTCCTAGGCTTGGAAGGCTACTATAGAAAGTTTGCTGAGGGATTCTCAACAGTAGCAGTTCCATTGAGTCGACTTACTCAGAAGAAGACTAAGTTTGAATGGACTGCTGAATGCGAGCAGAGCTTTTCTGAGCTCAATAAGAGATTGACCACTGCTACGGTGTTGGCGCAACCCTCCGGCACTGACAGTTTCGTGATCTATAGTGATGCGTCCAAGAAAGGACTAGGTATGTATATCCTTACAATTAATGTATTGTATATACATGTGCCAGTCTTAGACTAACTTTCTGTTTATAGGATGTGTCTTGATGCAAAATGAACGAGTTATTTCGTACGCATCGAGACAGTTGAAACCATATGAGTAGAACTACCCGACGCATGACTTAGAACTCGCGGCAGTAATGTTCGCCCTTAAGATCTGGAGACACTACTTATATGGAGAAAAGTGTGCCGCGTTCACTGATCACAAGAGCTTGAAATACTTATTCTCACAGAAAGAGCTTAACATGAGACAAAGGAGATGGTTGGAATTGCTTAAAGATTACGACCTGACCATCAACTATCATCTGGGTAAAGCAAATAGAGTGGCAGACGCGTTGAGCCAAAAATCTAGCCATGCAAGACAGTCCCCTTTAGAGCGAGAGATCGAAGAGTTTGGTCTGGATGTTATAGACTCAGTGACAAACGTTCTTACAGCTCTGTCTATCAGCCCAGACTTGGTAGACAGAATTAAAGAAGCGCAGTATGAGGATGCAACACTGAGAGAAATCCGTGATAAATTGTCTTAGGGATCGGTGAAAGATTTCCAGTTGCGAGGGGATGGAAGTCTATGGTTTCAAAACCGGTTATGCGTACCTGATAAGGAAGAGCTTCGAAGGGAATTGCTTCGCAAAGCGCATAACTCGAGAATGTCTATCCACCCTGGGAGCACAAAAATGTACAAAGACTCAAAAGGAATTATTGGTGGATAGGAATGAAAAGAACTATCGCGGAGTATGTTGAAAGGTGTCTAATATGTCAACAAGTCAAAGCAGAACACCAACGACCTGGTGCTTTGAAGAGGCCACTCGAGATTCCTGAATGGAAATAGGAACACATGAAAATGGACTTCGTGATGGGATTACCCAAAACCAGGAGTGAGAATGAGATGATTTGGGTAATTGTAGGCTTGACAAAGATAGCTCATTTCATAGCTATGCCACATGGTACCTCTTATGAGAAATTGTCCAACATATATGTGGATAACATTGTGAGCTTGCATGGAGTTCCCGTCAGTATTGTGTCAGACCGTGACCCTAGGTTCACATCTAAGTTTTGGATGACTTTCCAAAAAGCCATGGGCACTGAGTTAAGGATGAGCACAACTTATCACCCACAAACGGATGGACAGTCTGAGAGGACCATCCAAACTTTGGAGGACATGCTGAGAGCATGCGCATTGGATTTTAAAGGAAACAGGAATAATATGTTGAAACTGATGGAATTCTCTTACAACAATAGCCACCACAGTGCCATTGGTATGGCTCCATTTGAGGCTCTATACGGACGGAAGTGCCGATCTCCGGTTTGTTGGGATGAAGTTGGGACAAAGACGATCGCTGCGCCAAAGTTGGTCGAGCAGACAATTGGAAAGGTGAAAATCATAAGAGAGAGGCTAAGGGTGGCACAAGATCGCAGTAAGAGTTGGGCCGATACAAAAAGACGACCCTTGGAGTTTGAGGAAGGTGAAAAGGTTTATCTACGAGTTTCACCCACCAAAGGAGTTGCGAGGTTCGGAATGAAGGGCAAGTTAAGCCCTAGATATATTGGTCCATATGAGGTGCTTGGCAATGTTGGGGAAAGAGCATACCGACTAGCGTTGCCTCCAATCTTATCACAAGTACATAATGTATTTCATGTGTCTCAACTGAGGAAATACGTATCGAACCCGAGCCATGTCATTGAGGCTCAACCATTGGATGTTAGAGAAGATGTCACATATGAAGAACATCCAGTGAAGATTGTGGATAGGAAAGATCAAGTTCTACGCAAGCGTGTAATCCTGTATGTCAAAGTTTAATGGAGTAATTATACGGAGCGTGAAGCCACGTGGGAACTTGAAGAGCAAATGAAGGAGTTATATCCACACCTCTTCTAATAAGGTACGTCAGTTTCGAGGACAAAACTTTTTGTAAAGGGGGTGGAATGTTATGCCCCGCACCCTCCATAAAATAATTAGAGGATAAAAAGAACATTAAATGCGATTAATGACAACTAATAGAAATAAATTAAGAATTGAATATTAGATTTATTAGTATTTATTAAGGGAATAAATGATAGAATTAAGTAGTATTTAATTTAGAATTGAATATTAGTATTTTATTATTTAAGATAAATAAGATAATAGGATATAATTTAGAAACTCAAATTCCATCCCTTCCCATATCAAAACTGACAGAACGTCAGTTTCTGACTCAGTTTATCAGAAAACCGACGCTCCTTCTTTCCCCTAGGTGATTCCATCTCTTCTCCAACCCTAGGTGAAGATCCTTCAAGATCTTCAATCCAATCCTCGTCTGTTCTCCGATTCTTCTTCGAGTAATCACAGGCAAGTAATCTACTTATAAGTTTCTACGTTTTGCGAAAGAGAAAAGGCCTATTTTTGATATCAAAGTGGATCACCATGCAGTAGTTTCTTTCTGTGAATCTATATGTGATTTATGTGTTTTTGGTTTCGTGATTTGGCCGCTATTTGATTGAAATCTTTGCTGTTGTTGTTGATTATGTGAGATCCTGCAAATCCCAATCCCTTGAGCCCTACTTGTTGATAATTGCGGTTGAAGGAAAGGGAGAGTGAAAAGATGGGATTTTTGGGTTTGTTGGATGAATGGTTTGAGTTTTAGGCTTGAATCTTTGTGATTTATGTGAAAGATTTTGTTTGGTGAATTAAGGATGGATTGATAGGAAGGATTAGGCTTGGAATGGTTGGAAGAAAGTTGGAAATCGATTGTGATTTAGATCTGCAGTTTCTGCAGAAATCGCAGGATGAAGATTCTGGAAATTGATGACGTCGATCGATCGACGTCAGAGGCTGACGTATGTCGATCGATCGATGTCTAGTTGGAGAGAGACTGATGTGTTTCAGATGCACATGGATCAATCGACGTAGGTTGAGTGAGAGATCGACATACCTCAGATGGACGTCGATCGCTCGACGTCAGGGTATGACGTCCATCTGTTTTGTGGGAAAATAAGGGAAGAGAGTGGGAAGCTAGGGGATCCTTTGGGTGACCTTAGGGACTTCTTAGGACCTGATTGAGGTTAGTCTAAGTCTTGGAAACACGACTTAAGATGGTGAATCAAGGATGGAGACTTCGTAGGGTATTTGAATCAGACTTCAAAGTGAATGACCTAAGAAGTTAGGAATGAACGTATGAGGCTCTACAGAGTTCAAAAAGGGGAATGTGAGGGTTCCTGCAATATCCTTTGGGTTCTAAAATGAATGTTTAGGTGATGTTGACTTGTCTGAAAGGATACGCTCGAGTGTGTGAACAAGGCGAGTCTCGAATGATTGATTGACATTTGAATGTGATTGAATGATGAGAAGTCGTGCATTTTTGTATCATGGCACTTGCATTTGCATTATGTTTTGATAAGAGCTATGCCTCGGCACAGGGTATAAAGTTTGCGAAATGAGCTGTGATGCGTTACAGGGTATAAAGACAAGCTGTAACCATCACAGGGTATAAAGTGAGCTGTAATGTGTCATAGGGTATAAAGACAAGCTGTGGCACATTACAGGGTATAAAGTTGAGCTGTGGTGCGTCACAGGGTATAAAGACAAGCTGTGGCCCACCATAGGGTATAAAGTTATGTAATCGGATATTGTGACATGCATTGCACTGTTTTGAAAAGTGAAGCATAAGCATTTGGGGTTAGTTTAGTGCATGCTTTGAACTGCCATGCATCACGTGAGTCTTTGCGCGACGATTGAATTGAGATTGGATTGTTATTGAATTGTTGAATGTTTATTAATTATTGTTCTTATTCTATTATGCTATAAATCTAGATTCTTGAAGTTATACAAGACATGTGCCCCATCAACCCCTTGATTTAAATATTACTCATGTCTTGCCATGCGTTGATCCCGTATGTTTTATAAGCGGGTTACTTGCTAGCGTTTTTCGCTAAGGGTACTACCATTGTTTTGTAGATGAGCCCAGTTATGACATGATATTCATAGAGGACGACGGCGAGTGGGTGGAATGGGATGTTTAGTGTTCGTACTAGGAATTGTTCTAAACTATTTCATATTATTTCAGTTTCTCTCATTCATTTGGAGACTTAGATGGCTGCGTCCATAAACTACTTTATTTATTTAAGTTTTGGGAATACGGATTTGGATGATTTAGATTTATTTTGCACGTATCTCCGTGCTTATTCTCTTACGTCATTGATGATGTGTATTCGAGAGATGAGATGTCTTGTAGTCTTCTCAGTAAGCTACGACGGGTGCACCGGTTTGGATTCGCTGTCCAAGTCGGGGCGCTACAAGACAACTCCTGCTCACAAGTGCTGAGCTCCTTCTGGTAGAAGTCCAACTCAGCTTGAGTCTTGGTGGACACCATCTCAATGTTGGCAACTACTTCCTTCAGCTCATCTACTTGTGAGTTTGCGATGGCTAGCTGAGTGTCAGATTCCTCCTTGCCTTCCTTAAGCTTGGAATTCTCAGTTGACAAGGAGTCCACCTCTGCTTTTAATGCACTCAGCTCTGCATCCATCTCCTCCAGCCTTGAATTGTTGGGTTTGGCCATCTCTGCCAACTCCTCATTAGCCTTTCTAAGGTTGGTGTTGCTCTCAGATAGCTTGACCACCATGTTGCGCATTTCTTCTGACCTCCTGAGCATGTCATACTCTTGGACTCGGTATTGCAACAACCAATATGAGTTAGATAAGGTTTTCAATAACTTGAGTGAAAAAGTTAGAAATTCTAAGGAAAACTTACCAAGGATATGTTGGTCAGATACATATTCAAGGCTGAATCCCAGTCCTTATGAATAAAACGCTCCCAGTCCATGGGCAGCGTTGCCAATTCTGTTAACTTTCTGGCTACTCTGGGATGGGCAGCAGTATCGGAGTAGGAGAAAGTCATGGTCTTCCAACCACGACGATGCTGATGCGAGGGTTCCCTTCATAAGCAGCTTTTCCATGAGGACGCTGGGGAACGTCTTCTTCTTCAGTAATGTGGACCCCCCAGTAGGGGCAGACTTGGGACCAGTAATGTTGACCCCCGCAGAAGGAGCAGATCTGACTTAAGACGTAGCTTGGGGGGTAGCTACCCTGGCCTTTGCAGCAGGTGGAAGGGGCAAGGCAGGGGCTTCAGGAACCTTGTCTTCATTTATTGGCTGAGCTGCAGCCTGAACAGGATTTTAGGCTGCAGCATGAATGGGGCCAACAGAAGCTTCAGCTGCAACAAAAACAAGGGTCAAAAGGCTGAAGTGAAAGCAAATAATCTAATGAAGTCAAAACTAAAGTGAATTGATACCTTGAGCTCCAAGTTCAGTTGGAGCAGGAACAGCAGGTAAAACCTACACCTCAGAGGAGGTTTTGGAAGAGGTCTGATCGGAGGAAGAACGCTTCCCTTCCTCTCTCTTCCTCTTCTTGGGAACCATCTTCCTTAGTTTACTGATTGCTTCGGACACCATGGTTTCTACAAGATTCAATAACAGATTGATCAAAACACATGGGGAGTATCAAGAAAAGTAAGAGATATTCAAAAAAATTTACATACCCAGAGCTAATGCTAAGGCTGCGGAGTTGAGAGGACGAAACTGGTGTGTTGGCCACAGGTGGTCCAGGTCGGCAACTCTTATAACCGACCTATCCACCTTTTTTCAGTCTATGGTTAGTGGCAGGTTCAATAATCTTGAGGTTTCATCGCAGGATTTCTCACTTGACCTCGCGTTATCCGCGGGGCCAGACTTCCAGTAGTTTATCTCGGGTAATCCTACGTTCGTTATGAAGAAAAAGCGTCCTTTCCAATTTTTGGTAAAAGAGGGGATGTTGATGGCATGGTTGATTTCTTTATTAGGATGTCTCCTACTAAAGTAATACCAACTCTCTTTGTTCTTGCACACAAACATCCCCCTAAAAACCGCAAGCTTAAATTCCTCCCCAACAGCTCTCAGGTAGAGCAGATAATTGAGAACTACCTTCAAGCCGTTGGGCATAAGCTGGGGTAGCCTAAGGTTATAAAAATCTAAGATGTGGAATAAAGGGGCTGGAATAGGAAGAGTAAAACCAGATTTAAAATACTCTTCATAAACTGCCTCATACTCAGCGGGTGGATCATAGGCAGTTTGGTGAGGAAAAGGAATTGGAGCAAAAGTACTCATATCAATACTATATGCTTCACAAAGGCGGGAAATATCAGCAGCTTTTAAAGTGCAAACTGAGCTTTGCACCGCCGGAGATGATGAACTCCTGTCAATAGATGGCAGGGGCACCATGGAAGTGGGGGCAACCGAAGAAGGTTCACCAACGTGGCGCAACCGCCTCAGAGGGCGATTGTCCTCACTGGAATCTGACCTTTCGTGGTTAGATTGAACCTCATGATCACCCTCCAGATCAGCAGGGTAAGAATGAGCTGATTTATTCTGGGAACAGAAGAAGATGAAACAACGAAAGCCATAGATAATAGAAATGGAAGAGAAGCTTACAGAAATTTGAAGGGCAGAGATGAAGGATCGCCGGAGTTAGGTTGGAGGTAAGCTTTGAAGTCGAAGAAGAAGAGCAGAGTAATGTTTGCAGAACGAAGGAAAAGGAAGAAGAAAGAATTAGGGCAGGTGACCCTATTTATAAGAAGGAAAGTAAAATATTGTAACTTTTCAGTTGAAATTCGAAAAGGGGCGACGGTTCAGTTTTTCCCCCCTTCTCGATAATTGCAACCGCCGGAGGAGTAGTTATGAAATACGTTGAAACTGGCGCTGACATAAAAAGGGGAGATGACAGCTCAATTATGAGGTGTAAAGTGCAGGTAATGAGAAACGTGGCGCAGTTAAGAGAATAACTGTCCAATTAATGATGGACACATAATCGTTTCACCAGAATAGATTTGTACGCCCTCTCAGGTCAGCTCGTTCATACAAAATCTGGGGACAAATGATAAACCAAAAATAATTATCGGTTAGTCAACAACAATCAACGACAAAATAATGTTCAAAGGACTTAACTTCTGCAGTTCGGCCAGAATGCACCTCTGCTCGGCCCTATTGCACTTCAGCTTAGCAAAGAATTGCTTCCCCAAAGCATCCGCTTTTTATCAAAAGAATATGTTCTAAGACTTTCATCTCGGCATCAAGTTTCAGCCTCGACTTCAGTTAGAAGGAGGTGCTCCAGATCACTTCGGCCGGACTTAACTTTGCACCTCGGCAAGGGAGTCAAGTGTAGCTCTACTTCATCAACTGTGGAACCATTTGGCGGAGGTGCAGTATAAAGAGGGGGTACACATCAGACTGTTCAACCTACGCATGTCAAGGTCACATCAGCAGACCTATTAGTCACATCAGCTGACCTACAGCGTCATAGTTTCGCTGCCCCAAGCAAAGGTCCCATCCGCTGTCAGAAGCAAAGGACAGAAAGAAAGTAACAAAAGCAAGACAACGGACACCAAGGAAGGGGATCAAAACATTTTCATCTCTACCCAAAGCAAAACACACAAAAGCTCTCCTCAGTCAAGAACTGTGAGATCTTCATAACCTTTGATGCAAAAATCATATCTCAGTGAGAATGACCCAAACTGACTTGAGCGTCGGAGGGTTTTACCCGGGGTCATACCCTCGGGACCTCTGATTCCTGCTTCTTTGTGCAGGATATCCAAGATGTTATTCCAGTTACAGATCAGTTGAGCTAACGATGGTAAACTCGGATCATCTCTGATCTTTGGTGAAGATCCGGTTTCATCAGACATTGTAATGAAGATTTGCTGGGTAGAATTGTATGACTGGAGAATGGAATGTTGGTTTTGATACAAATTACATGAATCTTGTGCGTTCCATTTCTGGAATTTAACTTGCTATACAACACAAAAAGTAATGTAAATTCAATACTCTCATGAAGATTTCGGTATGTTTTCATGGTGTATAGGCTGCCTTTACATATACGAGTATGTCTGTTTATTTGACATTGACTTGTAAATTTTACTAGGCAAAATCTTCTGAAAATGGACAAAATTTTCGTTGAACCTCACTCCGGTCTTCTGTTGTCTCATGTGGGGAAAAGCTTCAATGAAAGTTTAAAAAAATACACGAGGAAAACGGAATTAAAAAATATGTTTTTATTTTGGTTTATTTTAGAAAATTATTTATTTTTTTTAAAAATAAAATAGTAGTGGTAGAAGTTTTTATGCTCTTTTAAATTTTTCTAATTTGTTTGATTAATAAAAATAGTTTGATTGTCTTATATGTTAACAATATTTGTGAGAAAGAGATAGTATGCAAATCCATACACAATTCCATCTGCCAGTTGTATTCTTGCATCTGCTGTGCTTTTGATCATCCACCTGACAGCTATGTTTTTGATAACCACGATGTTTGCAAAAGATTGATTAAACTAAATAAATTATTCAAAACTGCAACGTAAAATGGGTTATATTTTGCCTCATATGTTACTTCCTCAGATTTCATCCCCGTAAAATGAGCTGCAACGTCCCATCTGTGGAGGGAACAACGACGTCGCACCTACTACTGTTATACTACAGCATGTACATGGCGAAAGGAATGGGATCAGTTTAACCCTCAATACGGACTGCCTGACTGACCATAAACATTATCTCTAATTCTGTCTGAAAGTGAACATGAACTTTTTGACTGGCAGCGTTTATTCTTTTTGTATAATTTGATTAACTAATGCATGTTTGATGACTCTTGAATGTTGGCATGTGTTTTGTATTGCTTATGCATGGTTATTAACTGGTGTCATGTGTGATGTTGCATGGCGAAGTTGATTACATGGAGTGAGTTGGCTTGAGCGAGCCGAGGTGACATGTTTTGGTTTTCTGGGTATTCGCTAGTGGGGTTGGTCGGTGGCCCTCTCTGACCTGACCCTCGTGGTTGAGGTGAAGGCGTGGTTGAGGTGGTTAACCTCGATGCGAATCTCTGAAGATGACTGGGTGAATCGACTTGACAGTTAGTGGAAAACTGAGGACTGAGCCGATGTAGAGTAGGTGTTATGCGTCTTCTGGATTGCACCGACATGATGTTGGGAATAACGTCCCCGGCTCTAAGCGGAATAAAATCGTGAATAATTATTTACTACTCACTAGAATCTTCGAGTATGACAGCGAGATAAATACCAGTAAAAATGAAATAGAGACACCAAGATTTACGTGGAAACCCTCTCTCTGTGGAGGGAAAAAACCACAGGCAGTGAGAACAACTTCTACTATTTGAAATAATGGGAATACAAGAGACAACTCAAGTTTAGACTTAAACTTGAGAAATACAAGAGAATTGAAACACTCAATATTTTCTTATACCGGATTGATATAATCTCACAACTCTCTTTTCCTCTCTCTATTTCTTTCACTCACTCCTCTCTCAAGAAGCTCTCAAATTGCTTCTTCCTTATGTTTTTGGTGTGATTTTCCATCTACTAAACATGCCTATTTATAGGCAAACAAAGTTAAATAAACCATGTGTTTAAACTATTCATATGGTGGCTACTTTGCATTTGTCAAAGTTGGTATGCTACCAACCAGAAAAAATCTAGAAGCATGACATCCAAAAATTCAAAGATGGAGTCTGGACACTTCAAATCTCCCCCTCCAGACTAGAGGCATAATCCAACTATCATTGAGAGTCCATCCCAGCTTGCTTGACGCACCAATTAAACTTCTCCTTTGTAATGACTTTTGTCATTACATCATCAGGATTATTGTCTGTGTGGATCTTCTTGATTTAGAATTGTTCCTCCTCAGGGGCATCCCGAATCCAATGATATCGCACATCGATATGTTTGGTTCTCGCATGATACATCGTATTTTTGCTCAAGTCAATAGCACTTTGACTATCGCAGTATACTATGTATTGTTGTTGTTTGAACCTCAACTCCTGTAAAAATCGTTTCATCCAAAGCATCTCCTTACCAGCTTCTGTAGCTGCAATGTACTCTGCTTCGGTAGTCGATAATGATACACACTTTTGAAGTTTCGACTGCCAAGATATAGCTCCCCCTGCAAATGTAGATAGATAGCCAGAAGTCAATTTTCTACCATCTAGATCTTCAGCCATATCTGAATCTGTGTATCCATCAAGAGTTGGTCCGGTACCTCCAAAATTTAAGCATAATTTTGAAGTTCCTCTAAGATATCGAAAGATCCATTTCACTGCTTCCCAATGCGTCTTTCCTGGATTTGATAGAAACCTGCTCACTACTCCTACCGCATGAGCAATGTCTGGTCTTGTGCAGACCATAGCATACATCAAGCTTCCTACTGCAGAAGAATATGGAATTGATGACATCTCTTCTTCTTCCTTCTCAGTTGAAGGACAATCTCTCTTGCTTAGCTTGAAATGATCAGCAAGTAGAGTTGTAACTGGTTTAGCTTTGTCCATATTGAACCGTTGAAGCACTCGTTCAATATATCCCTCATGTGATAACCAAAGCTTTCTTGTTGCTCGATCTCGTATGATATCCATTCCCAAGATACGTTTTGCAACACCCAAATCTTTCATGTCAAATGTTTCTGACAATTTCTTTTTTAAGATTTGGATCATGTTTCCATCTTCTCCAACAATCAGCATGTCATCAACATACAAGAGAAAAATGATAAATTTACCATCAGGGTACCTTTGAATATATACACAAGGATCAGCAACTGTTCTCTTGAATTTCTGACTCAGCATGAATGAGTCAAACTTCTTGTACCATTGCCGTGGTGCTTGCTTCAATCCGTATAGACTCTTTTTCAACTTGCAAACCATGTCTTCTTTGCCTTTGATTAAGAAGCCTTCTGGTTGTTCCATGTAGATTTCCTCATCCAGATCACCATGTAAGAAAGCTGTTTTTACATCTAGTTGTTCTAGCTCTAAATTCAAACTAGCTGCCAAACTAAGTACAAGTCGAATAGAACTCATTTTAACAACTGGTGAGAAGATTTCATCAAAGTCGATACCTTTCTTTTGACCAAAACCTTTCACCACCAATCGAGCTTTGTACTTTAGCAACTTATCGCCGTCTTTCTTTAACTTGAAGACCCATTTGTTTTTCAGAGCTTTCTTTCCTTTTGGAAGTTGAACTAGATCATAAGTGAGATTCTTTTTCAGTGAGTCCATCTCTTCTTGCATGGCTTTTGTCCAACAATCTTTATCTCTATGAGATTGTACTTCTCGAAAATTCTCTGGTTCTTCATCATCTGTTATAAGAATGTATTGAGAACTAGGATACCTGGTAGAAGGTGCACGTTCTCTGACATACCTTCTAGGTTGAGGATCCACATCTTCCAATTCAAGAGAATCAGGGGTTTGCTCCCCCTGCTCAACACCACTAGAATCATCACCGGTTTCAGTTTCTTCTATATTTTCTCAGGTTGTGTCATTATTCAAAGAAGGAACAAATGTTACCTCTGTAACATTTTCTGCAATAGACATTTTTTATGCATCGTTGAACATTTCGTGTTCTTGGAACACGACATCTATACTTCTGACGATTTTCTTCTTTTCTGGATCCCATAGCCTAAACCCGTATTCCTCATTTCCGTATCCCACAAAGCTACAAGGAATAGTTTTGTCATCCAATTTTGACCTCCGGTCTTTTGGAACATGCATGAAGGCTTTACATCCAAATACTTTTAGGTGAGCGTAGCTTACCTCTCTTCCACTCCATACTGCTTCTGGAATATCAAAGTTTAGTGGAACCGAAGGTGATCGGTTGATCAAGTAGACAGCTGTGTTGACAGCCTCCCCCCCAAAATGACTTAGACAATTTAGCCATTTTGAGCATGCATCGCACTTTTTCTACAATGGTTCTATTCATCCGTTCTGCAACTCCGTTATGCTGTGGAGTACCAGGAACCGTCTTCTCATGTCGTATACCATGTTTTGTGCAGTACTCTTCAAATTCTATTGATATGTACTCGCCGCCATTGTCAGTGCGAAGTCATTTCAACTTTTCTCCAGTCTCTCTTTCTACCATTGCATGAAACTTTTGAAAACATTGGAATACTTGACTTTTATTTCTTATCAAGTAGATCCATGTTTTTCTAGAAGAATCATCAATGAAAGTAACAAAGTATTTGTTTCCACCTAGAGATTCTACCTCAATGGGACCACACACGTCAGAGTGAACCAACTCCAATTTGTTTTCTTTTATCTTGGAGTTTTTCTGAAAAGAAACACGGTGCTGTTTTCCAAATAAGCAGTAATCACATGGGTCTAGTGATTTACCTTTGTCTAACGATATCAAGGATTGCTTTGCCAGTAACTGCAGCCCTTTCTGCCCAATGTGTCCCAAACGTCTGTGCCACAAGTTTGGAGAATCGCCGTCTTCTACTGCATTTATTTGACTTTCACACACCTTAAAGTGTGTCTTGTACAAATTACAACATAGCTTCCCTTTTGCTACCACCAGAGAACCTTTGGTAAGTTTCCATGTCGCATTACCAAAGAAATGCTCATAACCTTCCTTGTCCAGTGCACTTGCAGATAAAAGATTGAATCTCATATCTGGAACATGTCGCACATTTCGTAATGTAAATGTGCAACCAAGTGAAGTTTCCATAGTGATATCACCCATTCCCTCGATCAGTGAGGTGCTTTTATTTCCCATCTTCAACACACCAAAGTCTCCAGCTTTGTATGTGGAGAAGTACTCCTTGCTAGCAGCACAATGATATGAAGCACCTGTATCCACGATCCATTCAAGGTCTATGTCTGAGATATGACAACATTTATTTTGGTGACAAACCAATGTTGTCTCTTCGTCACTGCTTGAAGCTATTGCTGCTGTGTTGTTATCTCCCACCTGCTTTTGACATCGATCTTTGTCTTGCTTCAAAGATCTGCAATTCCTTTTGAGGTGGCCATTCTTACCACAGTTCCAGTACTTCACTCCGCTTCTCGATTTGGAACGACCTCTGGACTTGTCATAATCTTTTGATTTATCATGACTGTTGAAGTTTCTATTTCGGCTCCTTCCTCTTTCTTGTGTAAGAAGAACCTGTCCTTGCTTCTCTGGTTGCATCATCTTAATATGCAAAAACAAAGATGATGTGACCTCTTTCAATGTGATTGTTTCTTTACCATGAAGTAAAGTGGTCGTTAAACCATTGAATGAGGGTGGAAGTGAACTCAAGAGCATGATCGCCTTATCCTCGTCCTCTATAGTAATACCAAGACTAGCCATTTGGGATATAATACCATTGAAATAATTCAGATGAGACAAAAAATTTATACCTTCGCTCATTTGAAGTGTGTAGAGCTGCTTCTTAAGATACAATTTATTTGTCATCGTTTTGGACATATACAAGCTTTCTAGCTTTGTCCAAATCTCCATAGCTGAGTCGTTTCCGTCTACATTGTTCAAGACTTCGTCGGACAAGTGCAAGCGGATTGCACTTGCGGCTTTATCATCCATGTCTTGCCAATCATCATCTTTCATGGCTTCTGGCTTTTTCTCTTTGCCATAAAGAACTTTGTGAACACCTTGTTGAATAAGATAATCCTTCATCCTTTTCTGCAATGTGGAAAATCCATCATCTCCGTTGAATTTTGCCACATTGAATTTCATCTCTGTCATATTCGAGAAAATCAAGAACCAAATAACCAAGCTCTGATACCACTTGTTGGGAATAACGTCCCCGGTTCTAAGCGGAATAAAACCGTGAATAGTTATTTACTACTCACTAGAATCTTCGAGTATGACAGCGAGATAAATACCAGTAAAAAGGAAATAGAGACACCAAGATTTACGTGGAAACTCTCTCTCTGTGGAGGGAAAAAACCACGGGCAGTGAGAACAACTTCCCCTATTCGAAATAATGGGAATACAAGAGACAACTCAAGTTTAGAATTAAACTTGAGAAATACAAGAGAATTGAAACACTCAATATTTTCTTATACCGGATTGGTATAATCTCACAACTCTCTTTTCCTCTCTCTATTTCTTTCACTCACTCCTCTCTCAAGAAGCTCTCAAATTGCTTCTTCCTTTGATTTTTGGTGTGATTTTCCATCTACTAAACATGCCTATTTATAGGCAAACAAAGTTGAATAAACTATGTGTTTAAACTATTCATATGGTGGCTACTTTGCATTTGTCAAAGTTGGTATGCTACCAACCAAAGAAAATCTAGAAGCAGGACATCCAAAAATTCAAAGATGGAGTCTGGACACTTCACTTGACTGTGTATTTGGGTCTGAGTAGGTGATGAGAACCTAGGTGACGTACACCCCTGCATGGTCAGTTGGTGTCGATTGTAGCTTTCGTCAATTGTCCCAAGATAATGGGCTCAGGCCCTTTAAGGCTGAGCCGAGTAGCTAAACAAGATAATAATTAGAAACCCACAAAAATCCTAACTAATTTTTGTGGAGTGCAACCACCTGAGACCTTCCATGGCTAATCTGATAGCAATAAATTTCAAAAAGCTTGAGCAATTTTCACGAGGGTGATCTCCTCGTATCTTATAAGATTGAACCGTATAGTTGTATGGCCGCCTGAAATATAATGCAATGAGCAAATAAATTATATTTCAAGTTCAAGAAACCTGTTCCGTTATCACGTCTGAAAATTTGTCTCCTCAATAACTCTTGTCTGCATCGGAAAAACTTATTCTGTTGTGAATTTGGCTGTTAGAATTATTCTCCATCTTAGTCTCTTGTATGAGTTGGATGAGTTTGAACTGTTTTGTATGGTCCCTTCGTTGAGATGGCTATCAGAATTGTCGAGGCCGTGTGGGATGCCTGTCTGCATCCTTTGTTGAAACTGACGCTCAGACCTGCTGAGATCACCAGAAAACCTATTCTGTTTATCCCCCTTGTTGGGTAGGCGCTCAGACCTGCTGCGGCCATCAATAGAAAACTTCTCACGTCTTGTAAGGCAGATAAAAGTAAGTCTGGTAGGTTGAAGGTTGATGATTTCAGAGATGTCACAAAAGACATCATTGAAAGGTATCCTCAAGTGGAGATCTAGATGTAGAGAGTGTAGAAAATAAAATAGAAAGTAGCCGTTAGCTAATATCTCCCACTTGATATGACTTGATGTAATAGCCGTTAGTTTACTTTTACTTTCATAGCCGTTAGTTTATTCTTTATCTCATGTATATATATCTTTGAGTACTCTGTGAATAAAGTTAAGTTGGGTGTTTTTCATCCTAGTTTCTTTCTATGATTCTGTATTTGTTATCAACAGCATTCTTGTAAAGTCTCTTTATGGTATCAGAGCACCAAGCTAAAGAAGGATCTGTCTCAATTACTCATCTTGCTTTTCAGATAATTATTTGATATATTCTTCCTAACTCCTCCATTACTATTCTGCAAAATCCTCTGAACGATCTTCATAGGATTTTTTAATTACGAGAGCTCATTCAATTGACAACAAGTTGCAGCTCAGAAAGTGGGATAAATTCATTTGCTTTAATATTCCAGGAAACTGAAGAAAGAAGACGAAGTTACAGATACCAATAAAAAGGCAGTCTTCTATTTCTCAATTTTCTATTTTCTCTTAAAACTTTCAGTTAAAATTTTGTTATAATTTCCGTTAGTTGTTATTTTACTTCATCCTGTTAGCATTTCTGTTAGTACTGCATACGTATAGTTGGTAGAAAAGTTGACACTGACAGGTGTCTAACTTTTGCATGTTAAAAGACACAACTGATACATCTACTACAAACGTGTCTTTGGGGGAAAAATTGACACCGACAGGTGTTTAAATTTTTTGCATGATACAAGATCCAGCTGGCACTTCTACCACAAATTTATCAATAAATCTTATTTCTTTATTTCTCCTCCACTTTCGTACATTTTACTTCCCCAGGCGCATTAAAACTCGAAATTCACTCCTACACGCAAAAATGTCTTTTTAGCCGGAAAAATATCTCATCAGTCTTTATTCTTTACAGAACATTTTGTACTACCCCTTCAGAAGTCTCTTTCGCCGAAAACAATATCAAATCAATCTTTATCTCGTGCAGAACATTTCGTCCTCTCCCTTACGCCTTCTCCAATTTTAAATCTTCAGACTTCACCATCTGCAAAGTTACTACTTCTCTTCCTTAGTTGACGATCAAAACATTTTTTTTTTCCGTCTCCAGTTTCTCATCATTCAATCTTCATCATGACTGATCAGGGTAGTGAAACTACATCAGTTCCTTCTGGATCTGTTCCTTCTGGAGATAAATCTTCATCCTCTACGCATAACTCTGGATCTCTCCTTGATGCTACCCCAGTTACTATTACTAATCAAAAGTTGCATGGCAACAATTATCTTCCTTGGAGTAGGTCAGTCGAGTTGTTTATCACAGGCCGTGGTAAAAAAGAGTATCTTTCTGATACTATAGTTTGTCCTGTTGAGACAGATGAAAAATTCTCTACCTGGGAGGCAGAGAATTCAATGATCATGTCATGGCTTCTTGGATCTATGATCCCAGAAGTTAGTAATACGTTTATGCTTTATCCAACAGCAGCAGCTATTTGGAAAGCAACAAAAGAAATATACTCTAAAAGAGATAACATTTCTGAGTTATATGAACTGGAAACTCAGTTGAGGGACATAAAACAAGGAGATCTGTCTGTGAGTAAGTATTTTAGTATTTTATCTCAAATATGGCAACAGATTGATTCCCTAGAAATCTACCAATGGAGTTGTTCTACTGATGATCACTTATTTAAAACCATTAAGGAAACTAGAAGGCTATTTGGTTTTCTGTCCGGATTGCATAAAGATTTAGATTTAGTTAGGGGAAGAATTCTTAGTACCAAATCTTTTCCAACCATTAGCACTGCTTTTTCTGAGATCAGACAGGAAGAAAGCCGTCTAAAGGTTATGATGGGTGTTACTCCTACTGTTTTATCATTTGAGTCATCTGTCCTATTGTTGCATGTTAATGAAAACAAAAAAGATGTGAACTTTATGTCTAAAAAGTCCACTTCCAAGTCAGTTCCTAGTGATACTCAGAGTCAAACTAAGAAGTTTTGTAGATACTGCAAGAGAGATGGACACTTGATTGAAGAGTGTTATAGGAGACCTGGATCTACTGTGAAACCACCACCTTTCTTTAAACATAATCGTTTCAGACAGGGTATGAGTAAATCTGAGTCATGCAACTCTTGGAAGTCTGATTCTAATTCTTGGAAATCTCAACGAGCTAATATTGCTGACACTGATCTTAAGAGTGAAAGTGAACCTGTCTTTACACAAGCTCAACTTGATGCTGTTTTGCGTGTGCTGGACAGTCAGAGATCTCAAACAAGCCAGGAGCAAGTCAGGGCCACCATGGCCAGTACAGGTAGATTTGGTAAGACTTAAACCTGGATTATTGATTCTGGTGCTACAAATCATATGGTTTTTGATAAATCTTTGTTAAGTTGTTTTCAGTATTTGTATGCTCCTAAAACTGTTAAGGTGGCTAATGGAGATAGTATTGATATTCTAGGTTATGGAAATATTCAGTTGACAGCTAAGTTATCATTAAAGCATGTTTTATTTGTGCCCAAACTAGACTGTAATTTGATTTCTGCAAGAAAACTCATGATAGATAATAGTTGCTATATTGTGTTTTCTCCTGCAAAATGCTATTTTCTACCCTCTTCTTCTTCTTGCTTTCAGGAGAAAGCAATGAAGGAGAAGATGGCCAAGGAAATGATTGGCAATGCTGATCATCAGGACGGATTATATTTTTTGAAACCTGCTGAATCAGGACATTTTGAGGGCTATTCCAGTGTGTATGCTTGTATGCACCGTAATGTTTCTAGAATAGACAAGTCTAAAATAGCCTGTATTTTGCTGTGGCACAGAAGATTAGGACATCCTAATTTCTTGTATTTGAAGAAAATTAGACCTGATTTGTTTTGTAATATTTCTCTATCACATCTCAGATGTGAAACATGTGTGTATGGTAAGCAGGTAAGGGCTCAGTACCCTGCTAAGGTTTATAAAGGAAGTAAACCTTTTAATTTGGTTCATTCAGATATTTGGGGACTTTCTAGAGTCCAAAATGTTAATGGTAGTAGATGGTTTGTGATTTTTGTTGATGATCATACAAGAGTTACATGGCTTTACTTAATGAAACTGAAATCAGATTTGTACCAGGTGTTTAAGACATTTATTCAGCTAATCTATAATCAGTTCAATACCAATATTCTGAATTTTAGGTCTGACAATGGCAGTGAATATCTAGACAAGGATGTAAAATCACTATTAATTGAAAAAGGTATTCATCATCAAACTTCAAATGTATATACTCCTCAACAAAATGGAGTAGCTGAAAGAAAACATATACACATTCTTGAGGTAGACAGAGCTATCATGTTTTCTATGCATGTTCCCAAATACTTATGGGGTGAAGCTGTTCTCACAGCTACATAATTAATAAATAGAATGCCATCTAGAGTACTTAATTTTTCTAGTCCTAGAAAGAAATTACTTGAATTGTTTCCATACTGTTTATTGTTATCAGAACTTCCTTTAAAAACCTTTGGATGTACATCATATGTTTATTTACAATCATAGTTTAGAAGTAAAATTGATAAAAGATCTCTTAAATGTATATTTCTTGGATATTCAGGTTCACAAAAGGGATATAAATGCTTCAGTCCTCATACTAAACGATTTTATACTACTTTAGATGTTAGCTTTGATGAAGAAACTCCATATTACTTATCTTCTGAGGTCAGTAATGCTAATACAGAACATGAAAATTTCTGGAGCATCATTGATATTTCAGCTGTAGGAACACTTTCTAATACTACCACATCAGAAACTCAATCACCTCAACCAACTGAGGATACTGCACAGGAAAATCAAATTCATCAGGATGGCACGGTTAATCAGCAAACCGAAAGGTCTCACTTACCTATTACCCATGTATACACACGAAGAAGACTCCAGGTATCTTCTCCTGAATCTCTCAATTATTCTGAGTCTTCTAGAATAAATGAACATGAATCTAAACCAGAAAAATATTCTGACTCTGATGTTCCTATTGCAATAAGAAAAGGTACACGAGAGTGTGTAAAGTATCATAAGTTTTTGAGCAGTAAGGGATATACATCAGTATACTCCCTAAATGATTATATTTCTTATGATAGGCTCAATCCTATTTTCAAGGCATTTACTGTATGCCTAGATACTCATACTATTCCATCATCTATTGCAGAAGCGATGCGTAATGAACAATGAAAACAGGCAGTCAGCGATGAAATGTCAGCCCTTCTTAAGAATAAAACATGGGAGATAGTCCCAAGACCTAAACATGTTACACCAGTAGGATGTAGATGGATTTTTTCCTTAAAATATAATTCAGATGGGACATTTAATAAATACAAAGCTAGACTTGTTGCCAAGGGCTTTACACAATCCTATGGTATAGACTATGAAGAAACATTTGCTCCTGTTGCCAAGTTAAATACAGTAAGGATCATTTTTTCAATAGCTATTAATTTAGATTGGGATTTAGTTCAACTTGATATTAAAAATGCTTTTCTTAATGGTGATTTGAAAGAGCAAGTTTTTATGACTATTCCACCAGGTTTTGAGTCTGATGCAACAAAAGGAAAAGTTTGTCAGTTAAAACGATCTATTTACGGATTAAAACAATCTCCAAGAGCTTGGTTTAATAAATTTACCAAAGTTTTACTTACTTACGGATTTAAACAGGCACTAAGTGATCATACTCTATTTGTGCATTTTTCTGGGAATAATGTTACAATTCTAATTGTATATGTGGATGATATCATTTTAACTGGTAACTGTTGTATTACTATTAAACAAGTGAAACAATATCTTGCAACTAAGTTTGAGGTCAAGGATCTTGGCCCCTTGAAATACTTCTTAGGTATGGAAGTTGCCAGAAGCAAAACTGGAATGGTTATTTCTCAAAGGAAATATGTCTTGGATTTACTTCAAGAAACAGGTATGATTGGTTGTAAACCTGCATCCACTCCTTTAGCACCAGGTAATATGGATTTGACTCAGAAAGGTAATACTCTTACAGATATAATGTCATATCAGAAATTGGTTGGTAAATTAATTTATTTATCCCATACAAGACCAGATATTTGTTATGCTGTTAGCTATGTAAGTCAATTTATGCATTCACCTACTGACATACATTTACAAGCAGTTGGAAGAATATTGCGTTATCTCAAGGGATCTCCAGGACAAGGTTTATTCTTTGGCAAGCATGAAAGAAAAGATATTCAAGTCTATACTGATGCAGATTGGGGAGGATCTAAAGGTGGAAATATGCGGTCTACCTCAGGATATTGTACATTCTTGTGGGGTAATCTTGTAACTTGGAGAAGTAAGAAACAATCGGTAGTGTCTCGTAGTAGTGCAGAAGCTGAATTAAGAGCTTTAGCTCATGGATTATGTGAAGGGTTATGGATTAACAGGGTTCTTAAAGATCTTCATCAACCATGTTGTCAGATCAAAGCTTACTGTGATAATGTTTCTGCAATTCATATGGCTGAAAATCCAATACACCATGATAAGACAAAGCATGTGGAGATTGATAGGCACTTCATTAGAGAAAAATTAGAAGATCAAACCTTGAGTCTTCAACACATTGCTACTACTGAACAGATTGCTGATATTTTAACAAAATCAGTATCATCAATTGTATTTCTTAAGTTGTTATCCAAGCTTGGATGTATTAACATATATGCCAAGCTTGAGGGGGAGTGTAGAAAATAAAATAGAAAGTAGCCGTTAGCTAATATCTCCCACTTGATATGACTTGATGTAATAGCCGTTAGTTTACTTTTACTTTCATAGCCGTTAGTTTACTTTTACTTTCATAGCCGTTAGTTTATTCTTTATCTCATGTATATATATCTTTGAGTACTCTGTGAATAAAGTTAAGTTGGATGTTTTCATCCTAGTTTCTTTCTATGATTCTGTATTTGTTATCAACAGCATTCTTGTAAAGTCTCTTTAGACAGCAACTAAAAGATTTTGTTCAACCACTGGAGAAATCAGAAGGAAATAAGGAACTGGACATTTAAAAGTTCAAAGCATCACTCTCTGAACTAGACAGTCATATAAAAAATCTACCAGCAACTGCACAGGTGGATCAATTGATCACTTCTTTTCTGCTGGTTTCTATATTTCATTTGTTTTGAGCTCCCTTCCTAACAGATTCAATGATCAGGTAGCTAATCAACAAGGTGCTTATCTTGCTGACTGCTTCAACCGTATGGACATATGTCAAAACAAACCTGAAGGTTCAATAAGATTCCGAGCTGAAGGAAGGCATCGGTTCCACCCATTCAGGTGAGGAATATTTTCAGTAATGCGTACTTAGGGCACCCTTAAGAGCCTTTTAAAGTCTAATTATAGGAAGTACAACAACAACAACACATATCCAGTATATCCCAACGACTGCAAACGCTATCGCTATGGTATGAGGAGGGTGAGGGGCATACAAACAATACCTCCATCCCAAAGGATAGATAGTTTGCTTCCAGCGAGACCCCGGCTCTATATATACCTGCATAGATGACACAATAATAGAGATATGGTGTGATAGTGTGTTAGTGAAGAAATTTAGTAAATACAAATAGAAAGCTTCCAGTCATAATCGTGATAGGAAATATTTTCGCTATTTGTCATCTTGGGGCAGGGGGTTTAGTTCATCTAAGTGATCATCATTGAGCTTTATTTCATTCTACGAGTCCACTCCCACCATAAACTTTCTCAGGGACAAGTTCAGTAGCATTAGGATCGTGTTGCTGTAAAAAGCTACAAACATTAGGGTCCCTATTGCTCTGATATAAATTCTGTCACCGACACAAATCACTGAAGTGTGTTTCAGAATATGGTGATTTCCAATAGATCGTTATTCAGGTTTAGTTTAGGAGTAGGAAGTTGATGAAGTGGTTCAAGGAGTTACTCGTCAGCATTTCTGTTGTTTTCTGCTCCCTCGCATCTTATATTTCCTTGACATTATGGAAATGAATATAGTTGCCAACTCTTTAGTTGGAGTATACTGTTGAGGATACATAAAAGGATGGCTGAAAGTTAAAATTATGGTGTCAAATATATAAATACATGTCACTGACTTCAAGTCGTTCATTGTGAGTGCAACTGCAAAGCTTCCTTACTTGTGCCTATGATGCATCATATGCTTTTGGATTTGTCGATGAAGGTACGAACATCCGGGGCAATTTGCAACAGTGTGCGGTGAACAAACTGCTGCTCAACTCCCTGGAGATTGGATCTCGATAGGTCATAATAGCACTCAATGGCTGTGGTATTCTGTTTATGCCAGGTAAATACTGTTGGAAAAACGTGTATAGAGTATGATACCAAATAAGAAAGCGATGACAATGAGAAAAGCCAAGACACAACGTACGTTGCTGTCATTAAAGCTAAAATGCCTCCACCACGAGCGAGGTGAACTACACGGCATAAGCCTCCCAGGATATAACGGCTTCTTCCTTTCGTTCACTCTACGAGAGGAAGATGAACTTGCACAAGAGAAGTGTTTGACAGTGGAGGAGAGAAAGAAAGAGTAGGAGGATAAGATTGGTGAAATTTTCAAACTTTTCAAAAGATGTTGTATATCATTTAAGATAGCAATGCCTACTATTTATAGGCCTTAGGTTGTGTAAAATATCACTTTAAAAAATTGTTTCAGCAGTTTATTTAACATCCATATCAATTGCATAACGTCCATGTTTGAAGTGAGATGATTCTTGGATCAAAAGATGCAACTTGAATTGAAAAGTCCTGTCTTTTGGCACATCGATCGATGTTGGACAAAGAGCTTCAAACTTTACATTCTTCCAACATCGATCGATCTATGTTGGACAGAGAGCTCCAACTTTACATCCATACAACATCGATCGATCGATGTGATCGATATATGTCCAACAGAACACTCAAATTCATTTCAGCTTTCACTTAGTTCGATTCAACTTACACATGGATAGATCCAAGTGATTTCTTACAAGTTCAAAGTGTTCAAAACATCTTTCAATCTCCCAAACAACATCTTACATATTTTTATATAAGTTTGGAGCAAATTTTAAAGTGCTTTAGACGTACTTTTCCAACAATACATGACGCGGATTTATATATTTCCTGCTCCTATGTGATTTATACTGAAAGAAAAAAAGATGCTCTGATTCTCCTACATACTGTTTAACAAAAAGTTTGTCTCTCATTCAGCAAGCTAGTAAGTTGGCGTACAAGGGCTCTGGTTATTGGTGATTGGAGCAGGCGTTTTGTCTTTGGCAGAGACTCGAGTCGAATTTGAAGACTGAACCAGAATTTGTCTTTTGTGGATACAGATTTCATATAGAGTCAGGACTTGATCTTTTACTCAAATACTTTTTGGCGGCTCCTATCTAGCTGAAACTTAAGAAATTGTTTTTTCTTTTTTGGGATTTCGTAGCTTCCCTTTCATGCTAACTTATACTTCTTCCCAGTGCTGTCTTTTTGGTTATACTAGTGCTACAAACTAATTCAATGCAACTTGCATATATGTTAAGTTTCCTCCTTATGCATGCATTGTTTTCATCTGATCTTTGCCTACCTGGCACATTTGGTGTGATTGATAGCAGTCACAAATTGAACATATATCAACCGCATTCCTTTAATGGTGATAGACTTTACCTCGCTGAGCTCTAACTTGATTTTGACATACCTTAATTCTAGTGAGCTCCTATTGGATTGTTGTGGGACTCTTGAATACATCAAGCCAGTCATATATCACATGTGCAAAAACTTAATGTGCTTTTCTGTCACATCTCATTTTTGACTCATGCATTGGAGTCCTTGGTTAGAATTTGTTTCCAGAAAAGAGACAAATCCCAGAAGAACGACAATGCAAATTCGAAAATAATCTTGGTTATCTATGTCACCACAAGTCCACAGTGAAGATGAAGCTACAAAATACTCCAACTTGATTCTGATTGCACATCATTTTAGTGTAAAGTCTCAATTTTGTCAAGTTCCCACCAATGATTCCAGAAACGGTGAAACAATAAATTCAAGCAAGATTACTATGCACTAAGCACCGACTGCAAGGACAGACACGGAGGAGAAAGGAAGAGCAAAAGAGTTTTGCCATCCTTGGTGACCTAACAAGTAAATAAAGCAACAGCTTTGCAAATCAACAATAGTAATAGCATATACTACACTTGCTGCATTTTCATCAAAAAATTCATCAAAGCTGGAAAAGATGCTAGCATTTTCCAGAGATACACATTACACCATATTGAATTACTTTATTGCGTCTATCGCTCAAGAGGAAGGAAAGAATGTGCGTCCATCACTGCAAGAGCTTAAGTTTCATTCACCAATTACCAACAGAAAATGGAAAAAAAAAAAAGAAAAGGAATTAGCAGCAAGAAATCAAGATAGACCTCCATGATATGATCAATTTTCTCCAACATCCTCGTCCGCAAAATTCAGGGCCTGACAAATTGATTCTTCATATTCTTCTTCATCATCATCGTCATCATTTGAGAAATATGATTTCCTCCCTATCAAATCAATCACCCTTTTGGCTGGACCAGAATCTCGGGGAGTGTCATTGGTGCACCTTGAAATCCTAATCCTTGGAAGCACATTAGGCACTGCAATGGCTATTGGAGAATCTTCAGCTTCTGAACTCCTATGAACTACGACTTCATTAGGAATTTCCCATTTCTTTTTCACCCGAATTTCAGCAGCCGAATTCTGGTTTTCTCCCTGTACAACACGCGATTTCCCAACCGACAAAGACCGTTGCTTGTCACATCTCTTGCTTCCATCATTCTCATTTTCAGGCAACGACCTCTTCCTCACTGCTGAAACTTGAGCTGTGCTCTGATTATACCTACTTGCAACAACCCTCCCTGGCCTTGGTGCCTTCTTGCTCGCAGCAATCGATTTCTCCCCATCTATGAACAATTTTTTTGGCTGTATTGAATTGGGAATCCACTCTTCTCTCTTCACAGCCTTCTTTGATGCAATTGTGGTAGCAACCTGCCTCGAAGCTTGAGTTCTAGCAAAACCATTCCTTGATTTGGGACTAAGGGTTAAACTCTTTCTCCTTTCTTTTGACACCACCGTCTCTTCACCAACCTCGTTTAGCTTCCAAAAACACGATTTTCGCCTATTCTGGGTAGGTTGAACTGGGGTTACCATCCTCTCTTGCTTGACCAACTGCCCTGATTTAAAAATCTCCGCAGGGCCCAAACTTAAACCCCGTCTCCTTATAGCACTAATCTCTCCTGGGCATAAACTCAAACCCCTTCCGGGCGTCTTTTTTCTTGCACTAATGGCTAAGCCTTCTTCCACCATTTTCTTCTCCTTCAAAATCTTTACATTTCGCTTCTGCTCTACAAGCTTTTCAGCGAGATCCTTTTCTCTTTTCTCTTCATCTTTTACAGATTTCTCAAATTTCTTAATCCTCAAAGCCTCCAATCTTGACGACAACCAACCAATTTCCCTCTCTATCTCCTCCATTTCTTGATCAATCTTCTTCTCATCTTCAACCTCTTCATGCTTTCCTATATTTGGAGTCAATTTTTCATCAAAGACCAACTTAGAAACAGCCCTTAATGATTTGATTCTTGAATTTTCAACAGCCCCATGTGGATCAAGCGCCTTGAGAGGCAACGGAGACTTAACTACAATCAACGACTTCTCAAGCAGAGGACTCCGATTTTCTTTGCTTGAGAAAGATTCGAGCGAATCAGATGGATTCAAAACAGTTTGTTTCAAAGAGGACCACGAAGATTTCAAGATCGTTGATGAATCCTCTGATTCTCCATTATCAAATGCTGCATTATCCCACACGGAATTGATGCCTTCAGGAAATCGTAGAACACTCATTTTTCTTTACTGGGCTTCGATGATCTTGGTGAATTGAGGCTTGCTTTGACGAATTTCAAGGCGCGTGTCAGGAGATTTTGTGTAAAAGTGATATGGGAATAGAAATTATGAGTTGGGGGAATGGGGATTCTTTGTATTGTTTTGAGTTTTCGACCGTTGGAGAAAATGAGACGTTAGATTTCCGCTCCATTTGTGGCCAATGGATCTTAAATTGATATTACAACAACGCTCCAGTTTGATTTTAAGACTTGTTACGAGAAATGAAGTACACAGTAACATTTAAAAATAAACAAATTTACATATACTGAAACAGTAAAATCTCATTTAATTTTTTTAATGGGGGTATTAGATGAAAAATTGGAGAACATTAATTCTTAAAATTTCAAATTAACGCAAACATCATACGCTTAAGGTGGCGATGATCTTCTAAACCCGGTTTAGATCTTAGGAGGCTAAATATAAGGTAAAATTGAGGTCTCCAATCACGCGTCGCCACGTGCACAAAAGCGATTTTTTAAAGAAAGGGATACTGCACTTTTTTTTTTTAAAAAAAAAGACTATTTTTGTACACGTGACGACGCATGATTGGAAACCTGATATTTTGCATCACCTTTAGCCTCTTCAGATTTGAACCGCTTCTAAACCACACCGCTTTAATTTTATGGCTATGACATGCATATTGATTAACTGTCCACTCTATCCAAAGATAGTCACAATGTATTAAAGAATGATAAACTAATGAGATAAGTACAATACCATACACTGCTACTCGTTTCATTTAGAATGTGTTGTACATAAAATAATATGCACAAGGAAATTGGATTTAGTAGAAACTTAATATACAAAAGAACTAACAACTAAATAAGTAGTCCTAGTTCAAATAATTTAAGTTCAAGTCCAAGATCAAGAGATATTAGTTCAAACATTTATAAGTACAAAGTTCTTCCTACCTAGAATAGTGTTTTAAGTTTCCATATATTTGTTTATCCTATCTATTATCATGCACATGTATTGGTTTATTTCAAGTAGTAAAAAAAACTGCCAATAGCATTAGATACAATTGAGGATTCTTCTGTTGTTTTTTTTGTACTTTTTTTTTTCTTTTTAAATAGCTTCAACAAACTTACTTTTGTGCTTCACAAATGAGCAACAAATCATCATCATCATCCATATCTAGTATATCCCAACGACCGCAAAGGCTATCGTTAGGGTCTGGAGAGGATAAGTGTTAGACAGACAATACCTCTGTCTCAAGGGATAGAGAGTCTGCTTCCAGTGAGACCTCCGGCTCTATATGTACCTGCATAAATGACATAATAATAGAGATATGATGTGCTAGTGTGTTAGTGAGGGAATTCATGAAATACAAAGAAGAGGCTTTCGATATTAAAATACACATAACATGTATATGTACATGTAATGCAAATCAACGGTAAAACATAAGGAAACAAGTGCAAAGTCAACCTAAAGCGTAGATAGTGTCTACGCATTTCTGTACCTGGTTAACTTTAATCTTATGTCTCCATGAACTCCTATCCTGGACCATGTAGTCAGAGAGGTGCAAATCTAGTAGGTCGTGCCTAATTTGCTCATCCCAAGTCAGTTTGGGCCTGTCTTTCCTCCTGTTATCCTCTACAATGAGGCTTTCAATTGCTCTGACCGACGCCGTTGTCTGTCTCCGCTTGACATGCCTAAACCATCTCATTCTTCCTTCCCTTATCTTATCTGTTATACTAGCCACGTCTAACTGTTCTCGAAATTAGTGAATAACATTTTTTTCTGGGTTGAGATCTCCTCTTAACATTCTATGTCTTATCTTCTATCATCTATGAAATTAGTAAATAACACTTTATTATGGGGTGAGATCTCCTCGTAACATTCTATGTCTTATTTCTATCACGTTTAATAAAAAATATTATATTTATTCAATTCTTTCTAAATTATCATACCTAATGTGATATTACTAAATGAAATAGAAGATATGACATGATTGGGTAAGAGATTTTTTAACTTTTTTTTTCCGCTCTTCTATTTTATGAATGACACTTTGGCCATGTGAATCACATAATTTTGTCCTATTGAGTCCGAGAAAAAGTTCCTATAAAGTGGACGTGCCCTTTTCGACATCTTGTCATAATTTTGCTAGATTTATGTACTGAAACCCAAATGCTTCTGGAGCGAAGATAATATTACTCTACAGGTTTTAAATGCATCCCATCAGAATATAAATGTTGCAGTAATACGAAATGGAAAATTAGATTGTGTATTGACGTTGCTCTATGCTTCACCCACGACATCCATAAGACAACAATTGTGGAAAAGCTTGGCTCATATGGCCACTATTTTTCACTGCCCGTGGTCAATTATAGGCGATTTCAATGAAGTTATCTCACAAAGAGACAAGCATGGAGCCAGAAGAGTTGGTACGGGAGGAGGGCTAAGCCGAATAGTACACAGATGCAAACTTATGGAAATGCCTTATTCGGGGCCCAGATATACGTGGACAAATGGATGGGAGGGAGATGGTCGCATTGAGGAGCGTATCGATTATAATTTGTGTAATGATTTGTGGAGCAACAAGTTCCCTCCTACAGCCCTATACCATTTGTCATTGCCAAGCTCAGACCACTATCCGTTACTGTTGATGACTGTATCGAAGGAGGAGACCCGCAGGCAAAACAAGAGATTTAAGTTTCAGGCTTCTTGGCAGGAACAAAAAGAATTTAAACCATTCCTACAATCTATATGGAAGGATGATGGATGCGCGTTGCACAGCCAGCTCAACTGCTGTGCCGACCGATTGAGCTGGTGGCGGACGAACGTATTTGGAAGCATACAACAAAAGAAGCGAAGATGTTATGCGCGGCTAAAGGGCTTGCAAAAGGCCAGATATACCAGTCCATCTAATTATCTAGAGGAGTTGGAGAGTAAAATTCAGGAAGAACTGCATGATCTTTTGCAACAGGAGGAGATTTATTAGATGCAAAAATCCAAACTTAACTGGCTCATGCAAGGCGAACGTAATACTAGATTCTTTCATGCAACAGCGGTTATAAAGAGACGCAGAAATGAGGTACATCGACTGAAAGATGAACATGGCGTATGGGTGGAAGATAAAGAGAAGTTGAGGCGCATGGTATTTCGATTTTATACCACATTATATTCAGAAGAAGGGCTTTTGAATGCACAGCAAATACATATCAAATTTCCACCCCTTTCGACTGTTGAGCTGCATGCGTTGAATAAGCCGGTGGTGGCAAGCGAGGTCGCCCAAGCGGTGTTTCAGATGGGTCCATACAAAAGTCCGGGACCGGATGGATTTTCACCAGTTTTCTATCAGAGAAATTGGGATATAGTTGGTACGTTGGTTACGCGATTTATTCTGACTTCCTTTAATGACCGATGTTTTCCTGCTATTATGAATGAGTCGTACATAACTCTTATTCCAAAGGTTGAGAGTCCGGAGACGATTTCTCAATTTCGACTGATCTCTCTTGCGAAGGTTGTGGTGAAGATTATATCAAAAGTAGTTGCAAATAGACTAAAACTGGTGGTTGGAAAAGTGGTGAGTTCTTACCAGTGTAGCTTTATACCAGGTAGACAAGCGAGTGATAATATTATTGTAGCCCAGGAAATCCTACACTCTATACGCAGAAAGACAGGAAGACAAGGGACAATGGCGGTGAAAATAGACCTAGAAAAGGCCTACGACAGAATTAGCTGGAGGTTTCTACGCCATGTGCTTGAGGCTGTCGGGTTCGAATCACACATGATTGATATTATTATGCATTTGGTGACATCCGTACAGATGAGGATCCTATGGAATGGAGAGACACTTGATACTATACAGCCTCGGAGGGGATTGAGACAAGGGGATCCTCTAGCCCCGTATTTGTTTGTTCTTTGTATGGATTGGCTAAGTCAACACATTCAAGTAGCTGTGGAGGCGGGGGAATGGAAACCTGTCAAGGTTAGTCGTACTAGTCCTGCTATATCACATTTGATGTTTGCTGATGATTTACTATTGTTTGGAGTCGCGACTGAGACACAAGGGGCAGTTATAAAGTCGATTATGGATGAGTTCTGTGAAGTTTCCAGACAGAAAGTGAACTTCGCAAAATCACAGCTATATTTTTCTGCCAACACGAACAACATGCAGCGGCAGATGTTGGGGACTAGATTTGGTATCCCTACCACGTATGACTTGGGAAAATACCTTGGAATGCCGTTACTACATGGAAGGGTTACAGCGGACACGTACAATGGATTCGTGGAGAAGGTCAGGGGACGCCTAGCCGCTTGGAAAGGGAGACTATTATCTAAAGCAGCGCGAAACATACTGGTACAGTCAGTTATCGCAACGGTACCGTACTATTCAATGCAGACATCTTTACTGCCTGCTACGACATTGACATCGCTGGAGAGATTAAATAGATCGTTTTTTTGGGGTGAATTTGATGAAACACGTAAGATGCATGCGGTGTCCTGGGATACTATATGCAGGTCGAAGAGTATGGGAGGGACAAGGATTAAAAGATTACGCCAGATGAATATAGCACTATTGGCCAAGTTGTTATGGCGCTTGATAGTGGAGGAGGATGTCTTATGGGTTAAGGTACTCAGGGCAAAATATGGGTCTCCCCTACGAATTTCACCACCGAGACAAGCCACCACACATACCTGGGAGAGTATCTTGGCGGCGGTCCCTCTAATCTTGGCTGAGCTGACGGAAGAACAACAGCAACAAGTTCATAGGGATGATTTCCTGAGTGATGTATCCTGGAGGGGAAAACCGAAAGAGACATTTTCGGTAAAGTCGGCGTATGAGCTTCAAACAGTGGAAGATGGAGTCGAGGACGCGCGACAATGGCAGAATATTTGGAGCCTTAAGGGCCCCCAGCGAGGGAACCTCTTACTGCGGCAAGCTAAACATGATAGACTACCCACGAAGACATTATTGTGGCAAAAACACTTGGTTGAGTCACCGTTTTGTGAGATTTGTGCGAATGTGATTGAAGATGGGTTGCATGTTCTACGTGATTGTCCGCGTGTTAAAGCAGTGTGGATGAAGCTACTACCCCGACCGAACCGGATGGATTTTTTTGGGGATGCAGGAGATATATCTGGGTGGATTGATCGCAATTTAGCCAATGCAAACAGTGCGAGTTGTCGGGGAGAGAAGTGGTCGTATATCTTTAGAGAAGCAGTTAGCTACATCTGGCATGCCAGAAATAAAGATTTATTTGAGAAGGAAGATAGTCTATATCCGGATAATCGAGAGATAATTACAACTGTATATGATAGGGCTAGAAATATTAGGCTTGCTTGGCAAGATGGTTTACAAATGAATGAGGGTGATGCTTGTAAATGGTTGAGGTAGATACGCTGTAAAGATGCTTCTAAGTTGTTTGTGAATAAAAGATCCCTTTTCCAAAAAAAAAATGCTTCGTGCAAAATTACATTTCCTGGTCTTCAGAGCTTCCACCGTTTCAACCTTAAAAAATATTATAAAAAATGTAAATCAATATCTCAGCGTCCTACTAGATTAGAAAAAGAATTACACGGAAACCAAAATGCTTTTCCGTAGATGGTCCATGGTCGAACAGTCCCATTAGCAGCTTAGGAGAGCGTTCTTCCCGGGCCTTGCGTACTGACGTGTAACAATAAACTCGAATGGATCTATTTTGTATTTGACGAAAAATAGAGATACTTGTTTGAATATATTTGCCCTCTTCCTTGAAAACAGACTTAGCACTTGATCAGAATCTTCCATTCGCAATAAATATTATACTTTGCGGGTTCTATAGCGGGTCCGCCAGTAGAAAAGTCGGGTTGCTGCTGAGCCATATGCAATGAATTCGGGTCGATCTGGATTAGTTATTGCTCCTTTCGTCGTAAAAATATTGTATTATATTGAACTAAACATAATTTAAATGAAACTATTTTGATTAATATTCTTGATATATTCTTAGTTGGTTCATTGAGATAACTAGTAAAATTCTATTAGTGTCAATTGAAAGAGTAATATAGGAACTTGACTGTTAATATATTTTTTATTTTTAAAAGTGGACAATACTGTTAAGACAAATCAAAATAGAAACTAGAACAATACTTTAAGTAATTATTAGTTTTTTCTTATTCGTATAAGTCCAAAATCAGGTAATAAACATATAGGTTTTCTAATGTATCATTTCTATTGTTGGCTAAAGCATCATTCTGTTGGCTATCTTTCTTAGTGGAAGAGTCCCAATGACCTACAACAACAACATTGCTCCATTGTCTTAGAGGCTCCCGCCAATGGCAGGGTATAGAGGGGTTAGATGTACGCAACCATATCCATGTGTTAGAAACACACAGAGCTTGTTTCCAGATAACCCATAATGAAAATTGCGTCAAATTGTGTCGATCAACTGCTACTTCACAATACAAAGAGCGCAGTTAATTTAGCGAGTCATTTTGCTTTATTCCATCATATTCCAAAATCAAAGACAATCAAAGAAGAGCGTGTCTTTGATTTTGATGGCCTAGAATGATTCGTTAAATTGTTAGAATACTCTAGGACATGTTGGTGGCTTAGAATGATGAGAAGCGTCATTGGTATCCTAAGCATATTGAAGGCTTAGAAAACTAGAAGATTCTAAGATGGTCTTGTGCATTGGAAAGAGCATAAGAAGAAGCATAAATAGGTGTGTTGAGACACACACAAAAGGTAGCCAAGAAAAAAAAGAAAGAGACACAAGAAAAAGTGCAAGAGAGAAGAGGCAGAAAAGAGAAATTCGTAGGTGCTGCTGGTAGCCCTGTCACCTTCCAGAAAATTGCATTTGCTAAGTTGTCTACCATTGGATCATCAACAAAGTTTAACATATTGTTTCTAACACACAAATGTATGTTTTGAACGGTGTAGATGTGTTTTTGAGACCTCTGGGCTAGTCCAATAAGTACAGTCCCGAGACAGTTTTTCTTATCATAAAATTTCAGCTTTGTGTTTTGTTGCTCTATTGTATCTTGTCATGTTCCAATATTTGTTGTTTGATCTTGATGATGACGCATTCCTCTAGTTGTGCCTAGAGAGAACTTGTTGTACATATTATTAATTATAGTGGAGATCGTTTAAGTGGCTTACGGGTCTCGTTCTTTCTACTTCTATTTTGAGAGGTTCTTCCATACTAAAAATTGTTGGTGTTTCTGTTCGTATTTTCGATTGATCATTTTTCTAAAATTGCTGTATTTTGAGAGAAATTTTTTGTTATTCTATTGTGCTATCATGGTTTCCTCCCAATACATTCGGGGAAAAGTCCATGGCTTTGCTTTGTCACTAAAGTAAATAAGAAGCAAAACGATAAAAGGGGTTTTCGTTCCCTTCAGTATGTTGAAGGCTGAATCGAAGAGTATGTAAGTTCTTAATATGTTTTTTAGTCTGTTTTGATTATTTGTAGTATGTTTTGTTTATCATTTTATATTTCTTCCGATATTTTTATGCACTTATTATTTTTATATGTATGTCATAGTTATTGTTTTTGTATGTTTTGTTCATTGTCCCATAACTTTGTGTTTATATATTTTATATATACAAGACATTTGAAAAAAAAAAGAAAAAATGCATAATAATAAACAAAATATACAGAAAAATAGATAAAACATATAAAAGAAATATAGAAAACAGATGACTCATTTAATCAGACTTCCGTTCAGCATGTTGAAAGACAAATATATATATATATATATATATATATATATATATATATATACCACACCACAAACAAGAATATAAACTACCGACACTAACAGATAATAATAATAAACAAAATAACAAAGCACTAATATAAACAAAGTAAAAACTACAAGTAAAACAAAATATAAAAACAGTAAGTAAAACAAAATTAAATGAACAGAATTTAAATGGGGGTTATTAAACTCCCAAGAATAAAAATAAAAACAGAAAATAAAAAGGAAAGGGAATAAGATTAGGCGGAACTAATTCCAGCCGGTCATAATAATATTAAGAACAGTAAATAAAAAGGGAGAGGGAATTATGTTAGGCGGAACTAATTCCACCAATTATATAGATATATAATACATAAAACAAAGAAACAAAATTAAAAACAGTATTTAAAGAACTCAAAAAGTAAAAGAATTCAAATCATACCATATATTTATTTCTTCAAAAATATTGGAGATACAACTATTGTTTGAAGATTGGAGATCTTCAAGGATATTGGTTTCAAAAGGTTTAAATGAAAGATATTCAAGAACAAATAAAGTGTTCTTGGTATGGGATAGTATGAGAGAAAGCTTGGAAGTATCTTGGATGGAAATGAAAAGTGGGAATTATGAGAGAGAAAATGTAAGTAGTATGGTAGAAAAACTTGTGTCCTTTCAAGTGAGCATACCCCCTCCTTTTATAGGAATTTTGAGAGGAATATGGCCAAAATAAGGGTCCCTCTACTATTATTTGCTTTGTCATTTTCGCACAATTTTTTTTTACACTTGCGTGGATATTTCCGATTTTTTTTTGCATGTTATATCAACTATTACAATATCAATTCAAATTTTACAAATATGAAATTATTACAAATATTACAAATGATTATCTTATTCTATCAAATCAACATCTTCATCCACTGCATTTGTCGATCCTGAAGATGATGAAGGTTTTGCTTCTTGCAATAAAGGAGCAAATTTCATCAAAATATTTTGCATCTCTTCAGGGTCTTTCGCCATTGCCAGTTGAGATTGCATCCTTGATTTGTGTAATAAAAATTGTTCATGTCCGGGCTTCACCGGTGCTGTTATTGTTTTTCTGCTATCTGCAATTTGTTTTTGCGCATTCCATATTTTTATTTGTTCCATTACTTTGTGAGGGTAAATGGATTCTGGAATATTGAATGATGTCCACCATTTGATATAAAATTTTCTTTTTATCAAGGGTACTTTTATATTTGGAGTATATTCTGCTCTCCATTGGAATACCCATGGCAAATAGAACTTCATATGAAATATCATCATTTCCGAAAATATCTTCTCTTCATCTGTGGGAGAATACATCTTCGTAAATACTTGTAGTGATGGTCTCACTACATCATTCAAATATTCTGCACAGGAGTCAAAATGATCCCACCATGCTGCGAACCAATATGGAATATTCTTCGTCGTTATTCTTCTGGTATCAAAAAATATTAACCAGGTGTGTGAACCCCTGGAGTTTTGAAAATATAGGGAATTATACCAAGCTTGTTGGTAATCCCAATAATTAAAAGAGACATTTGAAAATAAATTTGAATTATATCCTGCAGGAAAATCAATTTCCTCAGATAAAGATCCAAATTGTTTTTGCCATTGCTCCGGTGTCATTATAGACACTATTTTAAAGTTGGAGAAGGCATACTCTATATTATCTTTATTAAAATGATGTTTTATTTCAACAGAATTTGTCATTATCAACAGATGTTGATAATATTCTGTAGTTTTTGCAATATTCCATGATTTATAGAAAAAATCTTTTCCAAAATAATTTTGTAAAGAAATTAATGGGTTTTTATCATAATATGATTTTTCTATAGTAGTAATATATTGATAAAAAGACTTTTCCACAAACTGGGTTGTTTGCACGGCTTTTTTATATGTGGGCATTTTGCTGGTAATTTCTGTGGATTGGGGTTTGAAAACTTTATTGGTTTTTTGGGTTATTGAAGTAGTTGGCTGTTGTTTTGATATTGCTGATGAAGTCTCTGCTATTTCTGTAGATTTTGGAATATTGAATCTTTCAAGCAATGCTTGAAATTCAGAACTATTGGATAGGTTTCAATAATGGATATTGGTGTTTTATTTGGAGATATTTGGGATATTGGAACTGCGGCTATTGGGGTTTTTTGAAGAAGTTCTTCCTCTTCTTCAACTTTATCTGCCCACGTTTTCCGTGGGATATTATTGTCATTATCCGCCGGTAGCTTTCCTTTGTCTTTGGACTTCCTCGGCATTATGTCTGTTTTGGAGGAATTCTCTGGTCAGAAAGTCTGGAACAAAATTTGTATCTCCTTTTATATATTCAATATCAAAATCATAAGATGTAGACAATTAAATGATGGATCAGTTAAACTGAGTTTTGCTAAAATAAGAATAAAATTGTCAACACTGAAGAAATAATAATAGAGAATTTTGACAAAGCAGTAAATAACTGGGTCATTCCAAAGATCAAGAAAAATGAAATATATGAGTCTTCAATATTCAATATGTTAAAATCAGATTATATAATTAAAACAGAGGAAAGAGATATTCCACTCTCTAAACCATTTGAAACAATACAACTTTTATCTTATAAATCACTTGAAAAACATAAAAAGAAAGGATATCAATATTTACATGTTGGTTTAATACAAGTAGGTATCAAACCTTTAACAAGAGAAGGTTTAGATACATCAATATTTGTTGTCTTAAGAGATATAAGACATAATAATTTTGAACAATCACTTCTTAGTTCTGTAGAGTCTAGTCTATGTACAGGACCAATCTCTTTTGATTGTTATCCTAATTTTTCATGTTCTTTGAAAGATACACAAATATTGAAAACTTTAGTACTTCAAATCAAAACACATGGATATGATATGTTGCCAGGATCAATTCCATTGGCTTTAATATATCGGATTCATTACAAAGTAATGAGTTCCATGTTTATTGGTCCAAAACCCAAACACTCTTTAAAAAGAGGAGAAACAATGATTTTACATACAGATCTTACCAGATCTAATGCTGTAATTTCAAGATCTATAAAATGGAAGGATGTAAATCTTCCAGATGAATGGGTTTTGGAAGGAGCAGTTAAAGCTACAAATAAAATACATGAACCAAATACTGAGATCAACAAAATAAGACAATTAAATGATGGATCAGTTAAACTGAGTTTTGCTAGAAGTTTCTCCGCTAGAGAAAGAGATAATGCATCTATTTCTAGTACAATAAATTTAGGAAGATTTTCACAGATACCATCTGTGATAGATGTTCCTTACCAAAAACAAAGATTATTTTCAACATCAGATGTTGAATATGCAACCTCTTCATTTAGAAAAGCTGATTATTCTACGGAAATTCTTAGACCAGTTTATTCTAAAAAAGAGTATTATTCTAAATCTGATATTAATGCACCCAATACATCACAAAATATTTACAATAAATCAGACTTTAGTGAACCTAATAGTCCAACACAATCAGCAATAACAGATAATATTGCAAATGAATTAAATGTTATAGAAAAAGAATTTGAGGTAAATAAAATTATATTACACAATAATTTTTATAGCCAGGAAAATACTAGTAAAAGAGAATGGTTTTTTAAACATTATTGTAATATTAGAAAACAAATACAAAAAGATTATTATGAATTTATAAATACTCATAAAATAAATATATTTTTCTTTGATTGGTTTCAAATATATGCTTCACAAAATAATATAGAATTTCCTTTTAAAACTTTAAACCCAATAATTGAAAAACCAAAAGAATGGATAACCATCACAGCATCAAAAAAGATAGTGTCAAATCATCCACCTTTAGGAGGAATAAAGTTAGATGTATCAGGGAATCCAATAGAAGCTATTCCTTACAAAAATATGACAGAAGATTCTCTTACAAATACTAAACATATTATTCAACAAAATAATTATACAAATACACATCTACATACAATAGGAAAACAATTAAATAAGTTAGAAAAATATTATCAAACAACAACAATAAAATCTACAAGTGAAGAAATACCTAACCAAAAATTTAAACAACCATTATTCAAACCTTTTCAAATATCATCTTCTAGTATGCAAACTAAATCTAATAAAGATGATTTCAATCAATTTATAAAACAACAATTAAGTCGTATAGAAAAAAGTCTAGAAAATAGTAATTCTATAACAAATGAGGTAGTTGCAGATTCAAATGTTAATACTTCTATAGCTAGCAGAACTAGAAATAAAGAAAAAGAAGTTACTTCTTCTAAAATTAATAATTTAGAAGAAAATGAATCTTCAAATAATTCGGATAATTCTGATAGTTCAGATAATGAAATAAGCAAAGCATTTGAACAATTCCAGAATAACAATTCTAATAAAGTAGAAAAAATAGAATGGGATAAATCTATAATACCAGTACAAATGTCTACAGATCTAAAAATAAAACCTATTTCCCAATATCGTTTTAATGCACAATCAATATATTCTTGGAATATAGATGGTATGTCAGAATATCAAATAATAAATGTATTACAACAAATGACAATGGCAGCCAATGCTTATAGAACTCAGTTAACACCTGATGATAAAGCAATTGCTGAATATCTTATTTCTGGTTTCTCTGGACAACTTAAAGGTTGGTGGGATCATTATTTAACTCTCATACAGAGACAAGAAATATTAAATGCAATAAAAGTTGATGAAGAAAATAATCCTATAATTATAGATGAAGGAACAATATCTGATTCGGTTGCTACACTTATATTATGTATATCCTTACATTTTATAGGAGACCCATCACATATTAAAGATAAAAATGCTGAATTATTAGCAAATCTAAGATGTAGAAAACTTAGTGATTTTCAATGGTATAAAAATACTTTTCTAACCAGAGTCATGATTAGAGAAGATTCTAATCAGCCATTTTGGAAAGAAAAATTCCTTGCAGGATTACCAAATTTACTAGTGGAAAAGGTTAGAAATAAAATAAGAGAAAATTCAGGACAACAAATAATATCTTATTCAAACTATACATATGGAGAATTAATAAGTTTTATACAAAAAGAAGGATTAAGATTATGCCAAGACATAAGATTACAAAGTGGTTTAAAGAAAGAATTAAGACAGACTAAGTCTGAATTAGGAACTTTCTGCAAACAATTTGATAATGATCCATATAAACCTTATCATAAAGAATGTCAAGGAGAATGTTCTAGAAAACCTTATAATAGAAATATTAGAAAGCCATACAATAATAAATATAACAATAGATATAATAAAAACACTAAATATAATAAAAGATTTCAAAAATCCTCTAATGAATTCTATAAAAATAAATACAACAATAAGTATACTAAAAAACCTTACAGAAAGACAAATTACAAGAAAAATAAAAATACAAAAGATTACAAAAATATTGAATGCTATAAATGTCATAAGAAAGGTCATACTGCAAATTATTGTAGATTAAAAACAAAATTACAAGAATTAAATCTAGAAGAATCTATACTAGAGAAAATTTCAAATCTACTTGTTGAATCTTCTTCGGAGACAGAGGAAACATCTTTCGAGTCTGCTGAAGATCTTCAAGTTGATAAAATATACACATCTTCTTCAGAAACCTCTGATGAAGAAAAACATCTTTATGTTCTAACAAAAGAACAAGAAACACTATTAGAAATGTTAAAACATATAGAGAATCCCCAATTACAAAAAGAATATTTAGATAGAATAATAGATATAAATTCAAAACAAAAAGAGACAAATAAACCAACTATATTACCAAATGTTTCAACTAGTTATTATGATTTAACTAGTATATTAAATAAAAAAAAAGATACAAAGAATAAAAATACAACAATCCCAGATTTACAAAAGAAATAAAAGAAATAAAAATAGAATTAAAAGAGTTAAAAAATAAACAAAAACAAGATTCAGAAGTTATGAAATTAATACTTACAAAATTACAGACTACAGAAGAGTCTGATCAATCTTCAGAAACAGAACCAGTAAATATAGATAACAATATCATAGAAAATATTTCTAATGTGCCAGAAGATTTTTTATTTGTTTTAAGAGAGATAACATCAAGAAAATATTTAATAAGAATAACAATAAAATTCTCAGAACAATATCAGTTAGATACAATTGCTCTATTTGATACAGGAGCAGATCTTAATTGTATTAAAACTAATTTGGTTCCAAAATCATATAGAGAATCTACAACTACTAGACTCTCTACAGCAAATAATACCAAATTACAAGTCAAAAGTAAAACTGAAGCTTATATTATAAAATCCAATGCATCAATTAAAACAATGTTTTTAGTTGTAGATGATATTCATCATGCAGTTATACTAGGAACACCTTTTATGAATCTAATTACACCATATAAAGTAGGAATTAATTCTATTTATTTTAAAATAAGAAATAAAAAATTACATTTTGAATTTTTAGAAAAACCTAAAACAAAAAATTTAGATTTAATAAAAACTTGTTCTATTCATAAAGAACAAATAAATGCAATAATTAAAAGTAAAATTTTTCAATTACAATCATTAAAAGATACAGTAAATATTAATCAAATAGAACAATATTTAAAGGATCCAAAGATAATTACTAAAATACAAAATCTTAAATTATCATTTGAAAATGAACTTTGTTCAGATCTTCCAAATGCTTTCTGGTCAAGGAAACAACATATAGTTGATCTTCCATATACTCCAGAATTCAGAGAAGAAGATATACCTACAAAAGCAAGACCAATTCAGATGAATGCAGAATTAGAAAAACATTGCAAAAAAGAAATACAAGATCTAGAATCAAAAGGATTAATTCAAAAATCAAGGTCTCCTTGGAGTTGTGCTGCTTTTTATGTCAATAAAAATGCAGAAATAGAAAGAGGAACACCTAGATTGGTAATAAATTATAAACCACTAAATAAAGCGTTAAAATGGATAAGATACCCATTACCTAATAAAAAAGATTTATTAACAAGATTACATTCTGTATGGATATATTCAAAATTTGATATGAAATCAGGATTTTGGCAAATACAAATATTTGAAAAAGATAGATACAAAACAGCATTCACAGTTCCATTTGGGCAATATGAATGGAAAGTAATGTCATTTGGATTAAAAAATGCACCTTCTGAATATCAAAGAATTATGAATAATATATTTATGGATTATTCTAATTTTTGCATTGTCTATATAGATGATGTATTAATATTTTCCAAATCAATAGAAGAACATTTTAAACATTTAAAAACCTTCTTTTATATAGCAAAGAAAAATGGTTTAGTATTATCTAAATCTAAAATGTCTTTATTTCAGACTAAAATAAGATTCCTAGGTCATCATCTGACTCAAGGAACAATTTTACCAATAGAAAGATCTTTAGAATTTGCATCCAAATTTCCAGATAAAATATTGGACAAAAATCAATTACAAAGATTTCTAGGATCTTTAAATTATGTTGTTGATTTTATTCCAAATATAATAATAATTGCAAAACCATTACATAATAGATTAAAGAAAAATCCACCAATATGGACTGAAGAACATACTTCAGTGGTTAAGAAAATAAAAAGTCTAGTATCTGATATACCCTGCTTATATATAGCAGATCCAGATTTATTTAAATGACAATAATATCCCACGGAAAACGTGGACAGATAAAGTTGAAGAAGAGGAAGAACTTCTTCAAAAAACCCCAATAGCCGCAGTTCCAATATCCCAAATATCTCTAAATAAAACACCAATATCCATTATTGAAAGCCTATCCAATAGTTCTGAATTTCAAGCATTGCTTGAAAGATTCAATATTCCAAAATCTACAGAAATAGCAGAGACTTCATCAGCAATATCAAAACAACAGCCAACTACTTCAATAACCCAAAAAACCAATAAAGTTTTCAAACCCCAATCCACAGAAATTACCAGCAAAATGCCCACATATAAAAAAGCCGTGCAAACAATCCAGTTTGTGGAAAAGTCTTTTTATCAATATATTACTACTATAGAAAAATCATATTATGATAAAAATCCATTAATTTCTTTACAAAATTATTTTGGAAAAGATTTTTTCTATAAATCATGGAATATTGCAAAAACTACAGAATATTATCAACATCTGTTGATAATGACAAATTCTGTTGAAATAAAACATCATTTTAATAAAGATAATATAGAGTATGCCTTCTCCAACTTTAAAATAGTGTCTATAATGACACCGGAGCAATGGCAAAAACAATTTGGATCTTTATCTGAGGAAATTGATTTTCCTGCAGGATATAATTCAAATTTATTTTCAAATGTCTCTTTTAATTATTGGGATTACCAACAAGCTTAGTATAATTCCCTATATTTTCAAAACTCCAGGGGTTCACACACCTGGTTAATATTTTTTGATACCAGAAGAATAACGACGAAGAATATTCCATATTGGTTCGCAGCATGGTGGGATCATTTTGGCTCCTGTGCAGAATATTTGAATGATGTAGTGAGACCATCACTACAAGTATTTACGAAGATGTATTCTCCCACAGATGAAGAGAAGATATTTTCGGAAATGATGATATTTCATATGAAGTTCTATTTGCCATGGGTATTCCAATGGAGAGCAGAATATACTCCAAATATAAAAGTACCCTTGATAAAAAGAAAATTTTATATCAAATGGTGGACAGCATTCAATATTCCAGAATCCATTTACCCTCACAAAGTAATGGAACAAATAAAAATATGGAATGCGCAAAAACAAATTGCAGATAGCAGAAAAACAATAACAGCACCGGTGAAGCCCGGACATGAACAATTTTTATTACACAAATCAAGGATGCAATCTCAACTGGCAATGGCGAAAGACCCTGAAGAGATGCAAAATATTTTGATGAAATTTGCTCCTTTATTGCAAGAAGCAAAACCTTCATCATCTTCAGGATCGACAAATGCAGTGGATGAAGATGTTGATTTGATAGAATAAGATAATCATTTGTAATATTTGTAATAATTTCATATTTGTAAAATTTGAATTGATATTGTAATAGTTGATATAACATGCAAAAAAAAAATTCGGAAATATCCACGCAAGTGTTAAAAAAAAAAATTTTTTTGTGCGAAAATGACAAAGCAAATAATAGTAGAGGGACCCTTATTTTGTCCATATTCCTCTCAAAATTCCTATAAAAGGAGGGGGTATGCTCACTTGAAAGGACACAAGTTTTTCTACCATACTACTTACATTTTCTCTCTCATAATTCCCACTTTTCATTTCCATCCAAGATACTTCCAAGCTTTCTCCCATACTATCCCATACCAAGAACACTTTATTTGTTCTTGAATATCTTTCATTTAAACCTTTTGAAACCAATATCCTTGAAGATCTCCAATCTTCAAACAATAGTTGTATCTCCAATATTTTTGAAGAAATAAATATATGGTATGATTTGAATTCTTTTACTTTTTGAGTTCTTTAAATACTGTTTTTAATTTTGTTTCTTTGTTTTATGTATTATATATCTATATAATTGGGTCGGTTTATACCGTCTAATTATTATTAATACTTTTTATATATAATTATATTATTATTACTGGCTGGAATTAGTTCCGCCTAACCTAATTCCCTCTCCCTTTTTATTTACTGTTCTTTATATTATTATGACCGGCTGGAATTAGTTCCGCCTAATCTTATTCCCTTTCCTTTTTATTTTCTGTTTTTATTTTTATTCTTGGGAGTTTAATAACCCCCATTTAAATTCTGTTCATTTAATTTTGTTTTACTTACTGTTTTTATATTTTGTTTTACTTATAGTTTTTACTTTGTTTATATTATTGCTTTGTTATTTTGTTTATTATTATTATCTGTTAGTGTCGGTAGTTTATATTCTTGTTTGTGGTGTACACACATGTGTGTGTGTAAAGAGGATAGTGCTTGACATGCATTTTGATAAACCGCCACAAGTAAATATCATATGCAGTCTAAAAAGAGGATTAACATAGAGTCTGGGATCTCTTACTTCAGAAAAGAGCAACCTTTGTTATTAAGGCATGCATGATTTTGGATTCACTTGTTTGTAGTGTGACTTGAAATTAACAAAATGCTGGTACATCCAGACACGAAATGAGCTATTTTTTGGCTTATGATTTCTCTGTCTCCATCAGAACTTGCTTAAAACTTATTTTGTGTTAGAATCTTCAAGCATCGACTATTCAAGAATGTAGGCTAATCAATCAAACGATAGGATGCATTATTTCTGCAAACTTTGATTAGAGATCAAACTGCATCGCGACTTGAACACCACAAAAAGAATTTCGTTTACCGACGCAAAATTCACCGACGAACCATGGTTCGTCGGTGTTGCGTCGGTACTTTGCGACTCATTTGCGATACACTTGTTTTCGTCGTTAATTGCGACGAAAATACGATGAAAGGCATTGTCGCTAGCAGAAAAGTAGTCAGATGAATTCGTTCGTCGGTGTTTTGTCGGTGGTGCGTCGCTATTCTGTATGTTTTATTCGTCGCTATGTAGTTTGTAGCCTTACGTCGCTATATCGTAGCTATTTGTCGCTAAAATTCCAGAACAATGATAAAATAAATTCGTCGGTGAGTAGGTTCTTGGCGTTGTGTATCGTCCGTTTTTTTGTCGATGAAACCCGCATGTCGCAAACGTTTTGTTTTACTTTTCGTTCATATTCCGATTTGTCATTGTGTCGTCGCAGATTCGTCGAGGATTAAACACGTGTATTAATTAAGGAAAAAGAAAGCAGTGATTGGGAAAAAAATTTATTAATTTAATAATAAGAATTTTACATTATGAAACGAAAAATTAAAAAAAGAAATCTAAAAGAGAGGCGCAGAGAGGCCGTTCACTCTTCGCAATCGGAAGAAAGAGTGGCTGCCACATTATCTGCGAACTCTCTGAGGAGGCGCTTCAGTTTGGAATATCTGAATTTCAACTTCCGCAGCCTTCTAGTCATGCTGTGCAGTTGTCTCAACTGCTGTTGCATGTTTGCTATCAGCATACGGTAGTCGATATCCTGTTCCGGCGTTTGTTCTTGAGCATCCTCTCGCGGTAGTGGGCCATACACAGATACGGAACCCTCCCGCTCAACCGATGGTGGTTGGGGAGGAGACCCTTGTGGCGGGGCACTGTTTGCCCCTCCACCATGCCTTGGGGTTCTTCTAAAACGACGCGGCATATTTTGATATTTTATGAATTTGTATGTGTGTATATATATGTGCGAATGTTTGGGGTATAAATAGGTAATTTTAGCGACGGTATAGCGACGAACTTGCGACGCATTCTTCCACCGTTAACCAAGCTGGGAATATGTGCGGGTGTGACGCTTCGTGCGAATTAGAGACGTATTAGCGACGAATTAGCGACGAACTTTGTGCGGACGGGACGGTTCGTCCGAGTTAGCGACACACTTAGTGACGAATTAGCGACGTAAACACGTTCTAATGAACGGACACGGCGTAGCGACGCCATAGTGACGCATTAGCGACGCAACATGATATAGGTGTGACGGTTCGTTTGAGTTAGCGACACACTTGCGACGAATTAGCGACGTAAACACGTTCTAATGAACGGACACGGCTTAGCGACGCCATAGCGACGCATTAGCGACACAACATGAAATAGGTGTGACGGTTCGTTTGAGTTAGCGACACACTTAGCGACGAATTAGCGACGTAAACACGTTATAATGAACGGACACGGCTTAGCGACGCCATAGCGACGCAACATAGTGTGACGGTTCGTTTGAGTTAGCGACACACTTAGCAAAGAATTAGCGTCAATGGAGTGAAATAACGTCGTGCGTCGCTAGGGCGTCGGTAAAGCGTCGTTAATTTGTCGTTGTATTATAAGTTTCGCTGATAATTATATGTTCTAATTTGTCGTTGTATTAAGTTTCGTTGATATGTTTAGCAGGTTCTCGTCTTAGTATTAAGTTTCGTCGGTATATAGTTGATGTTTAGTCGGTCAATTTGAGACGAGCCACATTTCGTTTGTATTTTAGCGTCGTCAAAATTCGTGAGAGATTAAACACGTGTTTAAATTAAGAAAACGAAAGCGATGATTAGAAAAATAAAACTTCATTAATATAAAATTATAAATTACAAAATATACTACGACAATAATGGAAAAACTAATCTAAATGAATAACGGAGAGGAGCCATTCATTGTTCGTCATCCGAACAGAGAGTAGCAACACTCTCTGCGCACGCCTTCAGGAGGCGTCTCAGCTGTGCAGCTTTGGATTTAATCCGCATCTGCCTTGTGTCCAGGTATTGGAGACGCTCATCCTGGTACATAATATGCTCCCTCAGGTCATCCACTGTTTTCCGAAGTTCTTGTATTTCTTTATGGAGATCGCCAATTTGGGGTGATTCTTGTGGTGGAGGAACCGCTGAAGAAGAGGGTTGTTGAATAGGCCGTCTTGCCGCTGAATGGCAACTACCACGTCGCGCTTGCGCTTTAGTACGAACCATATTTGAGTCTTTTTTTATGATTATAAAGGAGGTTGTTTTCTATGTAGTTGGGGACACGGTCCATCCTGTTTATATAGGGAATTCAGCGACGACATAGCGACGAAAACGCGACGTACATGCATCGAAAGTGTAGTAGTCGGGCTGTGCCGAATAGCGACGACGTAGCGACAAACTCAGCGACGAAACACATCGGTAGTCGGGCTGTGCCGAATAGCGACGAAGTAGCGATGAACTCAGCGACGAAACACATCGGTGTGCCGAATGCCGACGACGTAGCGACGAAACACATCGGTGTTTGTGTTTGTTTCCAGGATTTGTGTTTCTTGGTCGTCACTAAGTCGTCGCTTTGTCGTCGGTATTTGTGTTTGTTTGTTGCCGGGATTCGTGTCTCATGGTCGTCGTTTAGCGTCGCTATATCATCGCTAATACGTCGGTAATATTGCAGGCTGGGAACCATAAAACGCATCTTTCTTCTTCCACTTTTCTCCCATTCTTCTCCAATTTCAAACACAAAAATCATAACTTTTCTACGAAAATATAGAAGGAAGAAATCTTGTTATGTGAAATTTTGATGTTTTCCACCACCAAGAGATAGCTGTTGTTATTTTGAAGGTATAGCGAGAAAATGGATCCGAGGAGGAGCGATAGAAAGTGGATGTACAAGAGAGTAAACAGCGGGGAGTGGAGTTTTAGATTTGTTGAAGGTCTCGAAGAATTTATGGATTTTGCGACGAGTAATGAAAGTGGAACGCAGATTAGATGTCCATGTAAGAAATGCAAGAACCGTAAATATATGCATCCGGGTGACGTGAGGGTTCACTTATTGAAACAAGGTTTCGTGCACAATTACCATACATGGTACTGCCACGGCGAATATGAGGGGGCGTCTACATCTGCAACTGTACACATTGAAGGGGGACCCGGTCAGGTTGATGCCGAAGAAATAGGCGAGGGATCTCACAACCCATACGTGCAGATGGTGCAAGACGCAGCCGCCGGCGCATTTACGGGAGAGCAGTACTTACAAATGTAGGATCAGGATGAACAGCCGCGTGTATTCGTGGAGGAAGATCCAAACCCTCAAGCGAGACAGTTTTTTGAGATGCTGAACGCCGCAAACATGCCGCTGTATCTCGGATGCGGTAGTCACACACAGATGTCCATGATCGGTTGGATGACGAGCATGAAGACGGAGCACCGCATGACGGAGAGATTGTACGATGGGATGTGTCAGCTGATGAGGGAATCTCTTCCCGAAGGGAACACAATGGTCGACAGTTTTTATTCGACGAAGAAACAGCTGCAGGCGTTGGGACTGCCGGTTCAGAAGATCGATTGTTGTTCAGAGGGGTGCATCATATACTGGGGCATCGACGAGGATAAAGACAAGTGCAGGGTCTGTGGGACACGCAGGTGGAGAACGAACAAAAGAAACTGGAACGTGTCAAGAAAGCAATTCTACTATTTACCTCTCGCCCCTAGACTGCAGAGGCTATACGCATCCGGTGCCACAGCTAGCCAGATGAGGTGGCACGCGGAGCACTACACGAAAGATGGTGAGATGTGCCATCCATCTGACGGCGAAGCTTGGAGGACGTTCGATGCGACACATCCGGGTTTTTCGTCGGAGACAAGGAACGTTAGGTTGGGTTTATGCACCGACGGGTTCAACCCGTTCGGACAGTCAGGAGAGCAGTATTCGTCGTGGCCTGTAATCGTGACGCCGTACAATCTACCACCTTGGATGTGCATGAAGAAGCCGTACATGTTTTTGACTGTGATCGCACCGGGGCCTAGGAATCCGAAACAAAAGATCGACCTGTACCTGCAGCCATTGATACATGAGCTGAAGTGGTTGTGGGAGTTTGGCGTGGAGACGTTCGATGTATCGACCAAACAAAACTTCCAGCTACGCGCTGCGCTGATGTGGACCATCAGCGAATTTCCGGCTTATTCTATGTTGTCGGGTTGGAGCACATCGGGGAAATACGCTTGCCCTTGCTGCATGAAGCAAGCGAAGACGATGTCCTTGAAACATGGATGTAAGATTTGCTGGTTCGACAGCCATAGGACATTCCTGCCCAGACGTCATTTGTATAGAAAGAACATGACGTCGTTCATGCCTGGCATCGTCGAGAAGGACATGAAGCCCGAGCTTCTCACAGGTGCGGAGGTGTTGGAGGAGATAGACAGTTATGGATTCGTGGGGGTCGCTGATGATCCGGACGGTAGCCACAACGCAGACCTGGCCCGTTACTGTATCGGGTGGAAGAAGAGAAATATATTCTGGGAGCTTCCGTATTGGAAGAGCAATATGATCCGACACAACCTGGATGTCATGCACATTGAAAAGAACGTGTTTGACAACATTTTCAATACGGTGCTGAAGGTGCCTGGAAAAACAAAACACAATTTGAAGGCACGACTTGATATGTGCGACCTGAATATGCGACCGGAGCTGCATCCCGTTGGCACATCCTACATGCCGAAGTCCTCTTACACGCTGAATGCAGAGCAGGTCAGTGCGTTGTTAGCGCGGCTGGGGACAGCTAGATTTCCTGACGGCCATGTTTCGAACCTGTCTAAGAACATCGACGTGAATAAACGCGGTTTGCACGGGATGAAGAGCCACGACTGTCACGTGTTCATGCAACGGTTGATGCCCATTGCATTCCGCGAGCTGCTTCCAACCAATGTATGGGAAGCACTTACCGAGATGAGTCTCTTCTTCAGATGTCTTACATCCACGAGACTCAGGGCGGATGATATGTCAAGGCTGGAGGGCGAAATCCCATTGATTATTTGCAAGCTGGAAACTGTATTCCCTCCGGCCTTCTTTGATTCAATGGAACACCTGCCAGTTCATCTACCATACGAGGCACGCGTTGGTGGTCCTGTTCAGTACAGGTGGATGTATCCGTTCGAGAGGTACTCTTATTTATTACGTGCCGTTCGTGTTTAAGCGTAAGCATTTGAACAGATATTCCCTATATGAACAGATATCTCAGGCATTTGAAGTTGAACATCAAGAACAAGGCGAAATTCGAGGCCTCGATGTGCAATGCGTACCTGACGGAGGAAGCCTCGACCTTCGTGTCTCATTACTTCGATCCAGATGTCCCGTCGAGGTGCAGAGATGTTCCCGGAACGACGACGGCATTTCCAGATCCGGTGTCCTTCCGATATTCACACATCCGATCAGATTTCACGGACAGGGAAAGGAAATGATATTGGGGGACAGTGACCTGAAGATTGCTCATTCTTATGTTCTGCGCAACTGCCGTCAAATCGACCGTTTCCAGAGGTATAAACGATATCCAATTTTAATTTGTAAATACCTTGCGCTACTATATCCATTATACTACAAAGATATACAGGGTACTCATTCGTAATTTGCTTCAGCTTGTTCGTTGATTTATTGCAACACCGTTCACCGGGTATATCGAGCGATGCAATAAACAATGAGTTAGATGCCAAGTTTGCTGATTGGTTCAGGTGGCATGTAAGTTTACATATTTGCCGGTTACGTGTACGTCATGTGATACGCATTTATTGCCCCGCTGATGTATACATACTTGTCGTTTTACAGGCGAGCAAAGGTCATCTGGCTGACGATGAGTACGGTTACATTCTGACACCAGTAGCCGAGGGTCCATTGAACAGAGTCACGCGCCACGATATGTGTTTTGTCAACGGTTATAGATTCCACACAGTCTCCCATGCCAGCCGAAAATCATCGGAGAACAGCGGAGTGTGTGTCAAACGGTATGACAATAGCCCGGACGAGGATGACTTCTACGGCTACCTTACTGACATCATCGAGCTCGAATATCCCGCATTGCCTATAAAGCGGGTGGTGTTATTCAAATGCGAATGGTATGATCCAACTCGGGAAGGTTATCGCGCTGGCACAAAGGTTCACGACCGATATAAGTTAGTAGACATACACCAAAGGCGACAGTACAGAAAGTACGATCCATTCGTTTTGGCCAGTCAAGCGTCCCAGGTGTACTATCTATCGTATCCAACAACGAGGATGAATGCTAGCTCAAAAGACTGGCGATCCATGTGCAAAGTGAAATCGAGCAAGTTTGATGTCAGTATACAGACAGGTTCAGATGGCACGGATGCCGCATTTCAAGAAGAAAACCCGCCCGTTCTGGATACGACACATGTTGAACTGCACAACCTCCCTCTAAATGACCCCAACGGCGGTTTCATCGAAATTCATCTCAACATACAACCGCATGACAATATTGAATATGTAGGCGAAGACGAATACGAGGATGAAGAGGACGAGAAGCATGTAGATGAAGATGAAAATGAAGATGAAAATGAGGATGAAAATGAAGATGCGTATGAGAATGCGGATGACAATGAAGATTGATGTTAGTCACAATTTTTTATGTACCTCATTAGGTGAAAGTGTGTATGTGTTGATGTACTTATACACATGTATATACATAATGTGTGTCTGTAAGTACTTTATATTTTGTATTATTTTTTTTCCAATACTGATGTCACCGACAAATTACCGACGAAATCTTTCGTCGCAAATTTGAAATAACGACGACAGATGAAATTAGCGACGATACAGTAATAGCGACGGACTTTCGTCGCTAGTGCGTCGCAAAATTTCGCGCTTAAAACAGAAATCCCCCTTCTTCTTCCCCATTTCAGCGAATTTCTTCCCCTTAATTTCAAAACTCCCTCCCTTCCTCTCCTCCACCGGTGACTCCCCGCCCCTCTAATCCTTCCTCTTGACCCATAGGTCGAAAGACATCAAAGAAAGAAAGGAAGAAGGTGAAATCTTTTCCAAATAAGCAAGGATTCAAGAGTAGAGGCAAGTATTTTCTTTTAAAGTTTAATTTATTTAGTGCCTTGAAGCATTAAGGGCATAAACCTTCAATAATCTAACTTGTTATATATTGTTTAGTTCTCTCTCTTGTTGGAGTTATTAGAAAAATGAAGAAGGGTCTAAGGGGAGGGGACGAATTTCTTGGTAATGGGCTGCTGGGGGGTGGCTCTCTACCCCACGGCTTGGTTCAGGAAGTGGGGAGGGGTGGATTTTAGTTTCAAACCTCATATTTGTAATGGCGGGGGGGGGGGGGTTGGGTGTGGCGGGATGGGTGTTGGCGAGGTGGCTGTGGGTAGGGGTGGGCAGTGGGCGGGGATGGTTGTTGGCGGAGGATAGATGTGGCGGGTGGCTGTGGGCGGGGGTGGGCTGTAAAGGGGGTGGCTTGGGCGGGGGTGGGCTGTAGCGGGAGTGGCTGTGGCGGGGGTGGGTGTTGGCGGGGGGTTGGCTGTGGCGGGGTGGCTGTTGGCGGAGGTGGCAGTGGGCAGCGGTGGGCAGTGGGCGGGGTGGTTGTTGACGGGGGGTGGAGGGATTCGGGCTGGGTGGCTGTGGGTGGAGGCCGGGTGGGGCAGGGTGGCTATGCGGTGGATGGGGCGGGTTTGGCTGGATGGGGCGGAGGTGGGGCGGTTTATATATGTATTATACATATATATATACATATATATATATATATACATATATATATATACATATATATATATATACATATATATACATATATATATATACACATACATATATATATATATATATATATATATATATATATATATTCGGCCATTAAGTAATTTTTTGCTTAATTGACTTTAATTTTATCAATTAGTAGAAATGTGGTGTGCTTGGCCAATGAATGATGCATGTACAAACTGTTTTGTAAGAGGTTTGCATATGATTTTCGGTATGATACTAGTTCAAGGTGTTTACTACGCTCGAGAGCTGGACATACATTTGTCTTTGGAGAGGCCATTAAGGCCGGGAAACCTCCGATAAACGAATAGGTCATGCCGAAATTTTCAAAATTATTAATATCTTGCATTAAATGTATGCAAACACTTGTCATTTTTGACATATTATTTGTCTGGCCAACCGGTGTCCTAAACTCGTTGAATGTGCCTTTTAAGTTTTTCACCCTTGCAGATCTGATGGCTAGTGAGGGTTTTCCGACTCGATCTACACATGACATGTCAGGAGAGTTTGATAGGTTCCTCTCTCAGCATGAGCAGCTTGGGTCGGTTTCGACCGCAGCTCTTGCTGCGGACGCAGACCTTTTAGGGTCTGCCGAGAGGTCCGCACCCCCCGATCTACGCCGCCACCCACACCCACCGGTTCAGCACCTCATCCGGCGTCTGATGCGGCATCGGACGAGGGTGTCATACAAGGGCGTCGTGCCCTCCCTTGGTCATATGATACCCATACGTAAGTAATAATTTATTTTTTTAACATGTTCTGAAATATATTTCACGCGTTATTTTTTCTTAACAACTTCACCTCTTTCAGGTTTGCAGCGGACTCAAGCCAGATTTCCAGTTGCATCACTCGGTCCTTCCACCTGAGGCAGGACCCAGCTGGATACCGCTGGGCTTTTGTCACCATGCAGACACGTAGATTCTACTGGGATGAGTTTCAGGTATTCAAATTTGGTGAATTTCATTTTTTGATACGTAATCGATCATTACTTTTCTAACCACGTTTTTACTTTTCCTCCGTATAATAATTGCAGAAGGCGTACAGCTGGCCAGCTGACATCGCCCACGACGTGGAGCAGGCCTGGCAGCATAGGGCCGCCACACGCTACAGGGACTTCATCAACTCGCACAAGACCAAGTGGGAGCGTGACCCCAATTATGTCAGGCCTGCCTACATATCCGAGGCCACCTGGGCGGGGTGGATAGCAGGTTGGATGGACCCTGCTACCCAAGCCCGCAGCGCCCGGAACGCGGCGAACCGGCGCAGCGGTAATGTACAGGGCCCAGCACCTGCCACACACTCAGGTGGGTCGGTTTCCCACGCCACCACGATGCGTTCTATGGTAAGTATTTTAATATTGGATTATTTAGATTCATTGATTTCATTGAATTATTTAGATTCATTGACTTAAGTGGATTATTTACATTCATTGACTTAAGTGGATTATTTATATTCATTGATTTCTTATGTTGCGCTGTTGTTTTTTTGGTATTCGTATATGGTTAATTTAAGTAGTATATGTTTTCGTTTGCCTTTTTTTTATTTTTTGCTTTGACTTGGGAGAGGCCTTTAAGGCCGGGATACCTCCAATAAACGAATAGATCATGCCAAAATTTTTAAAATTATGGATTTCACTAACATATTTTATTTCATTCTTTCAGCAGGAGGAGACGGGAGAGTGGCCAGCCTCCTACGATCTCTTCTACAAGACGCATCGGAAGAAAGCCTCCGACGGAACGGAGGACTGGATCACGGCGAAGGCGCGCGACATCAGTGTAAGTAGACTACGATATCATTTGTTTTTTCATTAGTTTGTTTTATTTTATTGCTAAACCCTAAACCCTAACAATTCTTATTCTCATTTCAGGACGAGTACAACAGACTACTCGCACTTAGGGGAGAAGAGGCCGACAAGAACCGCACTTATTGGGATGCGGTTCGGACCGTCGGCCCTCAGAATAAGAAGAAGAGGGAGGTGTACGGGGTTGGATCAGCAGCACCGCGATTCTTTTCCGAAGTTCTGCATGCAGATGCTTCCTCTGAGGCCAGCACCTCCGCGCCTTCTACGGCCCCAGAGAATCTTTCGCGCCTGGAATCAGAGCATGCGGCGCTGCAGCATGAGGTGGAGACCATCAGGGCGCGCATGAGGAGAGCGTACGAGCACTGCGGTCGCAGTTGACTCAGACCCAGCAGGAGCTGCAGCAGTCGCTTCAGCAGACGTTTCAGCAGGTGCTTGAGCATGCGCAGCAGCAGACGATGCAGGTGCAGGAGCAGACGAGCCAGCAAATCTCGCAGCTATCGCATCTCATCATCTCTGTGATTTCCAGCAACTCGCAGTCTCAGCCTCCCCCTGATGGTCACTCTTCTCCGCATGATCCCCCTCCATCTTCCTCTGCATAGTATTTCATTTTTTGATTTTTCGTACAGTCTATTTCGTTTATTGTATTGAGATATCCTTTGTACTTTTATATTTTATATGACATTTCTACGGATTCTATTTCGTTTGTGTTGTTTACGAACTTCAATACGCAAGTACTGTATTTCGGTATAACATTCGTACAAATGATTTAATATACAAAATATTTTTATTATTATAAAATTAAATAATAATAAAAACTATTTAATTAATAATATATTGTATTATTTATAAATTAAAAATATATAATATTTAATATTAAATATTAAATTATAAAATAGCGACGAACCTGCGACGAAAACGAAATGTCGCAGACCGGAAATAAAAAATCAAAACTTTAAAAATGGCGACGAAAAAATACCGACGAAACTTTGCGACGAAAAAATATGTCGCAGAAAGGAAATAAAAAAATAAAAAATTATAAAATAGCGACGACTACATACACCGACGAAACAACGATGGCAGTATCTGGTCGCAGAACTAACATTTTTTCGTCGCAATTGTGCGACGCAACACCGACGAAAATTTGTCCGTCCCAATATAGCGACGCGCCACCGACGAAATTCACTTTGCGACAAGCCGTATCGCGACCAACTTTTTTCGTCGCAATTTCGTCGCTAAATGTCTATAACGACGACATAGCGACGACTTTTGTCTGTCGCTACATGTCTTTTTTTTGTGGTGGAAGTTTTTGATCCAGATGGGTGATCTCTATGTCGTATGATGTCTTTTTTGTGTGGTTAAAATGCTAATATTAACCAGAAAAATCAAGACATCAAATAGATGCGATCTATACAATAGTCTTAGTTGTAGGTCTACATAACGACCTACATGTTCTATTTAGTAATGTATAACAATCTTAAAACATATGAGCAACGCCTATACCTAAGATATGTGGGTAGAGCTTATACATCACTCTGTATACATGAATGCATATTATATGTGCTAATCCCTAGATACAAATGATTTTCCTTCAAAAATATATCTGTTCCGACCTTGCCAAATAAAATACACCGTCACAGCCAAGACAATTTTTGTTGTCTTGGCTTTCAGCGCTTTTCCTTTGATTCTTCTCGATCTCCATGCTAATATCCTATTTATAGAGTGGAATCTCCATGGGAGTGCCAGCTATGATGAGATAATAAGCCAAATTTGTTTGGTAGCTGAGCAGGAGAAGAAGAGGTGCTGCAACGTCTCTTGTTCAGCCGAGCAGAGGTGACATTCTTTGTATTCTAGATAAACAAGACGTTCCTTGGTGGGAAGCTTTTCCAGCCAGTAAGCCAAAGTGTGAAGGAGTGTTTAGGGGTAATTGCTGAGTCCCATACAATCCTGCCCCAGCTGATCTTACTGCCCTTATCCTTGAAATACTCATACGTCAAACGAGGCTTGATGGTATCTTCCACTGTCTATGAGGTGATTATCTCTATTGCCAAACTGAAGGAGCCTTCCCTAACCAGCAACTGATCTTGGATCTCTATAGGTTTCTTTAGGTGGGGTGAGTCCGAGCCGCGTTCCGTCCTCGACCATAGCGTACCTTGTAGTCTATACTTATAATTCATCCACTGCACCTAGAATGTGTCTTTCTTGCGATGCAGATCCCTCAAGTGTTTGAATAGCAGTGCCAAATTCCATGTCTTCAGTTGGATAACTCCTAGACCCCCTTCTTCTTTAGGTACACTGACCTGAGACCAAACAACCAGGCCTTTTTGGAGCCCCGGGAGGAACTCCCCCATAAGAAGTGCAGATAGATCGTATTTACCAGAGCCTTAACAGTTGCTGGAAGAGGTAACACACTTTGCCAAAAACAATTCACTCCCTGCAGGACTGACTTGATCAGTTGCAATCTGCCAGCGTATGAGAAACTTGATGCATTTCATAGCCTACCTTGTCCATCAGTTTTATGATGAAAGATGCATAGTGTTAGCTCTACAGCTTGCGGCCTGTTATAGGTGTGGCCAAATATCTAAAAGGCATGGTTCCTTCTGAGAACATTGTGCTGTCCTGCAACCAGATAGTTGCGCCACTAATGCATGCATGGAAGAACTGGGATTTTGTCCGGTTGGCTCTGAGCCCAGAACAGTGACCAAAGTCCGACAGCGCATCCATAATTTTTTTTATCGAGCTGATATCCCCTCTGTAGAATAGGATAAGATCATCCGCAAAGTATAGATGAGTTATTTTCTGCTCAGTACAGCCAGCATGGTAGTGGAACTCCTTATCATGCCGCAGTCCACGAAGCAGTCTTGATAGATATTCCATACCAATTACGAATAGGAAAGGTGAGATAGGGTCCTCCTGTCTCAAGCCACGTCTGCCCTAAAAGAACCCATAAGGCCTGCTGTTAAGAGAAACAGAGTAGCTGGTAGTGCTCATACACTCCATAATACAGTCTGTGAAGACAGGGAAATCCTAGTCCAATAAACATTTCATTGAGGAAGGACCAATTAATGGAATCAAAAGCTTTTCTGATATCCACCTTAAGTATGCATTTTGGGGTTGTCCTTTTTCTCCCGTAGTCTCTGGACAGCTCCTGAACTAAGAAGACATTTTCCATCATGGATCTTCCCTTGAGGAAGCCAACCTGAGCAGGATCCATAAAGAGGGTCATGACTGCCGTCATTCGCATTACAAAAATTTTAGAGATTATCTTGTAGATTACATTGCAGCACGAGATAGGTCGATAATCCTCAACTCTGGTGACATGAGCAGCCTTGGGGGCCAGGGCAAGGTAGCGTGATTGACCTGTTTAAGTAATAGGCCATTCCTGAAGAACTCCTGCACTGCAGCAATCAGGTTGGCCCTTACTATCTCCCAGGCTTTGATGAAGAACTGAGAGGAATAGCCATCAGGTCCAGTCGCTTTGTCCTTTCCAATAGAGTGCAGAGCTGCTTTGATCTCGACTTTCTGTACTGGGGCTGTAAGTGAGTCAGCTTGCTGCGCAGATAGCCTGGGACCACTATTCAGGACTTGTGTTCTGGTGGGCTGGACTGGCTGAGCTGTGCCAAGCAGGTCAGGGTAGTAGGATTTTAACTGCTGAGCTACCTACTCGATAGATGAAGACATAATGTCATCGTCGAGCTGAACTCCAGAGATACTGTTACTGTATGATGTCCTTATTTATATATCAGAGTGACATTTATTAAATATGCAATCTAGACAACACTAGATATATGAAGAAGTTTTATTAATAAAACATATTTTGTTAGACAAAATAACAATTAGAAACGACACGTCTATGTAGATATTGAAGACTCAATGACTTGGTATTATCATTCATCAAGCGAATTTAATACCAGAGATATTACACCAATTAGGCGAGAATTAAGAAATTACACTAAATCATATGATACACACTATCTACAAAAAAAATAAAAGAATCATCAAATAAATGGAAAGAAGAATATACACAATAATGTTGATGTTGTTGTCATCGTCGTCTTTAATGATCTATGATATAACCATCAACAGTAGATAAAAAATCAAATGTGGTGATTGTTCCATATTGGTTGGTTTGAACAGAAAAATAGGTTATATAAAGAACTGGTGTAACTTTTTTTTCTTCTTGCTAGTAAGATGAGGTGAAACTTGAACTTCAGAAGTATTAAGCTCGATCTGTGCTGATTACGTTGAACAAGAGAGAGCTGGGAAATGAGAGAGAGACATTTGACTAACTTCACCTAACCTTCAAGATGATATAAAAAGAGCGTTTTCGGTGCACTAGGCTCACGCGTTTGCAAAGAGTTCGGAGAGGGGCCGAATCGCTTAACAATCTGATGTACGATCTGACGTACGCAGTGTGACCCTATATTTTTTTGTACAAGAGGTTGTTTCCACATATCGAACCAATGACTTCAAGATCACAAAACATCAACCTTACTAATTGCTCCAAGGCACGCTCTGATGATACACTGATCTGGAAATATGTAAGAGTGATGCACTTGTGAAAAACATCAATCCATATTCAAATTGAACAATTACAAAGAGAATTAACAAACTGTAATTGAAGTGAAAGACAAGAAGGAGAGAAAGAATGAGAGAAATTGACTTTATTCTGGAAGAATCGATAATGCAAAGAATGAACCAGGCGGTTTTTACATTACAGCAGCTGAGCCTTATGTAGAAGAAGGCTGAAGACCAGAATTTACAAGAATATCCCTCTACTAGCTAAAATCAATACATGACTTAAAAGGGCAATATCGTAATTTCACTTATTTAAACTGTTTAACAGCCTAACTATTTCTTCTTCCTCGCGCGTCTGTCACTCCCGTGTAACACCTTCTTGATTCTTCTTTGTTGCCACCACGTGCTCAATTGCATCTTCTCGTCCAACCAATAAACACAACTCATAAGCATCTCAATCGTTGATTTATTCAATGACCCAACGATCACCTATCAATTTGCCACGGATCATGACTAATGCTTCAACTGCTTCCAACTGTATCACCATGTTCATCTCTATGCCTGCAACTATCTTCAACACCCCCTCCTCAAGCTTGGCTTGGCATAAATGTTATGCATTCCAAGCGTAGACACCATTTGATCAAACTTCCTGATGTCAAGGGGCTTAGTGAACACATCAGCTACCTGTAATTCTATCCTGATAGGCATCAATTTCAACACTCCTTCTTGCACCTAATTACTCACTACATGACAATCAATTTATATGTGTTTAGTACGTTCATGGAACTGGATTTTCAGCTATATATATAACACTCTTACAATCACAGAACACTTCTACAGGGCCTTGATTCTTCTTCTTCAGTTCCTTCAGCAAAGCCAACAACCACACTATCTCATATGTCACCATTGCCATGGCCCTATACTCAGCTTCAGCTGAGGACCTAGAAATCGTGATCTGTTTCTTGGGCTTCCAAGAAATTAATGCATCTCCAAGAAACACAGCATAGCCTGTAATTGATCTTCTGGTATCACTGCAACCTCCCCAGTCAGCATCAACAAATGCCTTAAGTTTAAGATCTCCAGCTCCAGGGAACATCAAGCCTTTCCCTACAGTTCCTTTTACATACCTCAACACCCTATGCGCTGCCTTCAATGATTCTCTGTAGGACAGTTTAGGAACTAACTTAGTTGTTGAACAACAAAGGATATGTCTGGCCTAGTTATAGTGAGATAAATTAGCTTTCCCACTAACTTTCTGTACTGTGAAACATCTGGAAGCAAGCTTGAATCATCTTGGCTAAGTTGCTATGGTCCTCCATAGGGCTCTTCGATGGTTTAACATCCAGAAAACCCATCTGCTCAAGAAACTCAATAGTGTATTTCCTTTGAATAATATGTATTCCTCTCTCTGCTTGCGCCACTTCAATGCCCAAGAAATATTTAAGCTTGCCAAAATCTTTAATTTTGAACTCATCGTGTAAAGACCTCTTTATATCCTCAATCACCCCCTCATTGTCATAAGTGACAATTGATATCATTAACGTACACCAACAAGCAGAGAAGTGAATGTCCAACATATTTGAAAAATAAGGTTTAATCAGACCTAGACTGCTGAAAGCCATGAGCAAGCAAAAACTTAGTCAATGTAGCATTCCACTCCCTACTAGCTTGCTTAAGTCCATATAAAGATTTTTGAAGGTCTAGGCAATATAATTCCAAGAGGTGGTGTCATGTAAATGTCTTCATGGAGGTCTCCATGAAGAAAGGCATTGTTGATGTCAAGCTGATGAATGTGCCAATGATGTTGTGCTGCCAATGCTAACATCAATCTGACTGTGGCCATCTTGGCCACAGGAGAGAAAGTTTCCTGATAATCAACCTCATATTGCAGGGTGTACCCCTTCGCCACTAGCCTAGCCTTATATCTCTCCACTTGTCCATCAGGCTTTAGCTTCACTTTATACACCCACCTGCATCCAATAGATGTCTTTCCCGAGGGCAAAGGGACCAGTGTCTATGTCTGATTTGCATTCAAAGCTGTAAGTTCACAACTCATAGCCTCCTGCCATTCACAAAAACTAGATGCTTCTGTATAATTGTTAGGCTCTCTATATGCAACAAGACTTAAAGCATAAGATTTGTACGCTGGAGTTAAATGATCATATGACATGTAATGATGCAAGGAGTCTGGGGATATCTGAACTTGATTGCAGTAGTAATCCTTTAAGTATGCTTGCACATTTTTAATACATTTGGATCTGCTTGTAGTTGAGTTTTCAGGTTGTGATGAAGTAGACACAATTGGTAAGTCAATCACCAGTTCATAAGGAGGGAGATCAGATGCCAAAGAAGGAAGAGAAACAGGTGATTGGTTGGAGGTAGTGGGAGATGCTGTGACTTGCGTTTTTGAAGAAGGAGAGGAATAAGAAGAATATGAGGAGGAAGGAGAAGAGGATCCATCAGAGGGTGTGTTTTGATTTGTATGTTCCTCAGAAGGCAAAGGGCCAGGCGAAGATAAGAAAGGACTGGAGTCAAAAGACACTGATACATCATAACTAGGAGTTGTCAAGATAGGAATAGATGTATTGGAACCAGAACAAGAGGGAGTAGGCACTGTAGCAGCAGACGTATAGGGAAACACATGTTCATGAAATACAACGTCCCTAGAAACATAGACATCTTTAGTTTCAAGATCTTGAAGAATATAACCCTTAATGGTATATGATAGCCCCAAAAATACACTCCTTCTAGCCCTGGGACCAAACTTTTCGACATGTCCCTGAGTGTTACTTCCAAACGCAAGGCACCCAAAGACCTTAAGGTTGTTGTAACAGGGAATTGTTTTGTAAAGAAGCTGATGAGGAGTTAAGTTGTCAAGGATTGGAGTTGGAGTGATGTTAATAAGATAGGCTGAGTGTTGAACACAGAACACCCAGTATGAGGAAGGAAGATTGGACTAGAATCTAAAGGCTCTTGCTACTGATAAAAAGTATTGATGTTTTATCTCTACTAGGCTATTTTGTTGAGGAGTGTTCACACAGCTTGTTTGATGCACAATGCCATGAGTGGAATAAATGAAGGCATGTTAAACTCTTGTCCATTATCAGTTCTAATGATTCTTATTTTTGCATCAAACTGTACAGACACAAACTGATAAAAGCTCTGCATTATGTGCCTTGCTTCTGACTTGGATTTCAACAAGTAAAGCCAACAGAATCTAGAGTAATCATCCACAATGGTTAAGAAGTATTTCTCATTATACATTATGGAGTACTTGTAAGGCCCCCATATATCCATATGTACAAGTGAGAAAGGAGAATGGGTAAGAGAAGATGAAATAGGAAAGGGTGCTCATTTCGTTTGGCAAGAGGACAAATTTCACAACCACTATTATCATCTGATACAACTACTAGAGGATCTAATTTATGCACTAGTTTTTATTCTTGATGATGACATATGTCCCAACCTTGAATGCCACATCATTGAATCTGCTTGTCAGGTAACTGGACCAAATGTAGTGATGGAGGAAATGTAGGAAGATGTTGATGATGAAGGCTTGTAAGGACCATGAAGATGATACAGACCCTAGTTCACTTTAGCTGAACCAATCATCTGCCTGGTCTGTACATCCTGTGGGAAGCATTTATTAGACTGAAACTTAATAGCAATAGAGTTACCTTTGGTCAACTGACTGAGAGATATTAGATTAAATGCTTAGCTGGCTACATGAAAGACATTCATGAGTATCAGTTGTAGGTTTATAGTAATCGTTCCAATGTGAGCTACAGAAGTACAGCTTTTATCTGGTAGTTTAACAGAAAGAGATGTGACTGGACAATAAGAATCAAACAACTCAAGGAAGGGGCAAACATGATCACTAGCTCCAGAGTCCAAAATCCATGTATTTAAGTTTTAAACACACAAATTACCTGACACATTACCTTCCACATTAGCTTTTTGAGCTGACATAATGGCATGAGGTGTGTCGTTGCTAGTGTTCATCTCCTGCATTGGTTTGTTGCTCCTGTCTTGTTTCTCCTGTAACAAACTAATAAGCTGAGCATATTGCTCCTGCGTCAGGCCTTGAGATAACTCTACGTTAGGACCAGACTGTTCCTGACCATATGCCTCATAAGCCTCACATAACTCATATTCTCCCTGACTGCCAGTTTCAAACATCTATTGGTTACTTCCAGTACTACAGTTATCTCCACTTACTATATCTCCAGTACTACAGTTATCCATGCTTCTTGTAGCACATGTCTACAATATGTCATGTCATATTAAATGTGTGTTTTATGGTACTTTGCCACTACTAGATCCAAATATACCACCATCTCTCTTATATCCTCTTCCAAACTGCCTCTGAGAAGTCATGCCACTAGGACCACCAGGCCTTGGCATATATGAATTGAATCTAGATGCATTGCTTATGTTCATTACTATTGAAGGATTGTTAGTGAAATGACTTGATCCTTCTGGGTAGGCCAATTTTCTCTCCAGCTTGACAGCCATAACAAAGGCTGATTTCAAGTCTGGCAATGGTGTGGTTAACAGTATTTGCGATTTAACCGCCTCAAACTCATCATTGAGTCCTTTCAAAAACTTAATCACACAATCATTTTCCAAGAACTTATTAAACTTGAACTGCAAGATTACAAGTACATCGTCTACAAGTACAACTAGGTACACACCTTAACAAAGACAGTTCTTCCCAAATTGATTTCAGCCTGGTATAGTAATCAGTAACTGAACTATTACCTTGTCTAATTGCATAAAAATCCTCTTGTAAATCTGATAATCTGAAGGCATCTGCACTTCTATACCCGAACTTTAAATCATTCCATATGTCTGCTGCCACATCAATCCAAGTGGCACTCTGAGCAATGCTTGCAAACAACGAGTTGACAAGCCACGATGCTACCATATTGGTAGCTTTCAACCATCCATTATCCTTCTTGTTCCCTCAGTTGGCTTAGGAATAGTTCCATCCATGAAACTAACCTTGCTCTTGGCCTCTAAGGCTCTTCTTGCCGCTGTACTCCAGCTATGGTAATTGCTACATTCAAGCAACGCCTGCACCAAGATCATCGCAGGATTATCACTAGGATGTATATAATATGGATCCTCTGCAGGATCAGTAATTGTAGGAGTAGGATCATGAGGGTTCGAAGTCGAAGGGGAATGAATATTGTTGTTTGAAGTTATAAATGTGCCCAAGTTCATGAATCTAGCTCTGATACCATGTGAAAACGTCAATCCATATTCATATTGAACAATTACAAAGAGAATTAACAAATTGTAATTGAATTGAAAGACAAGAAGGAGAGAAAGAATGAGAAAAATTGACTTTATTATGGAAGAATCGATAATGCAGGGAATGAACCAAGCGTTTTTTACATTGCATCAGCTGAGCCTTATGTAGAAGAAGGCTGAAGACCAGAATTTACAAGAATATCCCTCTGAAAGGGCAATATCGTAATTTCACTTATTTAAACTGTTTAACCGCTCAACTACTTCTTCTTTCTCGTGCGTCTGTGACTCCCGTGTAACACCTTCTTGATTCTTCTTTGTTGCCACCACGTGCTCAATTGCATCTTCCCATCCAACCAACAAACACAACTCATAAGCATCTCAATCGTTGATTTATGCAATGATCTAACGATCAACTGATCAATTTGCCACGGATCATGACCAATGCTTCAACTGCTTCCAACTGTATCACCATGTTCATCCCTGTGCCTGCAACTATCTTCAACAACTGATCAGGAAGAGAACAGATAAGGCTCAAGAACCATAGAAAAATAAACTACCGAACAACAAGAACCAACTTATCAGAATAATAAATTAATCCATGAGAGGTATATCCACTTAAATCTTAAAACAATTGGCAACGATACAATGTGACATAATTCTCAATGTGACAATGTGATACAATGTGACGTAATTCTCAACAGCTCCTAAATTACAAGTCTCATAAATTACATTCATTCCCTTATTACACATGTTTAAAAGACGTTATTTAATATGATGATGTTAAAATATGTTATTATCATATTCCGGTTCTTTTTGTATTTTTTAACATTTTTCCCTACCAAATTAATTGTCAATTTCATAGGTTTTGTTGGAATTTTGGTTAATATTGCATTTTTATTTTTGTAAAATAATAGTATTTTTAAGCCAAAATAAAATTTAAAAATGATATTATTATTACGACAAAGGTGTAACGATTGGTGATATTATTTGGCGGAAACACAATGTTACATACACAAGCGAATGCATCAGATGTGACCCATTGTCAGTCGTATGAATAAATACACACACATATACACACACACATATATACATATATATATATACATATATATACACTACAAAAAAAAGAGCATATAGCGACAGACAAAAAACGTCGCTATTTCGTCGCTACAGGCATATAGCGACGAAATAGCGACGAAAAATGAATGTCGTTATACGGCTTGTCGCAAAGCAAATTTCGTCGGCAATGCGTCGCTGTATTGCGACGAAAACAAATTGCGTCGGTGTATCGTCGCAAAACTGCGACGAGAAAATGTCAGGTCTGCGACCTTTATTCTGTTGTCGCTGTTTCGTCGGTAAATTATTTCGTCGCTATTTCGTATTTTTTATTTTTTTTATTAATGTTCTGCGACAAAGAATTTCGTCGCAAAATTTCGTCGGTATATGTTTTACCGTCGCTATTTATTATTTTTTTATTTTTTGTTTCCGTTTTATTTCGTCGCAAAATGTCGTCGTTAATATGTCTTTTCGTCGCTAATTTTAAATTTTTGTTTTTTTATTTCCGATCTGCGACAGACCAATTTCGTCGCTGGTTCGTCGGTATTTGTTATTTTTAAAAATATTAAATTTACTAATAATTATTTTAAATACATTATTTAATATTAAATTTTAAATTTTTTTTGATTTATTAATAATATTAATACATTATTAATTAAAAAGTTTTTATTATTATTATTTAATTTGTATAATATATTTTATTTTATATATTAAATCATTTGTACAAATATTATACAGTAATACGGTATTTGCGCATTCAAGTTCGTATAATTAAACAACACAAACGAAATAGAATCCGTAAAATTGTCAGATAGAATATATAAAAGTACAAAGAAAATGTCAATACAACAAATGAAATAGACTGTACAAACAATGAAAAAATAAAAAACTATGAAGAGGAAGATGGAGGGGGATCATGCGGAGAAGAGTGACCATCAGGAGGGCGGGGCTGAGGCTGAGGCTGAGGCTGAGGCTGCGAGGAGTTGGAAATGAAAGTCATGACGACCTGCGACAGCTGGAAGATTTGCTGGTTCGTTGCCTGCTGCACCTGCATCGTCTGATGCTGCGCCTGCTCAAACGCATGCTGAAGCGCCTGCTGAAGCGCCTGCTGCATCGCCTGCTGCTGCGACTGCAGTGCCTGTAAACTCTCCTCTTGCCTCGTCCTGATGGACTCTATCTCACGCTGCAGCGCCGCATTATCTGCTTCCAGGCGCGAAATATCCTCTGGCGTCGCAGAAGGCGCGGAGGTGCTGGCCTCAGAGGAAGCACCTGGATGCAGAACTTCGGGAAAGAATCGCGGCGCTGCTGATCCAACCCCGTACACCTCCTTCTTCTTCTTATTCTGAGGGCCGACGGTCCGAACCGCATCCCAATAAGCGCGGTTCTTGTCGGCCTGTTCGCCCCTATCTGCGAGTAATCTGTTGTACTCGTCCTGAAATGAGAATATGAATTGTTATGGTTTAGCAATAAAACAAACTAAGGAAAAAAACAAATGATATCGTAGTCTACTTACACTGATGTCGCGGGCCTTCGTCGTGATCCAGTCCTCCGTTCCGTCGGAGGCTCTCTTCCGATGCGTCTTGTAGAAGAGATCGTAGGAGGCTGGCCACTCCCCCGTCTCCTGTTGCTGAAAGAATGAAATAAAATATGTTAGTGATATGCAGAATTTTTAAAAATTTCGGCATGACCTATTCGTTTATCGGAGGTATCCCGGCCTTAAAGGCCTCTCCCAAGTCAAATCACATGTACCAACTTAAAGTAACCATATACGAATACCAAAAAAAACAACAGCGCAACATAAGTAATCAACGAATATAGATAATCCACTTAACTCACTGAATGTAAATAATCCACTTAAGTCGATGAATGTAAATAATCCAATGAAATCAATGAAGGTCGTTATAATCCAATATTAAAATACTCACCATAGAACGCATCGTGGTGGCGTGGGAAACCGAACCACCTGAGTGTGTGGCAGGTGCTGGGCCCTGTACGTTGCCGCTGCGCCGGTTCGCCGCGTTCCGGGTGCTGCGGGCTTGGTAAGCAGGGTCCCTCCACCCTTGTACCCACGCCGCCCAGACGGCCTCGGATACGTAGGCAGGCCTTATCCACGTGGGGTCACGCTCCGACTTGGTCTTGAGGGAGTTGACGAAGTCCCCGTAGCGTTTGGCGGCCCTATGCCGCCAGGCCTGCTCCACGTCGCGGGCGATGTCGGCTGGCCAGCTGTACGACTTCTGCAATTATCATACGGAGGAATAATAAAAGTGTGGTTAGAAAAGTAATAATTGATTACGCATCAAAAAGTGAAATTCATCAAATTTGAATACCTGAAACTCATCCCAGTAGAACCTACGTGTCTCCGGGGTGACACGGCCCCAGGTATATCCAGATGGGTCAAGCCTCAGGTGGAAGGACCGGGTGATGCAACCGGAAAGCGCGCCATTGTCCGATCCAAACCTGAAAGAGTTTAAGTTGTTAGGAAAAAATAACGCGTGAAATATATTTGAAAACATGTTAAATAAATTAATCATTACTTACGTATGGGTATCATTTGACCAAGGGAGGGGACGACGCCCTGATATGACACCCTGGTCCGATGCCGCATCAGACGCCGGATGAGGTGCTGAAACGCTGGGTGTGGGTGGCGTCGTATGACTGGGGGGTGCGGACATGTCGGCAGACCGTAAAAGGTCTGAGTCCGCAGCCAGAGCGGCGGTCGAAACCGAGGCATACGTATCATGCTGAGAAATGAACGCATCGAACTCTCCTTGAAGGTCCTGTGTAGATGGTGGGTATGTGGATCTCGTCGGTAAACCGTCACTAGCCATCAGATCTGAGAGGAACATATTAATAATTTTTAAACGGAGGTTTCCCAGCCTTAATGGCCTCTCCAAAGACAAATGCAAATCATACCGAAAATCATATGCAAACCTCTTACAAAACAGTTTGTACATGCATCATTCATTGGCCAAGCACACCACATTTCTACCGAAAATCATACAGTTTTTACAAATTTAACTATATTTAAATACGAAATTAAATATATGTACCGTATATATGTACCGTATATATGTATTTGTGCGTGTATATATGTATTAAAAACATATACATACATATACCGTATATATGTATATGTGCGTGTACCGTATATATGTATATGTGCGTGTATATATGTATTAAAAACATATACATACATATACATATACATATACATACATTTACAAATCTATTAAATACATATACATACATATACATACATATACATATATATACCATATACATATACCGGTATATACATATATATACCATATACATATATATACCCGTATATACATATATATACCAAAATAGATTATATAATTATAAATATATGTAAATACGAAAAATATATATACATACATAATTCTACCCAAAAAAACATTTTCTAATAATTTTACATATATTTATATGTAAATACGAAATTAACTTATATATATAATTATATACCCAAATACGAAAATTAACTACAAAATCCATAAATACATACATATATATATATATATACCGTATATACATATATATACCATATACATGTATACCCATATACAGATATATACACTATATATACCGTATATACATATATATACTACATACATATATACCATATACATATATATACCATATACATATATATACATACATAATTCTATACACATATACATATATATACCACAGCCACCCACCCAGCCCCAGCACCACCCACCCAGCCCCAGCACCACCCAGCCCCGCACCCACACCCAGCCCCAGCACCCACCGCCCAGCACCACCCAGTCCCGCCACCCAGTCCCGCCACCCAGCCCAGTCCCGCCACCCAGTCACGCCACCCAGCCCGCACCCTGCACCACCGCCACACCCAGCACCACCACCCCACAAGACACTAAAAAAATTAAAAACAACATAACTAATTAAAATAAAAAAAACGAAATAGGAAGAGAAACTAACCGAAGTAGGGAGGTGAACGGAGAACTTCGCCGCGGGAGGGAGCTTTCGCCGGGGGAGGGAGGGAGGCTTCGCCGGTTGGGGGAGGGAGGTTTCGCCGAGGGGAGGGAAAAAATGGGGAAGGAGGGAAATGGGGAAGAAAGAGGGGGAGTTCAGCTTATCTGCGTTAATTTGCGACGACCTAGCGACGAACGTTCGTCGCTATTTAGTTCGTCGCTATTTTTCATGTGTCGTCGTTATTTCAAATTTAGCAACGAAATATTTCGTCGGTAACTCGTCGGTGTCATCACTTTCGAAAAAAAAATAATACAAAATTTAAAGTAGTATATACATGAATATAATTACATCAACACATACACACTTTCATATAAAGAGGTACATAAAAATTTTTGGCTAACGTCAATCTTCCTGGTCATCTGCATCCTCATAGCCATCTTCATCTTCGTCTTCATCTTCATCTTCATCTACATGCTCGTCGTCCTCGTCATCCTCGTATTCGTCTTCGACTACGTCTTCAATATTGTCAGACGGTTGTATGTTGAGATGAATTTCGATAAAACCGCCGTTGGGGTCATTTAGAGGGAGGTCGTGCAGTTGAACATGTGTCGTATCTAGAACGGACGGGTTTTCTTCTTGAAATGCGGCGTCCATACCATCTGAAACTGTCTGTATACTCACATCAAACTTGATCGATTTCACTTTGCACACGGCTCGCCAGTCTTTTGAGCTCGCATTCATCCTCGTTGTTGGATACGATAGATAGTACACCTGGGACGCTTGACTAGCCAAAACATATGGATCGTATTTTCTGTACCGTCGCCCTTGGTGTATGCCTACCAACTTATATTTGTCGTGGACCTTTGTGCCAACGCGATAACCTTCTCGAGTTGGATCGTACCATTCGCACTTGAATAGGACCACCCGCTTTATAGGCAATGCGGGATATTCGAGCTCAATGATGTCAGTAAGGTAGCCGTAGAAGTCATCCTCGTCCGGGCTATTGTCATAACGCTTGACACACACTCCGCTGTTCTCCGACGATTTTCGGCTGGCATGGGAGACTGTGTGGAATCTATACCCGTTGACAAAACACATGTCGTGTCGCGCGACTCTGTTCAATGGACCCTCGGCTACTGGCGTCAGAATGTAACCGTACTCATCGTCAGCCAGATGACCTTTGCTCGCCTGTAAAAGGACAAGTAAGTATACATCAACGGGGCAATAAATGTGTATCACATATCGTACACGTAACAGGCAAATACAAAACTTACATGCCACCTGAACCAATCAGCAAACTTGGAATCTAACTCATTGTTTATTGCATCGCTCGATATACCCGGTGAACGGTGTTGCAATAAATCAACGAACAAGCTGAAGCAAATTACGAATGAGTACCCTGTATATCTTTGTAACATAATGGATAGAGTATCGCAAGGTATTTACAAAATAAAATGGGAAATCGTTTATACCTCTGGAAACGGTCGACTTGACGGCAGTTGCGCAGAACATAAGAATGAGCAATCTTCAGCTCGCTGTCCCCCAATATCATTTCCTTTCCCTGTCCGTGAAATCTGATCGGATGTGTGAATATTGGGAGGACACCGGATCTGGAAATGCCGTCGTCGTTCCGGGGAACATCTCTGCACCTCGACGGGACATCTGGCTCGAAGTAATGAGACACGAAGGCCGATGCTTCCTCCGTCAGATAGGCATTGCACATAGAGGCCTCGACTTTCGCCTTGTTCTTGATGTTCAGCTTCAAATGCCTGAGATATCTGTTCATATAGTGAATATATGTTCAAATGCATATCGCTTAGACACATAAGAATGTCATGCACATAAAAAAGAGTACCTCTCGAACGGATACATCCACCTGTACTGAACAGGACCACCAACACGTGCCTCGTATGGTAGATGAAATGGCAGGTGTTCCATTGAATCAAAGAAGGCCGGAGGGAATATAGTTTCCAGCTTGCATATGATCACTGGGATTTCGCCCTCCAGCCTTGACATATCATCCGCCCTGAGTCTCGTGGCTGTAAGACATCTGAAGAACAGACTCATCTCGGTAATTGCTTCCCATACATTGGTTGGAAGCAGCTCGCGGAATGCAATGGGCATCAACCGTTGCATGAACACGTGACAGTCGTGGCTCTTCATCCCGTGCAAACCGCGTTTATTCACGTCGATGTTCTTCGACAGGTTCGAAACATGGCCATCAGGAAAGCTAGCCGTCCCTAGCCACGATAACAACGCACTGACCTGCTCCGCATTCAGCGTGTACGAGGACTTCGGCATGTATGATGTGCCAACGGGATGCAGCTCCGGTCGCATGTTGAGGTCGCGCATATCAAGTCGTGCCTTCGAATTGTCTTTTGTTTTCCCTGGCACATTCAGCACTGTATTGAAAATGTTGTCAAACACGTTCTTCTCAATATGCATGACATCCAGGTTATGTCGGATCATATTGCTCTTCCAGTACGGAAGCTCCCAGAATATGCTTCTCTTCTTCCACCCGATACAGTAACGAGCCAGGTCTGCGTTGTGACTGCCGTCCGGATCATCAGCGACCCCCACGAATCCACAACTGTCTATCTCCTGCAGCACCTCTGCACCCGTGAGGAGCTCGGGCTTTGTGTCCTTAACGACAATGCCAGGCATGAACGCCGTCACGTTCCTTCTGTACGAATGACGTCTGGGCAGGAACTTCCTATGGCTGTCGAACCAGCTTATCTTACGTCCATGTTTCAAGGACATCGTCTTCGCTTGCTTCATGCAGCAAGGGCAAGCGTATTTCCCCGCTGTGCTCCACCCCGACAACATAGAATAAGCCGGGAAGTCACTGATCGTCCACATCAGCGCGGCGCGTAGCTGGAAGTTTTGTTTAGTCGATACATCGAACGTCTCCACGCCAAACTCCCATAACCACTTCAGCTCCTGTATCAACGGCTGCAGGTATAGGTCGATCTTCTGTTTCGGATTCCTAGGACCTGGTGCGATCACAGTCAAGAACATGTAAGGCTTCTTCATGCACATCCAAGGCGGTAGATTGTACGGCGTCACGATTACAGGCCACGACGAATACTGCTCTCCCGACTGTCCAAACGGGTTGAACCCGTCGGTGCATAAACCCAACCTAACGTTCCTTGTCTCCGACGAAAAACCCGGATGCGTCGCATCGAACGTCCTCCAAGCTTTGCCGTCAGATGGACGGCACATCTCACCGTCTTTCGTGTAGTGCTCCGCGTGCCACCTCATCTGGCTAGCTGTGGCACCGGATGCGTATAGCCTCTGCAGTCTAGGGGCGAGAGGTAAATAGTAAAATTGTTTTCTTGGCACGTTCCGGTTTCTTTTGTTCGTTCTCCACCTGCTTGTCCCACAGACCCTGCACATGTCTTTATCCTCGTTGATGCCCCAGTATATGATGCACCCCTCTGAACAACAATCGATTTTCTGAACCGGCAGTCCCAACGCCTGCAGCTGTTTCTTCGTCGAATAAAAACTGTCGACCATTGTGTTACCGACGAAATACCGATTACATTGCGACGCAAAACGTCTCTTCATTCCGCACGACGTGTTTCGTCGCTAAGTCGTCGGTACGTCGTCGCTGATTTCACTATATAGACAGTGGATCAGCGTGTGTGCCCACAACAACATATAAAACAACTATTTTATAATCCAAAATGGTTCGTACTAAAGCGCAAGCACGACGTGGTGGACGTGGTGGTAGGGCGGCAACACCGCCAACTGAAGTGCCTTCTTCTTCAACTGTTCCTCCCCCACCTCCTCCCCCACCAGAGACCTCTGAGCCTCGCCGGGATCGACAAATTGTCGAACTCCAAACAGAAGTACGAGATCTGTGGAAAATGTTAGATGAGGTGAAGGCGCATGTCACGGTTCAGGAAGAGCGTCTCGACTGCATAGATAAAAGGCAGATGCGGATTAAATCCAAATCTGCACAGTTGAGACGCCAACTGAAGGCGTGTGCGGAGAGTATAGCTTCTCTCTGTTCGGATGACGAACAGTGAGTGGCTACTCTTCGCTATTTAGCTTTTTTTAAATATTTCTTATTATATTTTGTAATTTTTAATTTTTAATTTTATATTAATGAAGTTTGTTTTTTTAATATCATATTTGTTTTCTTAATAATTATAACACGTGTTTAATCTCTTACGAATCCTGACGACGCACCTGTATACGCGAAATGTGGTTAAGAAAAATTTCTTCCGACTAATTCACCGACTAAACATCAACTATATACCGACGAAACCTAATACAACAACGAAAACCTACTAACTATATATATCTTCGACGAAACTTAATAGAACGACAAAAACCTATTAACCGTATCGTCGAAACCTAACTATATCTTCGACGAAACTTAATAGAACGACAAAAACCTACTAACCGTATCGACGAAAAAGGGAAAAACTAAATACAATGAGAAGAACGGGCTTCGCGGGTTTTTTTTTTGAATTTACCGACGCTTTACCGACGAAACAGCGACGGAAAACGTCTCTTCACATTAACACGTTTCGTCGCTATTCCGTCGCCAAGTTGTCGCTATTCGGCAGTGTTAGTTCAGTTCCCAACGGTTGCATCGTACGATAAACATACGTCGCTAATTCGTCGCTACGTCGTCGCTATAACATATTAAAGGTCACACACTGCACATTCATTGCACACACTGCACATTCACTGCACATTCCCAACGGTTGACAAATGCGTCGCTATGTCGTCGCTATGTCGTCGCTCATTTCACTATTTATACCCCAAACATCCGCTGTTATACATACACACATAGAACGTTATAAATAATCAAAATATGCCGCGTCGTTTTAAAAGAACCCCAAGGCGTGGTGGACGGGCAAACAGTGCCCCTCCAGAAGGGCCTCCTCCTCAACCACCATCGGTTGAGCGAGAGGGTTCTGTATCTGTCTATGGCCCACCGCCGCATCAGGATGATCAAGAACAAATGCCGGTGCAGGACGCCGACTTCCGTATGCTGATGGCAAACATGCATCAGCAGTCGCGGCAACTGCACTACATGACTAGAAGGCTGCGGAAGATGAAATTTAGATACTACAAGCTCAAGCGCCTTCTCAAAGAGTTTGCGGAGAATGTCGCGGCCACTCTTTCGTCCGATGACGAAGAGTGAACGGCCCATCTCCGCATCTCTTTTTAGATTTTTTTTTATTTTTTCGTTTGATAATGTAACTTCTTATTATTAAATGAATGAGTATTTTTCCCAATTACCGCTTTCTTTTTCCTTAATCAATACACGTGTTTAATTCTCGATGTATCTGCGACGATACAACGACAAACCGAATTACGAACGGAAAGTAATTCAAAACATTTGCCACATACGGGTTTCATTGACAAAAAAACGACGATACACAACTCCAAGAACTTAGTAAACGACGAATTTATTTTATACTTTTAGCGACACATTTGCGACGACATAGCGACGAACCGTTATAAACTAAATAGCGACGAACAAAAACACGCAGAATAGCGACGAGACACCGACAAATCACCGACGTAATTCACCTGACTGACTATTTTTCTTTTAGCGACAACGAATTTCATCGTACTTTCGTCGCAATTAGCGACTACATTATTTTGGTCGCAGAGTCGTCGCTAGTACCGACGAAACAACGACTATACGTTGTTCGTCGGTGATTTTTTCGTCGGAAACCAACAATTTTTTTGTGGTGATATATATATATATATATATAGACACACACACGTAGTCATGTATATAGAAGGAGACGCACAACTCTAATTTATCTACATGTATGTTTGTGTGTGTGTATATCCACTCATATGTGTATGTTTTAATTTGCATCTATGTGTTATATATATATATATATATATATATATATATATATATATGGTGTGTGTATCTATGTATGTACGGATTTACGTACATGTACGTACATATGATATAAGAAAAGTCGTTTGATTATTTTAAGGGCATAAATATCCTTTTAGACCATGTTCAAATCCTCCTATTGTTTAAATTGGATCAGAACTTTGTATCAAATCTTAGCTAATACTCGCGTCATCCAACTGGTGGAAATCCATATAAAGCTAAGCTCATTTGTTCCATACATCCAACTATAAATCTTCCTTTCCGATCACCATTTTCCCAAACAAGCCAAAGAGTATTCATTACTCCCAATTCTACAAACCAACATCATCCATCCTTGTCGACAGTCTCCCCAACTACCTCTCACCCCACCCCCACCCCCACCTTCACCCTCCAATCCCTGTATAACCATTTTCACAACTGACCATATATAGCAAGATTTCTCCATATAGTACGCAATAGGAAAAAAAAAAAAGAAGAAGATGGGAAGTCTTGATCCTAATGATTTTGATTACATCCCTTGTTCATCTATTGGTGATTTTAAGCCACTTGATCCCGAAGAATTTCGGAAACAAGCTCATCAAATGGTGGATTTCGTAGCTGATTATTACAAAAACATTGAGAATTATCCGGTTCTTAGCCAGGTTGAACCGGGATATCTACGAAACCGTCTACCCGAAACCGCCCCGTACCGGCCCGAGCCTTTCGACAACATATTGAGGGATATTGAGAAAGATATCATCCCTGGAATGACGCATTGGTTGAGCCCTAATTTCTTTGCATTCTTTCCTGCCACAGTAAGCTCTGCTGCTTTTGTAGGGGAGATGTTATGCACATGTTTCAATTCAGTAGGGTTCAATTGGTTGGCCTCCCCTGCCGCCACTGAGCTCGAGATGGTGGTCATGGATTGGCTAGCCCATATGCTCAAACTTCCTAAATGTTTCATGTTTTCTGGCACTGGAGGAGGAGTTCTTAAAGGAACCACCAGCGAATCCATCCTCTGCTGCCTGATCGCAGCTCGCGACCAGGCGCTTCAGAGGATAGGGTTCGATAACATTAGCAAGCTTGTTGTGTATGCATCTGATCAAACTCATTCTGCATACACAAAAGCTTGTAAGTTGGCTGGAATATTCCCATACAACATAAGGATTATACAAACCTCTCAAGATACAAAGTTCACCTTGTCTCCAAGTATCCTACGTGGCGTAATCGAATCTGACGTGTCAGCCGGCATGGTCCCACTTTTTCTTTGTGCTACAGTTGGGACCACCTCAACAACAGCGATTGACCCAGTAAGCCAGCTAGCCAATGTGACAAGCGAGTACAATATATGGTTCCACGTGGACGCAGCATATGGAGGGTCTGCATGCATTTGTCCTGAATACAGGCACCATTTGGATGGGATCGAACTAGCCGACTCACTGAGCTTGAGCCCTCATAAATGGCTACTCAGTTACTTAGATTGTTGTTGCTTGTGGGTTAAGCATCCTCAGCTGTTAGTTAAGGCCTTAAATACAAATCCGGAATACTTGAGAAACAAGGCATCTGAAATGGATTTAGTTGTTGATTACAAAGACTGGCAAATAGGAACAGGACGAAGATTCAAAGCGTTACGTTTATGGCTCATTATGCGCAGTTACGGTATTGCAAATTTACAAAGTCACATCAGATCAGATGTTCAGATGGCAAAAACGTTCGAAGGGTTCGTTCTTGCAGATCACAGGTTCCAAGTTGTGGTTCCACGAACATTTTCACTTGTATGTTTCAGATTAAGTCCATTTAAAGACTCCCAAGAAAGTTATCTCAATGTTCTTAACAAAAAGTTACTTGAGTCGGTGAACTCAACGGGTCGAGTATATATGACACACACAGTGGTGGGTGGAATCTACGTGCTGAGGTTTGCTGTTGGGGCTACTTTGACGGAAGAGCGGCACGTAATTTCTGCTTGGAAATTGATTAAAGAGACGGCCGAGGATTTACTAAAGGGAAGTTCAGACAGCATTTGAGGTGTTTAATTGTTTTGCAATAAGGGAAATAGAAACAATCTGGAAGTGTTAGTTACCATTGCCTATGATTTTAATTTTAGTTAATAAAGTTTGAAATACTTTGATGGTAGATGTAGAATTGTGAGGTGGTGTGTCTCTAATTTTAGTCTTGGCATTGTTCATCTATAGAATTTCATGAAGTTCAATGATCAATTCTACCAATTGATGGTTTGAAACTTCATTTCCTTTGTTTTCAATATCTTTTTCTTTATCTTTCTTTCTTTTACCTTTTAAAAAACAAATATAAACACATTGAAACTGTAGTTTAATATGAAGCATCCAAAACGAAAAGGAGAGAGAGAAAGCAGAAGTTGGTAGGTTTAGCCAATCCTCTTTCTCTTTTAGAAAATGAAAAAAAGGAGACATCTATATTTGAAAGTGTTTTTGAATCAAATATTAAATTTGCTTATATATTTGAAACTAAGAAAAGCAAACATAAATTATTTTCAAATGAAATATTAAATTTGCTTTCAATATTTGAACATTTTATTCTTTTTAATATGTTTACGTAGATGCGATGGAACGATGATAAAAATCAACACTATAAGCAAATCAAAATTAACCATAGAGCGTAAATATTTACTAAATCATATTTTCTCAGTGAACAAAATGGAAGACACAAATAAGGTAACCATAAGATAAGCGATGCGATGCATTGGTAAGCCATGAAGTATATTGCAAGTCTTTTAAAACGATATGATTTAACAATGCAATAATGAACTTCAAAATAATGTTAATTCTCCCACAAGATTTTTCAACATCAATTCCTGCTTAAGTCGACTAAGTAGACGTGATATTACCAAAGTGAGTGCATGTTTAATTGTTTGCTCAGTTTGTTTTTAATACATTATATTAGCATACATAATATGAACTTGTATTTTAAAATGTAACGAGAATATAACACTAAAAATATTCAACTCTTGGACTTAAAAGGTATGGAAACACAATCATTAGTTTGTACGTTTAATAATTTTAATTTATAAATGACCCTCTAAAGTTTAGAGTTCTAAGAAAGGAGTTCAGATCTCCTCATCGCCATTCCCTCACCGAACGTGTCATCGCGTGACAACCTTCATCCAGCCTCACCACCCCTCTTGCTGCCACGTGTCATGTTGTGGTGAGCGCGGTGACTCACTGAGCGGTGAGGAGATCCCATCCGTTAGGAAAGTACATAAGTCGGTCAGCAAAAACAGTTGGATATATATACGTATAAGTGCCCAAAAATCATTTTCAAACCTCAGAGGGGAAAGTGCAAACTTCGCAATGCAAAGCCAAACTTTCCTCGTCCAATTAATGGAAGGCGGCAGGCAGGCTTGCGTTGGATATATACGGAGTCATGCTTCGAAGTCCACCTCCACTTCCTTCAAGGTTTCAAGTCCCTTTCCACATAAAAAGACTACACGCACCCATCTTTTTCCTTACAACAGTACATACATACATATATTATATACTAATGTGTCAACCTTGTTATATACAACACTCAAAAAAATTTCCATTAGTTAAGGTTGAGTATATATATCAATCATTTTTCTTGTACTTTATTTTATTATGTATTATTTGTTTGTTCTTTTGTTTTTTTGGAGTCGCATCCTAAACCGTACCCTTTTTTTGTGTCTTATAGTACCTAATGCATAGTATGCATGTTTAAAATATGCTATTTCAAAAATATCATATCATCTCAACCGCATATACAGCCTAATTACCTAAAATTCTCAGTTAAACCTTATACCTTCTCCATGGTATCGGCTACATCAATCAACTGTCTCCAATGTGCTCTATCACATGAACTTATGCTTCTCAATTTTCATATAAGTAATATCTTTCTTTATTGTCTCTCTTTATGTCTTCTTTTTTTCTCTCTCTCCCACGTCTAACATGCACCTTATTCATTGTCTCGTACCGTCTAATAGGTGCATCCGCAGGAAGTCTTTGCATATGCTGGTACCATCTAAACCTTGACTCTCTCATCTTCTTTTCTATATGAGCCACCACAATATTTCTCCTTATATGTTCATTTCTTATTTTATATTTCCTTGCATGTCTACAAATCTATCTTAACATTTTCGTTTCTGTCACTCAAACCCCTTGTTCATGCTCATAATTGACTGCTAACATTCGAACACGCACAGCAAACCGGGTCTTACTGCCGTCTTACAAAACTTTCTTTGAAGCTTCAAAAGTACTTTCTTATCATAAAGAAGATCTGACGCACTTCTTCATTTTAACCACACCGTTTGTATCATGTGATTTATATATTTGTTAATTCCACTATCTTTTGTATTGTATAGATCCAAAATACCTAAAACTCTTACTCAAGTGAATATCTTGGTCTTCAGCTTCACATACGGTTCTAAGGTTATTAATTTGTAGCTAAAATTAAATTTTATATACTCTGTCTTTTTTGGCTCAATTTGAAGCCTTTTTTCTCTAATGTCTCCTACCAACATTCCAACTTAGCATTGACTAATTCAATAGTCTCATCCACCAAAATGGCGTCATCTGCAAATAACATGTTTCACGAAACTTTGTCTTGAATGCGTCAAGTGAGCCCATCTGTATCTAAAGAAAATAAATACAGACTTAATACCGATCATTGGAGTAAACCCACTGTAATAGAAAACTATATGCTTGGTTCTTTGGAGTCCTTATGCTTGTCATTGTGTTCTCATACATATCTTTAATAATTTCTATATATGCTACTCTAACATCTTTCTTTTAAGCACTCTACATAGAATCTCTCGTGTAATTTTATCATATACCTTTTCTAAGTCAATGCAAACCATATGCAAATCATGTTTTTTCTCTTTATACCACTCTATTAATCTTCTCAAGAGGCTATAGCCTCAATGTTGACCTTCCCTACATAAAGTCAAATTGATTTTCAGATACGCTAGTCTTTTTGCGAAGTCTTATCTCAATCACTCGCCCCCAGAGCTTCATTATGTGGCTTATTAACTTAACTCCTCTATAATTTGTATAATCTTATCTATTTTGTTTTTATTTAGTGGTACTAAAGTGCTTTTCCTTCACCGATCTGACATATTTTTGGTCTTCACAATCTTGTTAAAAAGATTTTTGAGCCACATAATACCTTCTTTCACTAGGCACTTCTAAGCTTAAATTGGAATACGAACGAGTCAAATTGTTTTGCCTTTTTCATCCTCTTTAGAGCATCTTCTACATTTGGCAATCGAATTCTCTTACTATAGTTATATTTCTATCCTATTCGGAGTTACATAACTCGTCTAATACGAGTGCAGCTCTAAAAGTTTTTCAAAGTATCTTCTCTATCTATCTTTTATTGTTATTTCCTATAACAAAATCTAGTTGTCTTCTTCATTAATGCATTTTACTTGGGTCAAATCTTTTGTCTTCATTTCTCTCACCTTAGAAATTTTAGAAACACCTCTTTCACCTTTTTTTGTGTGCAAATGCTCATAAAAATCTTCAAATGCCTTTGATTTGTCTTTACTTAAGGCTTGTTCAGCTTCTTTCTTAGCAAACCTATATTTTTCTCAATTCTATTGATTTCTATAAAGTTAAAGTTCCTTATAAATAGTTATCTTGGCTTTTACTTTGCCTTGCACCTCTTATTTCCACCAACAAGTTTCTTTATTTGCAAGTGATCGACCTTTTGACTCGCGAAGTAAATTTCTCGCTATCGATGTATCTTTACCTCCAAATCTTTTCTCACTTTATTTGCATCACAACTTGAATTTCTTAAGACTTCTTGCTCTGATACTACTTTTCTAAACTCTATTTGCTTAACTTCGTTCAAGTTCCATAATTTTATCTTGTGTTCTATAAGCTTTTGTTTTATCGACCGTCTATGTCAGATATAGCCATCCAACTCTATAAGACGATGTTTCAACTTTCTTCTAGGATCACCTTACAATCCGTACAAGCTCTTCTATCTTTCCTCTCAGTCATGAAATAGTCTATCTATGACTTATTTGGTCCACTTTTGAATGTAATCAAGTTTTTATCTCTTTAAAAAAAATGTGTTAATAACTATAAAGACAAATGCTATTACGAAATCCAAATTGGTCTTCCCTTATTGTTCTCGTTTCCTAAACCAAATCTACTGCGTACCTCATTGTAATCCTTCTTCTCTTTACCTACATGTCTATTTAGATCTCCAATTATAAAGGTCCTCCTATCTATTAGAATTTCGTGCACTATGTTTTCTAAATCTTCCTAAAATTGAACGTTTATAGCCTTATATAAACCAATTTGATGAGCATATATGTTAATAATATTGATTGTCCAATCTCCAACTTAAGGGTTATAGTTCTTCTATTTTCCTATACACCTACTATTTTGTCTCTTAATGAGGCATCTATAATAACTCATACTCCATTTCTTCCCTATTCTTTTTTGTGGACGGGAGTTTAAATTTTGACTTATCCATCATCCGAGCTTTTTTACTTATCCATGTTGTCTCTTGTAAACATAAAGTATTTATTTTTCTCCTTATTATCGTGTCCACTATCTCTATTGTCTATCCATTAAAGTTCTAATGTCTCATTTTTATAGTCTAATACTCCTATCTAACCTAGTGTTTCTTCTCTTAGCATCTAACTTACAACCTAATAATTCTTGTTTATTTTAATGCATTTAAATTCTCTAGGAGATGCAGCGGTCTTGGCTCAATTATTGCGTTATTCCGACCATGTGACGGAGACCTTGTTTAGTTGAATTCAAACCCACCTCCCACATGTATATACACGCAAACAACAGACGTACGAAGAAGAGGACAAAATTTCGCATCCTGATTTTCACTTCAAAATATAGATATTTAAACTGTTAAGATAAGAAATAGTTATCCTGTAACTAATTCAAATTGTGCCTATCAGATATGATAGAGTTGAGACCTTCAACACAATCTCCCAACCACAAAATAAAACGTATATGCAAATGTGGTTTCGTCATTCAATAACTATTAGATGGTTATTAATAACCAGCTAGAGATAAGATAATTAAGGAGGTTTCTTCTGTTGTAAACATATATACTTCCAGCGGCATGTCAAATTCTTTTTAGTTTTATATATGTTACTGAATAATAAATAACTGTTAACGTGGTTTTGGTAAACTTCGTCAAACGTCAATCTCATTTCTCAAAAGAAAAATAAAACTTAATAACAACAACATTACCCCATTAGCTAGAGCGCCCACCTATAGCGAGGCATGAAGAGTTGGATGTAAGAAACCATACTCATGTGTTAGAAACACATAAAGACTGTTTTCCGATGACCTATTATGAAAATTGCGTCAAGCTTTGTCGATTAACTAGTATTTCCAATATAAAAAGCTTCATATTCCGAAATCAATGAAGAGTATGTATTTGACTCGATTGGAAATTGAAAAACAAAGAAAAAAAAAACTTTAGTCGATGCTAATGACGTCATCTTTCCTATGACTCATTCTTCCATTCAATTTTCGTCTAAGACATAAATAAAATATCAAAACAGAAGTCTCAGCTCTACCAGGACCTTCTCTGCTCCTTCGACAAATGTCAACCAATGACAAAATTTGCCTTTGTGACATTTGTCTCTTTCTTTCAAGTCAATCTTGAATTCTGATATCATCCATTTGACTTGAAAACGAAGAAACACAGCAAAGAATAATGTTGGAAATTGGATATAGGAATTAGTGATTTCCAGTTGTCATTTTTTTTGCAGGTTATCTCAAAATTGATCTCACTGCTTCCGTTTGCAAGTCATGAGTTCTTCCCAACGGCCTCCAAACTCTCGTCTTTGATCATTATGGAAGATTGAGCAGTGCCTATCCGGAAATAAATCTTGTTGAATGTTTTTACACTTTGGGTTGTCGAACTGTCTTTGCCAACTTATTTTAAGATTAGATTACTCATGTGATGCATGTGTACGACAGTTTTCTTTTGTTTACAAACAAGTCTTCCCACTCTTTCAGAAAACTAAAAGACGAATTCTACCATAGCTGTGTTGAGTTGGATAAGAGATGTGTCCTAGTACACAAAGACTCAATATATAGTCTATAAACCATACAACCTTGTAATCATCGTCTCTTTTCAAGAATTAACATGATGTTAACTATTGATGAACCAAAATATACTACCTGTTAGTCAACAACAGTCAACGGTAGACTTTGGGCATTAAAGTGTTAAAGTCCCGCAGGTCGGCACAAATGTACTCCTGCTCAGCCAAGTTACACTTCGGTCATATTATTATCATCAGAGGTGTGCATCTCAGCATCCGGACTAAATTGCAGTTCGGCAAGAGTGCAATTCAGCACAGCTTGACTAAAAGCTTATTGAGATAGCTAAAGCGAACTCGCCTATAACTTCTGATTCAGCTCAGCCACATAGCCGAGACAAGCCGGTACTTGTTAATACGTGAAGAATTGTTGAAGTGTAACGCTACAAAATGATTCATCTCAGCTCGGCAAGGTCATATATTTACAAATGATTCATCTCGGCACGGCAAAGGCATATGTTTACAATCAGCCTTGACAGAATATTTAACTCGGCCTCGGCCACATACCAGCTCGGCCAAATAACGCCAAGAACTGTCAGATAAGATCAAGGAAAGATATCGTCAATTATGCTCTGGGACCCACTTAGAGCTCTGCAGAATACTTTCCAGATGTCAAGCAGTGATTTGCTCAGTACAAAGCCATCATTACAGGCCGACCTACACAACAGCTACGAACTCAGGCTTTTGTCCCATCACACTGCAATTCTGTAACGGATTAGACCGCCATCTCAGACACATCGTCATCCTATCACTTGGCAAGGGGGCAGACCTCCTCTTTTTCTAGTATAAATACCTCTCAACTCACAACGGGAGAGGGATCAGGATTCTGGGAGAACAACTGGAGCATTACATCCAGAACTCCATCTCGGCCACAACACAAAACTCACAAACTCAGTGAGATATTTCTCAGGTTTCTTCAAGCCTTTATATTCCAGCATAAATTGCATAGGCAAACACCCATAACTGACTTAAGTGTCGGAGGGTTTTCCCGGGGCAGCGCCTCGGGAACTCTAACGTTTTTCTTCTTTCTCAGGCTCCGTTGAAGGATTCAAACGAAAGATTAACGGCACATACTCCAGGTCATCTCTGATTCTCATGGTGACCATCTCGGCCTCATCTGCTATCATTACATATGTCAACGAAGGTTGGTTTAAAAGGTAAGGTTCGTCTTCTTCAACTTATAAGTTTTTAGGTTCGAATCCTGTTAGTATCGATTTCTCTTGGTGAAAAATCTTTATATTCAACTGTAAATTCTCAACGAGACTAGTGGTATACCACCTTCGAATGGAGGAACCTTCTCTCGAGCTAAACTTTTTATGACAAAAAAAAAAAAAAAAAAAAAAACTATCACCACATCTAGTACCTTTCCGGAACTTTTGTCATGTACATACATATCATATTACTATTCAAAATTTAGAACTATTTGAATATTGGCTATTTTACTCTTTCGATTGTCAAACCGTTTTTGCCAACTAGGTGTATTATTAGGATCCCATGCAGCAGCAGTACTCACATGGCTGTATATTAAGGTAAGACGGGAAAAAAGGACTTTAGATATATGTAAGTTTAATGTAAATGAAGCTTTTAACGAGTGACCGGTTAAAAGTTTATTTTACTCTTTTTGTTAAAGAAAGTAGTTTATGTCAAAATTACATATAGTTTTAAAAAAATTAATTCAACAACCGTTTAATGCTTGTGATTCTTAAACCCCATGTATGTATCTGCTTAATAGTTCTGAACTAATTCACCTGTCCCGAAAGATTGGTGAATTTATAAAATTATAATTACTACTATTTTGTCCGGAAAGGATGCTGTATTAAACGCTAGTAAGGAATAAGAGTAATACATAAATCAACTATATTAATTCATACTATGCGACTCATCGATTTGATATTTACCCATTAAATACAAAAGGCATCATGTATCATATGGAAGTCAAGTCAAAAATAAATGATAAACCATATTGACTCAAAAAGTTATAAGAAATAAATATGTCATTTACTATAGTAGTTACCTCAGAAACAAAGTACCTAAACCATTGATGGATTTTATTGTCAAAAAAAAAAAATATTGAAGTTTTTATTGATGTTTCTAGGCGTTCAGTCTCCAGGTTTTCTATTAATGTGCAACGATAATACATACATACATATATATACATACGGTGCGCGCACACACATTCGAATTTACATGTGAAATTGATGATGCTTGGAGATTCAAGTGAACAACAATATCACAAAAACAAAATTTAGGCATGCAACAATGAGAATGCAATCTTAAATTATGTTACAGTATAATAACTTCATCAACAAACAATTTCACAAGTTCTATATGTAGATAAAGGATGAGGGCATAGAAACCAAGCTGTCACCATTGTTAAACATGGCTGGAACTTGACATATCGATCAAGACCACCATGGCTCCTCACCGGTTCTGAAATCTGTCTCGGTCCAGGGAACGAGCACTACCTTACCAGTGTCAACATCAAGATCAGCATGCGCCAAGGCCAACGACTGATCCAAGTACAAATATAAGAGTCAACAATAACAAAAAGACATTGGTTCAATGGACAGGGGATTGCAACAATGATGTCACACAAGTCATGACTTCTTTCTTAAACGCGCTAATGAATGTCCAAGAAAAAAGAACATGGAGGTGATCCTACACTAAAACATCAACATTACCCTATTGCCTTAGAAGCTCCTGCCTATGACAAAGTAGGTCATCCTACACTAACAACAGATATACAAACAGTAGAGAGTAATGCTGCCTTTTATGCTAAACAACTGATATTAAAATGAGCTTGTAAGCAAATTTTGTGTCAAGTCATTGCACCATATTGATATTCACAGATAAGGGCATGTTAATAGATACTACTAAGTGCTGGATTTTGATGATACTAATTTGACTTACCAAAGGAGCAGGACCGCGAACAACCCTTCCTTGGTTGTTGTATTGAGATCCATGGCATGGACACATGAACTTGTTCTCAGCAGCATTCCATGGCACCACACAACCAAGGTGGGTACACACTGCGTTGATACCATAGGTAGCAAGCGTCCTGTCGTTTTCTACCACGAGGTATGTAGGATCACCCTGAAGTAAATTCAAGATAATGAATCATCATATGCTCCCGATGGTTCCAATCAGTCAATGGATATCATGAACTCAACCCCATAATGTAGATTCCCAGGAGGTAAATCCCAAACATTCATTTGATACACAATGTGTCTTCTTTGCTATGTCTATTCTTAATCAAGACATTCAGAGCACGAAAAAAAACTGATAGCTTTTTCTAGTTCAACCCTATAAGTGATAATCTTGACAATGATCAACGGAAGACGCCGTAAGTGGATATGAAACTAACTTGTCATCTGAAGATTCAATGGTTGAAATTATATAAGCATATGGGCCTAAATTTCCAATAGGTTCTCATTCGTGACAAGTTAATCACATAAAGACGGCACCTTTAATCCTTGTACGAGAGTTCGGTCACCAGGTCCGTGGGTTTTAAGCCATGCTGCAGCAACGACATCATTTCCTGCGGCATCTTTAGCCAAAATACCACCTCCAGAGCCACCACCACTGTTCTTAGATTAAAAGGAGTAAGCCACCATCAAACATCAAGTGAGACCAAACAAAACAGTAAGGCACACTTAAGATCTACAGAGGCAATTTGTAGGCTGCAGTGGCACTAACTACTAATACAAGCAGAGCAAAAATGTTTACTACTTGATTATGCCCAGTCATGTGACAATTATTATGTGATAACTGTAATGATGCGTATGAGAAACAGGGCTACACGATTTTGTTCTTAAACTCTTTGGTTATAAGCCATCATTGAGAGAAGGAAAAAATTTATCATAATGAAGCTGGTCTCAGAGAATTGGCACCAATATTTTTCTTTTAAGTGAATAGGCATCAATAATGATAACCATAAATCACCTTATCTAGCATTTTTTGACAATATACTAGTACATTATAAATTCAAATTACATACAAAACTGGTGTAAATTATGCAGATGCCCGAGAAAAGGCTTTACAAGTCATAACTCAAATCATATAAAAGAAAATAGTAAATAATGCAGGCAACTTCTTATGAAGGTTCCACCTTAGTTTGAACGATTTAAAAGCACCAGAAGTACTAAATTTCAATCAGTCATCACTTCCAGTAACGACATTTTGTTGAGAAATTGATGACCCCAAATCCATACAAGAGGCAAACATTGGTCTATGAATTCTGCCGGCAAACACTGCCCTATTCTTGTTAATACTACATTTTTTTCATTTGGAAGTAACTGTATTAACTTGAGTGTTTTTGAACAAGATTCATGGATAGTGAATCCTATGCAAAGTAAATGCCAAAATCAAGCAAATTCACTTAAGTAGTTGCAGATACTCAAAATCCAAAGAGAAGGAGAGGAAAGTATACCCAGGTGGAACAAAGAAATAGGTGTAAGGGAGGAGCATTCCAGCAGAGGGAAGAGAAATAGCACCAAGAAGAAGCAAATTCATGAGCTTTCTCCTTTCCATATCAGGAACTCTATCTGCAGGTATACTTGTGGCCATACTCTTCACTTTCATCCTCTTTTTACTTCCATTTTTTATGGGCTTCGAACACACTGCTGGTAAAGGTGCAAACATTCCACTCTTGCAAGAACATAGCTGAAACAAAACAAACAGATAAATAAAGTTTGAATCTTTGTACCTTTGAAATTGAATAATTCAAGATTAAACATTTGGGTTTACCTGAGATGGGGTGACCGTGGATAGGGCTGAAGAAGCCATTGGAGATTATTATTCGAATAATAATTTGTAGGAACTACTAATGCATTGGACATTTATCACAAAGTGAAGAAGAAAAGATAGGGTAGTGACTTCAGAAACGTGCAAGCCACACGTTGGAGCCGGAAATCGCTTCTTCTTTTGTGGTTTTGTTTGGTTTTCTTCGAATTTGGTGCTTTTTATTAGTCCTATTTATTTTAGGAACGCAAACAAATCGAATATGAATGGATAATATTTCCCTCAAAAAAATTGAATGGATAATATTAGATTCGACTCGAGTCAAATATTTTATATAGTGGTTTGAACTTAAAATTCGAATTTCAGTCGAACTTAAAAGTAAATTTTGACTTTGGTTTTGTGAAAGATTCTATTATGGTTTTATATTAGGGTAAATATTGAGCAATTAATCAATTACAAATTCAATAAGATAATGTTGGATATACTCCAGTTGAGAGGGTAATTTCTTATTAGCATAGTCAAAAAATACTACATTAGTGTAATTATCTTATATAGATTCCTCAATTCATATTTGATCATCATTATGTGAGAATATCTTTTTGCCTAGTCCAATTCTTCCTAGAGCTTACTTCTACTAATGAGATATCTCTACTAAAAGTATAAACAAATCAAACTGTTTATGAATAATTTATAATCAATTAGTAAAACGGTTTGTTTGAATTAAAGCCAATTGATCTTAAGTCGAACTTAATACGAGTTAAACTCAAATGTTTTGTTTTATTTCACTTGAACAGTCATTGAGCTATATAGCATAACATAAAAAATATACATCTAATCCATACTCTATATGTAGATCAATATCTCACCCACTTAGTTTTTCCCACATGGCAAATGATGAAGCCGGATCTTCACCAAGGGTCAAGGTGACCTCAAATTAACGTTGTCAGCTGGTGAGAAGAGAGTAGCTGGAATAAATTCTAAAATATCATGCACAAGGAAGCACAGATCAGAGGTCCCGGGGGGTTGGCCCCGGAAAAAACCCTCCGACGCTCAAGTCAGTTTGAGCCATTTCTCACTGTGAATATAATTTAGATGGTGGAGTTAAGAATTTCTCACAGTATGAGCTGAAGAGCAAATTATATGAATTTGCTTTAGGATGTGAATGTTTGGATTTCGGATCCCTTTCATCGTCTGTATTGGCTTGCTTTTATTAACATTTTCCCCCCTTTGGCCTCTGATGGCGGATGAGATGTTTGATTAGGGCAGAAAGCCTAGGACGTCGTAGGTCTGCTGATGTGACCAGTAGACTGGCTGATGTGACTAATAGGCCGGCTGTTGTGACCTTGGCGTGTACAGGCTGAATAGCCAGCTGTAGTCACTGTATTTGAATTACACTTCTGTCTGATGGTCTCACGAGGTAAGGTCGTGCTTGATTCCTTCGCTGAAGTGCCAAACCAAGCTTTGTCGAAGTGCAAGGTTAGGCCTTGCCGAAGTACAGAGTTGAATCTAGCTGAAGTGGTCTGAAGTGCGGCACTTGGGTATAAGCTGAAGTTGGTGCCGAGGTGCAAACTTTGGTATATTCTTCGACAACATAATGAGTGTTATACTGTTCCACTGAAGTGCAGCCAAGGCTGAACAGCAATGCTTGGGCGCTGAGCTGCCGAATAGCAACTCTTGTGCGCTGAACTGCTGAATAGTAATTCTTGTGTGCTGAACTGCAGAAGTTATACTGTTGACTGGTATAGACTAACAGACGATTCAATTATGGTTTATCAGCAAAGTTTCTCACCACTAGAGTAACTTCGAGCTTTAAAGCTCAATCTTGATCCTGAGCTGCTTGAATGCTCAACAAGCTCGATGTTCTTAAATTCCTTGAATTGCTCGAACCCTCGACACCAGCCCTTTTACCAAGTAAGCACATTTTGTGGAGTTGGTCGAAAAAGAGGCATTTGAGCCTCGTAGAATCATAGGGCTTTTTCCCCCCTTTTTTGTGTGTGATGCATAATTTTTTCATTTCCAGTAGAGTCAAAAACACATTATTTCTTGACTTTAGAATACAATGGAATTGTAGAGATTGAAGGAATTAATTTCCATTCAAGTTAAGGATAATTTTACAAAGTTGTGTCCCTTTTATAGGGAAAGAAATCTATTTCTAACGGCTACTTTTCGACTTGGACAACTGTCACTGTTAGTCTACTGTTAACTGTCAGTCTCTGTAAATTACAACGGCTGTGGTAACGGCTAGTTACCAATGCAGCTTCGCTATATACGGTAGAAAATGGCAAATATTTACAAGTCTAAGTATAGAAGCTCTACCTAATGCGTTGCTGCCTCAATTGTGCTTCGCCTTGTTACCTCAGCTCAGCATGCTCTTATTTAGGTCAGCCTCTTTCAGCTCAGCTCGACATGACTTCATTCTTCAGCATTGTTTATGTCTTTGTCCAAGTCGGCCTTATTGAGCTCTGCTCGGCACACCTCTGCCGAGCTTATTTCTACACTTTCCCTCAAGCTTAGTTGTATATATTTAAACACTTAAGCTTGGACATCAAATATTGAAAGACTTTCGTTGAGATTGGTTTGGTTAAGATATCTGCTATCTGATTTTTTTTGGGAATGTACTGTATGCTGATCTCATTTCTTTCAGTTTTTCACGGTGTACTGCAATCTGCTTAAAAACTTGCACTTGTGGTAAACTTCAGCTTTACCACATGCCTTTTCTACTCGTGTTTAAGAATATGTACAGTGTGGTAGTGGAGTTGGTTGCTCTTTTCTACTGATATCAAACGATGATAAGCACTTACAACGGTCATTTCGTCCGTCGAAACACTCCGCATAATGGTCTCCACTGCTGTTCTGGCTTGAAGCTAACCCAATTCGTAGAAAACATGAATACGTGAGGTCTAAATCAACTTGAATTCACGATGGAATGGATCCACATACATACAAACGTGTGGTGTGTACCACCAAGTAGGCCACAGCCGTGACACTTGTCCGAGTGCAGCGACGCTTTGGAATAAGTAGTAGTGTCATTATGTTTCTATGTAATGTTTTAGTGTCTTTTCAAGTTTGTGTCACAATAAGTATTTCTATGTAATGTTTATTTTAATTAATGACTATTCATTAACTATATTGTTGTTTTTTTTTAATTTGGTATCTATTTTTTTGAATGAATAAATCCATGATTAATGATTAAGGTTAGAGTTAGTGTTCGGGTTATGTCATATAACTATAACAATTGTCATATAATACAATTCTCATATAATTGTCATCTTGAATGGGGGTTTGAACCCACCATTTATTCATGTTTCAAATATGGAGCAAGAGTCAACGATAATAACCTTCTAGCTACAATTAAATTTCACCAGCTGGTTTTTTTACGAGTATCATAATTTCTTCGACGGCACGTTTGCCATTGGGAGCAAGATTTTCATCATTGTATATTATGACAGCATCTTAATCAAATCCTTCACGTTTGCTTGGACCTGAATGTGGCTATCTATAAACAAATTCCATGACATCTTTTTTTGTCTTTTTAGGTGGCCACCAATGCGTGTCGATTAAATTCATCTAATGTTGTACATTCTAAAAATTTTAGTCTTATGGGATTAGACTACTTTCTAAACATGCAAAACAAGTGAACTTCTATTTTTTGCCAACTGCAAAATTCCGAAAGTCAATTTTGAATTTAAATAGATTGCTGCATAGAAGAGTATATTAATGTACATGGTAGAATGAAGATTTCTACATGTTTTGACTTGTCGTGCTAACTGGATTTTCTGTCATACTTTTGGTGGAGACACTATCACAAAAGATCTGTATAGGTAACCTTGTTTATCTCCTTTAGTTAGTATAATATCGTTTACATATACAATAATGACAGCCAGCTCCCTTGAGATGAACTTCGGGTGAATAGAGTGTGATCACTGTGTTTCTGATTAAATCCTAGATTAGTTACTGTCTGGGTGAATGTCTTATAGTATTTAACTTAGCTACTGGTGCAAAGGTTTCTAGGTAATCTATCCCGTAGGTCTGAGTGAATCCCTTAGCTACTAATCTGGATTTGTATTTATTACATGTGTCATCATTATTATATTTAGTAGTGAATACCCACCTGCATCCTACTGGCTTTATCTGGGCTGAGCTGGGGGTAAGTTCCTAGGTGTTATTTTTTTGCTAAGACATTCATTTCTTCATGCACAACTTGTTTCCACTCAAGTCGGCTAAGTGCTTCCTCTATATCCTTAGGAATAATGTTATTATTGAGTGAGCACACAAATATTCTAAATTTTGGATTTAACTTATTATAGGATATGTATTCTTCTATAGGATACTTGGGGCAGGTTGGGTACTTAGTGCATTCACGAATTCCTTTTCTTAGTGCGATTGGTCTATCGTTAATTTGAGTCTTATGATCATATTCGGTGTTTTCTTCTGCTTCAATCAGAAGTGTTTGGTCAGAAGTACTGGTTGGTCACTATAGCTTAGATTTTTCTGATTATTAATCATGATTGGAGAATTGATACTGGGTTGTATTTCAGTAGTTCCGAGCTGAGGTGCTTCATAGCTGAGCTGTTGTGTCCAGCTCGGCTAAGCAATTGAGCTCAGCATATCTGGTATTGGGAAAATGGGCTCATATTCATTTCCTTTTATCTTCAATGTTTCTTCTTTAGATCTATAATATGCAAGTTTTTCATTAAATGTAACATCTAATGTTATATACATTCGTCTATTGGCTGGACAATAGCACTTATATCCTTTTTGCGAATTAACATATCCTAGAAAGATACATTTAACAGACTTAGGATCCAGTTTACTTTTATGCCCGGGCTGAACATGCACATATGGTGTGCATCCAAGCAGTTTAGGTGACAGCTCGGTAAGTAGACTAGTATGCAGATAATGATTAATGAGTATTTTTCTCGGTGTTTTGAATGATAAAGTTCTAGATGACATTCTATTCATTAAGTATGTAGCCATAAGGAGTGCCTCATCCCAGTATTTCTTAGGTACATTCATTTTCATCATAATTGATCTAGTTACTTCAAGAAGATGTTTAATCTTTCTTTCAGCAACACCATTTTGTTGAGGTGTATAAGTACATGAGGTCTGATGATGTATACCATTTTTAATCATAAAACCTTGAACTGTTTTATCTAGATATTCAGTTCCATTATCCGACCTCAAAGTTTTAATGCTACTACTTAACTGATTCTAAATGAATGTTATGTATCTTATAATTGTTTGTCCCATATCACTTTTATTTTTTAACAAGTAAACCCAAGTTACTCTTGTATGGTCATCTACACATGTTATAAACCACTTAGCGCCATTAATGCTGGATACTCTAGATGGACCCCATATGTCAGAGTGGATTAGACTAAATGGTGTTGATGTCTTATATTCTTTGGCAGACAGTTTCACAAATAAGTTTTTCAACGTTAGTTGAGCTGAATAATCTTGGCATTAATTGTTTAAGATATGCAAAATTGGTATGACCTAGCCTGTTATGCCATAATAAAATTTCCCCTGTACTTGAATTTCTAGGGTGCAAAATACTAGAGTCTTGTTCACTTGACAGCTTGACTGTGCTGACCAAAGCTTTGTTTTCTGACTCCAGTAAGTAGAGGCCTGCTATTCTCTTAGCACTACCAATCATCCACTTCAATTTGTTTTCCTGAAAACAACATTCCGTGGATGAGAAGCAGGCTAAGCAGTTATTATCCCTAGTAAGTTTTCCATTAAAACTGAACCTAGGGACATGCAGGACATCTCTAACTGTCATCTTCCCATTAATCATAGCAGAGCGTATTCCAATTACTTCTAGAGTAATTCCATTTGCAATTTTAACCTTCTTAGGTACAGAAAGTAAAGTACATGAATTTAGAAGTGTACCATCATTGGCCATATGATCAGTAGCCCCTGAGTCAACTATCCATGTGCTGCTGGAGCTGGGCTGGACGTAGTCTACCATGGTTGCCTGATGCAGGTCAGCTCAGCCACTTTGTTTATTCAGCAACTGAAACAGGGTGGCAACCTGTTCCTTAGTAATGACCTCAGCATCAGGTATGCTACTCACCTGCTGATCTTCGGAGGTGGCCATGGTTTTCCTTCTCGGACCAGCTTTGCTTGAAGTTTTCAACAGTCATCTACTGTATGGCCTTCCTTCTTGTAGTACTTACATATTTTGCCTCCAGAGGAGGCAAAGTGTTTTTTAACAGCCAGTCCAGATGCTTCTGCTGGCTTTTCAGAATAGAAAGCAGAGGATTCTACAGCGGCAGATCCCCCTATCATAACCTTCTTCTAGCTTTCTTCATGTTTTATTTCATCGAAGGAAGCCTTCAAGGTTGGTAATGGTTTTGTACTCATAATTCGACTTCGTGCAATGTCAAATTCTAGATTTAGTTTAGTTAGGAAACAGAAGACCTTCTTCCTTTCTGTGATTTCTTTGTAGAGGGCAGCATCCGTGGTGCAGACCACTGATGTGCTTCAAAAGTATCAATTTGCCGCCACGATTTGGTAACTAGTATGTAGCATTTGTGGACAGCAAGTTGTCCCTATTTTAGCTCATGAAGATGAGCTCTAACCTCGTATAATTCTGAGATGTTATTGTGCTGATAACGTGTTATAAACTCAAGCAAGAATATAGTAGAGAAGAGAAAAGAGAAACTAGAGAACTTTGTATCTCAAGGTGTGTCTTTCATATATGATATGTGGTCCTATTTATAGGACTCATGGAGTGAAGATAAACTTGGACAAACCCTTTGGATATCTATATCTAATATGATATAGATGGTATACAAAAGATATAGTACTTTGGATAACCACATCTAATATAATGTCCATCTCTACAATGTATATCAACATAGTGTTTATCCTTGAGATTCCAATATATCCATAACACTCCCCCTTGGATATCCAAACTTTATAGAGCATGCCTCATTAAAACCTTACCAAGAAAAACCAATGGGATAAAAACTTGGTCGAAGGAAAAAGAGTACAGTGTGCATGTAGTAATAACACTCCCCCTGATGCTGGCAAGAGACACTCCCCCTGATGCTGGCAAGAGATCTTTGAGTCGACGAATTCCAATGTTGTAGAACATTTCTTTAAATGTAGTGCTTTCGTGAACAAGTCAGCAAAATTCTTAGCTTAATTGTATCTGCTAGATATTAATATCACCGTTCTTCTCGAGGTAATGAGTGTAGAAAAATTTGGTGATATATGCTTCGTTCATCTTTGATGTAGCCATTTTCAACTTGAACAATACATCTACCATTATCCTCAAACAATGATGTCGTTGTCTATGATATGCTGAATCATCGACCTCAACCAAATGTATTCACAATATGCATCATGCAATGCCAAAATCTTATAATGATGAAGAGATGGTTGTTACTGTCTGTTTCACTCATCTCCGTAATATGACCGCACTAGAACATATTCATTCTGTGGTCTTTCTTTATGCGAGTCAGATAGATAGCCAGCATAAGCATAACTCATTAATTGTGCTGCTACCTTCCTTGAGTAGTATAAGCACCTGTATGGCGTTCCAAGAAGATAAAAATGTGTTTGACATCATTTCAATGTCTTCGTGTTGGTGTTGAACTATAGTTTCTCATTAAATTCACTGAAAATGCTATATATGATATCAAAATTCGCAAGATACTTTAAAACATCAACACTAAGATTTGGTACTTCAGAGCCTAATAATTCTTCGTTATCTTCTGGTAGTCGAAATGATTCTTTCGATCATACCACGCTATGACTACTCAAGGCTCGATCTGCAGGCCAAGAGAACATTTGATCTTTTCATCTCAAACTCTTTTACGATACAATAGAGGTTTTAGTAAGCTCTTCAGGAGTTCCAACAAGAGTTAGAACATCAACATGTACATCCTGCCAGATTGTTTTAATCTATACAATGATTTCTATAATTTGATTGAGTATAGTTCATTCATCATTTGATTACATGCTGCAGGCAATTTAAATCATTCTAGGATTTTATATCATCATCTTATAATTTATATGAGTAAGCGATAACTTCATTCATTCACCGCATATCAAGGTTTAAGTAACTGCTAGGATGACTGAATATTGTAATGTTATGGCATCAATTATCGGAGAATATATTTCATTATAGCCAAGCCTAGTTCTTTGTGAAAAACTCATTTATATCCAATATGTTTGATCCTTTCAGGGGTTTGACTGCAGGTCAAACAATTTGCAAATGCGACTTTTCCTTCAAGGGTTTTGGACTATGGGTCCAAATGCTTTGCGGCTTTCTCTTCAAGGTTTGGATTGCATCTTTCTATTTTTACCAATGATTTCTGTGCCAACACTTTTCAGTTAACATTGACTCAGGATCCTGATTCGTGATTTCACATGCAATCCCTTAATCAAAACATGATCAATAATGATCATTTGTCTATCCCAATTTTCTCTTATAATTCAAAGAGATCTTTTCAAAATTGTGTTCACTTGCTTCTTCGGGAGCAACTTGCTTATTGATTTTTAGACTGATCAGTTCTTATTTTTACAGCGCTTTCAAGTTGTGAGCATCTAATCTCTTGTTGAGTATTCTCTTCTGGAGTATTATTTGAACTATTCTCTTTCGAGGGCTTTTATCTTTACACCAACTGAACGTACACGTTTTAAACTTGTTTTTAGTATACCACTATCATGTCCTTCAGAGAGATCAAGTCGAATCGGCGTATTCATAGCCAAAACGTGGGATTTTGTTATCATTTTACTTCTTGCTCGCATTGATTTGTTCGTGTGTTAAGGTAAGATAGTGAAGGAACGTTCTATGTAATTTGACGCCGTTCTTTAGTAACCGGCGCTTTCTCTCCCCTTAACGACGAGAAACTAGCTCACCAAATCAATGCTGATGCATGTATAATTGCATGTCCCCAAGCTCATATGGGTAAATTAGACCTTAAAATCAAACGTCTAGCAATAACTTGTAAACATTTAATAAATAACACTGCTGGGTCATTTTAAGTGTGCACACTTGCAACTAAATACTCAACGCCAATCTCAAGACATATAATAATCATTGTAAGCTTGGGATATAAATTCACATGTATTATCAATACTTAATAAATTTAATCGGATAGTCATATAATCTGAGCAATAATCTTGAGAAAAGCTACTAGTCTTTTTGAAAGCAAACTCTCATGAACAAGCAACACACACAAAATCACGAGATAATGTAATCTTTTTGTTCATGAAAGATTTTCTAGAATCTTCTGGTTCTTTAAATAGTACACATGTGAGTGTTGTACAATTGTATGTATCATTATTCTATCTGGGTGACCAAGTCGATTATGTCATAAATAACCTTGATTATTGAACTTCTGGTTTATCACAATATCACATTGGACTGGATGTATAGTCACATAATACAATCCATAGAGAAAATTGGGAGTTTTCCTTTAACAAGCTTCTGGCTTGAATCATTGTCTATAAAAATTCCATATTCCCCTTATTCATGGTTCAATATGAAAGGCATTAAGATGTATATCTTTTAAACTCAATAGTTTCCTTTCGACTTGGTGGGAAATGATGCCATATTAACCAATATAAGTATCACCTGTTGATAAAATGGTTGCTCTTCTGGAGCCTTTGATCAATGTTGTAGTACTCAAATTGGTACTAACATATGCTTTTGCCAATTAGAACTCTTCTGGAGTCCTCAATCAATGTTGTGTGTGTCGTTCCACTGTCAACTAGACATATAATCAAAACATTCATCTTGATTAAAGTTGTAATATAACGTACACGACTCTTATTATTTGATTTCAAATATCAGGAAAAGACTAGTAAAAAACACTCTAATTTATTGGAATCATTTAAAGAAAATAATAATAATTATGCAAAACAAATTTATTCAGAATAGCAGTAGGGCAAATTCTAACCTAGTTGCGTCGTTATAATAGAAAAACGAAACTTATTCATAACCATTCTAAAAAATGGAATTTATATAAACAATCATGCTTGATTGTTTTGGTTTGCAAAAACAAACAAATCCAGTTATGTTAAAATAGGTTAAATCTGTTCGGAAGCCAATGATAACCAAATTGTACATTCTAATTCTATCCAAGTAGACCAGTGAAAAAAATATACAGCACAATTTAAATATGTCATGGCAGGTAGTAAACTTAAACTCACATGTCATGACTCATGATGGACAATATAAATTCAGTTTCTATGCATTTGGATGGGGTCTGATAATGACTAGTAAAAGTGATGAGGCTGCATTTGTGAGGAGAATGTATAGCCTGGTGTGGAAGCTAGTCAAGGTTTTGTTAGGGATGGTTAGAGATAGCATTTTTCTTCATGGGGAGGTTTCTGGGATAGATTTGAAATTATTTAGATAATTTTCTCTAGAGAATGGAAAACAAGAATGCCGCCTCTATTTTGTTACATTATGTACTGATTCAACCAGCAGTCTTCCCTTTCCTAATTTAGTTTTGACTGATGCACGACTTTTCAATGACACCAATCTAGAATTGAATTTCTGATGTGTTTCCCAAGTTGAAACGTTCCTTTTATGTGCAGAAAGTGACAGATGAATACATGAAAAAGGTCGAGTCCCTATACAAACAAAAGGAAAAGGTAGATTACTTAAACCAGTAATTACATGTTAAAAGTGCAGTCCTGGCTTTATTTCATTATAGACCCCTTATTCTCCCTGGTTTGCTATCTAATGTTATTGAACTTGGTGAACTCATTGGGGGAAGAGGAAGAATCTCTTAGGGTGCATCTAATATAGAAAATATTCCACTTTCCTAAACATAAAAAATACTATTGTCAAAGAATATGAGTATCTCATTTTGTTGTTCATACTTGCAACAGAATCAGGACGTTCAAATAAACATAGTCATAAAAAGCACATTATTGCTTTTTCACAAATCACAGTTTTCTATAATCAACAAGTGAAGCATGCATCAATATTTGTCGATGCAATTTCTGCAGGAAAACTTTCCATTACCAAATGCTACATGATGACAATCAAAAAAAACTGCATAATGCATGGCCTTTCCCGCTGGCAGGACATAAGAATACGATACCAAGTGAACTTCAATAACCCAAAAAACTATGTCTTAACTTTTATGACATAAATCGTTGTCATTCATGTATTTAGATTATTCATGCTTCAAGTACGTCATGTTTCAGGCATGTCGAATTAATCATGCATGAGGCATGTCAATGCTTCAATCAGTTGTTTATACTTAATATATATCTAATTATCCATGCTAATAGGCATGACAACGATATATGCTTCAGGCATAACAACTATTCATGCTTCAAGTATGTTGATTACTCATGCTTCTGGCATGTCTACTACTCATGCTTCTGGCATGTTAACTACTCATGCTTCCGGCATGTGAACTATTTGTGCTTTTAGCATTTAAACTATTCGTGCTTCTGACGTGTGAATTACACATGCTTTTGAAGTATGAATTACACATGCTTATAGTATTTCGACTATCGATACTGCGGGTATATCAATCATTCATTTTTCCTGGCAACTATTCATACTGCAGGCATGTCATCTATTCATGCTTTGAGTATATCATGCTTCAGGCATGTCTATTAATCATGCTTCAGGCATGTCAATGTTTCAATCAATTGTTTATGCTTCAGGTATATCTAATTATTCATGCTATATGCATGATAACTATCCATGACAACGATTTATACTTCGTGCATAACTATTTATGCTTCGGACATGTCAACAATTCATGCTTTGGGCATGCCAAACGATTCATGCTTCGGGCATGATAACAATTAATGCTTCGGGCATGATAACAATTAATGCTTCAGGCATGTTAACAATTCATGCTTTGGGCATGATAACAATTAATGCTTCTTGCATGTTAACAATTCATGCTTCGGGCATGATAAAATGATTCATGCATGGGGCATTATACAATTAATGCTTCAGGCATGTTAACAATTCATGTTTCGGGCATTATAAAAGTTTATCTATATGGTTGCAAGACATATACTATTCTTCTTCTTTCAAAATAAATCTAGACTTCAAGCTAGATTAGTTATTTTATAAATATTTCGAATTAGAAATAGGTAACAAGAGAAACACAACAAATGAACAAATCATAATTCTGAAAAAATTTTGGCAGAAAAATTAGTTTCGAAAATTACCATTTCGGCCAGACCTAGGAGTATCTAAAACACATCTTCACCGTTCAAATCATATCTCTTTTTCCTGCCTCAAGAATTTGATCAACTATAACATTCTTATGGAGACCCACAAGGCCACAACAACTGCCGCACCGCCACAGTCAGAAGCATGGAATTTTATAGTGACGCCTTCTCGATAGGTCCCTACTCATGCTTGTGCAAATGATACGGGGCATCTAATGGTGGAAGAAGACCCACGAAAATTGGTGGAATTATCGTGCTGATAACGTGTTATAGACTCAAACAAGAATATAGTAGAAAAGAGAAAAGAGAAACTAGAAAAATTTGTGTATGAAGGTGTGTCTTTCATATATGATATGTGGTCTTTATAGGACTCATGGAGTGAAGATAAACTTGGACAAACCCTTTAGATATCTACATCTAATATGATATAGATGGTATACAAAAGATATAATACTTTGGATATCTACAATATCTAATATAATGTCTATCTCTACAAATGTATATCAACATAATGTTTATCTTTGAGATTCCAATATATCCATAACAAAAACCTGATTTTCCAAACTGAAATAGTAAAAAAAAAGAAATTGTGTTTTATTTTAAAAATCCAAGCCAGATTTGAACAACCTTCTCAGGTCCATTCGACATTGTCAATAGATTGTAGTGAAAAAGTTACGATTGGTTATACACACATTTAACCGGACCAAACTGCAACCACTTAATCTCATTGGCTATGAGAGTATCAAAAGCATGTAGCCTCCTATTTTGCCTAAGGGAACCCCACCGACTTCAATGTTAAATGATGGAAATACACAATGGACATAAACTCTTAATTATATTTTTACAAATTTGAAAAGTAAAAAAGAAAACAAAACTAATGCATATGTTTTGAAGTATGATGTCAAATTGTATTCAAAGTATCGAGTGGCTACCATTATTGGCTAATTATAACAACGGATACAAATTATTAGGGTTAGGATCCCCTCACCCCAAATTCATCGTCCCACGCGTCACCGCGCGACACGTGGCAGCAGAGGTGGGTGATGAGGCTAGATGAGGGTCACACACATCTAGCCTAATTATTTACCTCTGCTGCCACGTGCCATGCGGTGACGCGTGAGGTGAGAAGAAAGTGGGTGAGGTGATCTCATCCCAAATTATTATCCATCCGTCTTAAAAAGATATTTTCTTAGTATCTATTTTTGTTTGTTCTAAAAATATCGTTAACTTGCCAAGAAATAAGAATACATTTGTCGTTACAGTTTCCCCACTAACTAAGGATAAAATAAGAATGTTGAACAAAATAGTAGAGACGAAAATTTTGAACTTGAAGGGGCTAAAATGGTAGAAAAAGAAATGTTTTAAGTTCTTACAAATAACAGTTTGACTAAAGTCAAATTGGATAAATATATATTGAATTCTGGTAAATTATTTTACTAAACCTCATCAACCAAATGATCTAAACCTCAAGCAGACTAAAAAGCAACAGAAGTTTGTCAATGATGCATCACCGTTCCTCTGCTTCTTTTGTGTTTCCGTTTAAGATGCCCATACTGTGTGCTTGAAAATGCTAAGCAAATTAGTTAGGATTTTAATGCCCTTATTATTTGTTATCATTTACGAAAGACGTATGCATATATTGCAAGAACATTTTAGGGTAAGATTCAAAGAAGCTGTATACTTGCCGATTAAGCATTCTACCTTGGTCTACTCGTGTCGCAATTAATTTTACAATTATACTTTCTGATTAGAACAACAACATTAGCTCATTGTTTTAAAAGCCCTCGTTTATGGCGGGTATGAGAGGATCGAATGTACACAACCATACTCATGTATTAGAAATACATAAAAAATATTAAATATAGTGGTTGTGCTTTACTCTGCTTCTGGTGGCAGTACGACCGTTAATACATCAAAATTTGACATGCATGAGAGTTATACTTCTTTAAAAGAGACATGTCTCACGAATAGGGAAAAAGGAAATGAAAGTAAAGGAGGCTATAGGATGTGATGTATTTGTAGTTATAGTTATAGGAGAGCAAGAGTTCATTTGCTGAACATAAAGAAGATATAACCGTCTGCCTACAAGTAACAACTGATAATTTTGCAGAAATCATAAAAGATGAAGAGGAAGCAAAAAAAAAAAAAAAAATTGAAGCATCCCTCCAACCTGAGATAAAACACAAGGATTGCGTGGAAACTAACGCAACACCTAACTACACGAACTAACGACAACCATGCACCACATGCCCGCCTTCCAGAAGACACCCTCTTTAAAGTGGATTCGTGACATGTCGACTTCTCCACTGCCTGCCTTTTTTGAGACAGGAGGAGTGTTCTAAAACTTCGCTTTACAACTTCAAAGCCAACTATCGATCATGTAATACCAGAAATAATTTATCTTGGAAACACAAAAAATCCAGGAGTGATGAAGCATCATGAGAAAAGCACTAACGACAAGAAGCATACGCAAAACTGACTCAAACCCACCACGGGTGAAATTGAGTTCACCATGATCTGTACTCTCCTTACAGCCTTTGCCATCAGAAGTTAAGCCATCAATTCAGTTACACATGTTGCGAGTGTTAGGGAATCACGGAAGTAATGAAATCAAGGGGTTGAGATCGAAATCTTACCTTATTTAAATGATAAAATAAGATATCATATCATTTCAAATTGCAACTTACCTTGTTGATATCATTTTGCATAGTGGTAGAAACTACTATAAATTAGGACTGATTGTAGCCGGATTATCTCAATGAAAAGAGTTTTCATTCTAGCCTTCGTGGTATCAGAGCAGGAGTGATTTTGGCACGACTCAAAACACCAAGTTCATCACAATCCAGGATCATCTCTGGTCGAGATACCTTCATTCCAAACATACCAGAAAAAAATCCTCAAACATCAAACACTATTGCATTTGAATTAGTCAGATTCAATTCAACATCAGACAGCAATATCTCAGAGTCTTAGGCAGTCCGCAATTTTGTGGAACTCAGAATACAAGATCATCATTGTTTCGTAAAAACCTCTCTCAGCCAACCAGGCGGAAGATCAAGTGCCATATACCTGCAAAAAGAAGGAAAATTATAAATCATCATGTCAGAAGGAGAGCCAAAAACTGAGAATAATGACTTAGCAAATCAGTTGATGGATCTGCTGCGCAGTAGCCTTAGTATTCAGACACCCACTACAAATTCAGACAATCTTTAAATATGAATCAAATTAAGCGGGGACAATTATCATTTATGGGCTGCACTTATGAAGAAGGCCGTAGGAGGACGCGGCCGAAGCCAGCATCTATCCGGTGTACCTTCACCACCGGCAACCATTACGCCAGAGTACTCACAGTGGGAAACAAATGACCACTGTGTATTTGATTGGCCAATTCAAAACATCGAACCACAGTTGGTCAACAACGTATCACAATATCCTACAGCGAAAGCGCTCTGGGATGGACTTGCTGTACGGAGCAGGGACAGATTCTTTGCAGGTGTTTGACCTTTACAAATGAGCAAGTTCAATCAAACAAATGGGAGGCACGTTGCAGACTTTGTGGAACCGGTTACATAGCATTTGGATGAAGATAGACAGGAAGGAGCCCAATCCAATGAAGGATCCGGCTGATATATTCATCTACAACAACAAAGTGCAAGAACAACGCCTATATCAACTTCTAATGGCGGTTCATGAGAAATTTGAGGCTGTCAGGCGAGACATCCTCAAAAGGAAACCATTGCCTTCACCAGAGGTAGCGTATTCAGCCATCAGAAGGGAGGGCTCCTTAGAATATTCGGATTCCTCATCGGAGATTGGCACAGGACTAAGAGTTCAGTCCAGAACTGACAGAAAATGGGCAGATCTGCCCCGCTCATCTCAGCAGTCATCGCGGGGAGACAAGGAAGAGAAGATGAAATTACTTTGTACTCAGTGCGGGAAACGAAAGCACACACGAAATAAGTGCTTCGAATTGGTGGGATATCCCGAATGGTGGAAGGGAAACACAGCAGGAGCAGCGAAACAAGGGGACAAGAAGGGGACAGAGCCACTAGTAGAGGGGCCATTGCCATGGGCACTCAGAAGAGCAACAATATAGCAGAGGCGCCAAATTTCGCCCAGCAGAGCAGCAGGCAGAACGAAGGCGATGATGGAGAAATCGGCGGCTCTATCAGTGGTAAAAGCTGTAGGGTTGGGATTAATACCCAACCCTACCTCTGAACTTCCTGAATTACCCCTGCTTAACCCCATCCCTTTATTTCCAGTTTTTTCCCCAGCCCCAAATCCGCCCACCCCTTTTCACGCAGAGCATACCCCTGGCTGCTCTAATTCCCTAAATACCCCTGCCTACTCTACTATTGCCCTTTCCGCTGCCAGTCCACCCTTCGGCCCCCGTTCCCACCACCCTACCACTAAACCTTCTCAATGGATACTCGATTGCGGCGCGACTGATACAATGACCCATGATCCACACGATTTTGTTCATCTCTCTACCCAAACACCACATAAAACGTATATCGAAACCGCTAGCGGTGAGCAAATCCCAGTCCGTGGCACTGGTCCCTTTAGCATCTCTCCTCACATTCAACTTAGTCACTGTCTCTATGTGCCTACGCTCTCCTCTAAATTATTGTCTTTAAGTCAGATTACTAAACAACTAAACTATGTTGTCCTTATGTATCCTAACTTCTGCCTTTTGCAGGACATTCGTTCGAAGGAGATCGTTGGGCGTGGCATTGAGCGTGACGGACTGTACCATATGGAAGAGGTGGCTCAACAGGGACGGTCTATGCTTGATCACGGGACGGCTCAACAACAACTATGGTTGTGGCTCACGGGACGGCTCAACAACCACCCCTCCTTCGGTTATCTGCGTACTTTATTTGCTACCTTATTTACACATTCAGACATTTCTATTTTGTGTGATACTTGTATCTTAGAAAAACATCATAAAGGCACATTTCGCCCTAATAATACCTGAGTCACTCATTGTTTTTCTTTAGTGCACTCTGATGTGTGAGGCCCTGCCCCTGTACCTACACCCCAGGGGGTTTCATTATTTTGTCTTATTTGTCGATGACTATTCACGTATGACTTGGATCTATTTTCTCAAACATAAGTCTGATGTTACCTTTAAATTCATTGATTTTTTCCGATTGGTCCAACTCAGTACAATAAGACCATTCAGGTTCTTCGCTCCGACAATGGTGGCAAGTATATGTCTCAAACACTCAAAACTTTCTTCCAATAACATGGCATCATCCATCAAACATCATGCCCCAATACACCTCAGCAAAACGGTGTCGCAGAACAAAAAAACCGTCTACTATTGGAAATGACTCGGGCCATAATGATTGAGGCCAGTGTCCCAAAATATTTCTGGCCTGAAGCCTTGCCCACTGCTACATATCTTTTGAATCGTCTTCCGTCACGCACTCTTCATCATAAAAAACCCATCCAGACATTAGCTAGTTAAGCTCATATACCGTCCATCCTGACTCTTTCCCCAAAAGTCTTTGGCTGCACTGTTTACACTCATATTCCAAAACATGAGCGTAGCAAACTTGATCCTTGTGCTGAACGATGTGTGTTTGTTGGCTATGCCACTCATCAAAAAGGCTACCGCTGTTACAACCCCCTTACCCGTCGTCTTCATACCGTCCTTGACTGTGCTTTCTTGAAACCGAATACTATTTCTAACCCAGTACTCAGGTTCAGGGGGAGACATCAGGTGAACCTCTCGACTGGTTAAGCAACTACAGGGAGTCAGAGGCTGGCCAACAAGGGCAGGCAGATGGCACCACCGAGCCTGCCAAATCCACCACAAATAGTCCTGAGGGCAACGTGCTATGTCCCATAGAGACTCCTTCAGTGAATGAGTCTCAAGAGGTAAGTGAGTTAGGTGCACTCTCCGATAATTTTTCCACTGAGCCTACTAGTGTTTCTCCTGATAATTCTCCTAATGAGCCTATTATTTTAACTACTGAGCCGACTAATCCGTTGAGTGAGCCGCAGGTCCAGTATCTTCCTCCTCGGAGAAATAGAGGGGTCCCGCCTGAAAGGCACTCTCCTGAACACTCTTCCCAGAGATCAAGATATCCAGTGAATCTAACCAGAAAATCAGAAGCGTTGTTTGCGTCTCTTTGTGAGGAGACTGTGCCAAGAACATCTGAAGAGACAATCCACAGGAAAGAATGGAAGGACGCGATGGAAGTGAAGATGGACGCTCTGAGGAGAAACAATACTTGGAAGAAATGTGTGCTACCAGAAAGGAAGAAACCAGTAGGGTGCCGGTGGGTATTCACAGTTAAATATAAAGCAGATGGCACGATCAAACGGTACAAGACCAGGTTAGTAGCAAAAGGATACACTCAAACTTATGTAATTGACTACTCTGAAACTTTTTCTCCTGTAGCGAATATCGACACAATAAGGATCCTATTCTCTGTGGCAGTAAACCAAGATTGGCCGCTATACCAGTTCGACGTGAAAAATGTCTTCCTACATGGAGAACTAAAAGAAGAGGTCTATATGGAAGCACCACATGGCTTTGAGGCAGACTTTCAGAAAAGTGAGGTGTGCAGGTTGAAACGAGCTCTCTACGGGTTAAAATGGTCTCCTCGAGCGTGGTTTGGGAGATTCACACTGGTTATGAAACAGAATGGGTATAAGCAAAGTAATGCCAATCACACATTGTTCCTCAAACAGAGGGGTAAGTTAATCACGTGTCTTATTATATATATTGATGACATGGTGATCACAGGGAGTGACGAAGAAGAGATGGTACAATTAGAAGGAACTTATTTGCGGAGTTTGAGATGAAAGACCTAGGGTTGCTTCAGTATTTTCTAGGGATTGAGGTGCACTGGACAAAACAGGGCATATTTATATCTCAAAGAAAATACATACTTGATCTTCTTGCCGAAGTAGGGATGATTGACTGCAAGCTAAGTGACGCACCAATGATGACCAGCTAGAAGCTACAAGTTCATGAGACGGCATCAGAAGTGGACAAAGGACAGTATCAGCGACTGGTTGGGAAACTCATATACTTGTCTCATACAAGACCAGATATTGCGTATGCAGTAGGAGTCATAAGTCAGTTCATGCACAAACCTCAGGAAGACCATATGGAAGCTGCTATGCGGATCGTAAGGTATCTAAAGAAGACACCCGAGAAGGGTACTTTGTTCAGGAAACACAGAAATCTAGAGATGGAAGTGTACACTGATGCGGATTGGGGAGGGAACTTGGTTGACAAAAGGTCAACATCAGGATATTTCTCTTTGGCCGGAGGGAACCTTGTGACTTGGAGAAGTAAGAAACAAAAGGTGGTCGCTTTGTCAAGAGCAGAAGCAGAGTTCAGAGGGATCGCTAAAGGAATCGTGGAAGTCCTGTGGCTCAACAAATTGTTGAAGGAAATTGGTTTTCCAGTCCAGACTCCGGCTAAGCTAAAGTGGGACAATAAGGCTGCAATCAGTATTTCTGAAAATCCCGTACAACTGTTAGTGTATGTGCCCTAGGCCATGATTTGGATGTTTATGTTATATATTTATTATTAATAAAAGAGGTTTTATTATCATTATTGTTGGTTAGTATGTTACACAATTATGAAATATGTCCCTGGTTCATTATTGTTATAGAGATAAAATAATTTATAACTAGTATGAGTATCGATTTGATAATCATGAGATGATTATGTGTATGGTGATACAAATCAATCTGATAGATACTTGTTAGAGAACAGTGTATTGAATAGATCCATCATGAGATTACTACATGGATTAGCGTCATTATTAAATCTCATGATAGTCATGTTTTAATCCTTACATTTGAGATTGTCATAGTTTCCAACATAAGGACTATTATATTTTGACATGATCTAACGTTATTCGTAACTGGATAATAATAAAGGTCATGATTGAGTATGATAGAAATTATGTAGAGGATATTGAACAATCAACAAAAATTTGTATCTCTCTTTTGAGAGAGATATCTTTGGCCCCCTCGGTTAGTGAGACTGTGAAATGCATGGTCGTGCTCAAATGAATTGATAGTGTGATCAGTATCATTTGTTTTATCAGTCTACTTAGAGATCGAGTAATCTTATGTTCAAACAATATAAGTATGACGTTGACCATGACTTATGTTCAAACTAGATATCGTGTGACAAAGGGATTAATACATGTACTATTATTAGGCTAGTTGGACTTTACTCGTATTAATTGGATAGTCGTAATGTCTTGCTAGAGACCAATCACGACTTGTTGGTTTAATGGAGATTCAACCGACTGCTAATTAATATGGGCCTATCGGGTCACACACAAGAATACGTATGGGCTAATATTAATAATATTAATATTAGATATTAATTATTATTATTATCGTTTTTATGATTATATATATATATATGTGTGTGTGTGTGTGTGTGTATTATCGGATAATAGCGAAAGAATCCATATCTGATATGGATTTTGAATGTCCTGATAAGATCCATATCTAATATAGATTCTGATTGGCTTAACTAATCCGATTTGGACTCGGATTTGATGTCTACATATATCTATATATGATGGTGCATCTCCTACAGAGATAACACACAATCATCAGAGAAAAAACAAAACCCAAAAATCGTTTTTGGAGAAACCGAAGTTCTCTGCCACGCCGTTCAAGAGCTAGCACTCCAGACTGAAGTATTCGTGTGGATACCGACAGAGAGTGTTCGTGTTTTCGTACCTCCTGCATCTGCGAAATTCGAATCTACAGAGGTAATTTTCGAGTTTCTTTCATCGAATTAAATGAACAACATGGATCTTTCGTAGGAAATCGGAGATCAAGTTTATTTTTCCGCTGCGTGTTTTTGCAGTGATCATGTCAATTTTCTAACAACAACATGATTGCACGAAGCACATCGAGGTAGACAGACATTTTATAAAGGAGAAGCTTGATGAAGGAGTTGTTGAAATCCCGTTTGTGAGATCTGAAGATCAGCTTGCCGACATACTTACCAAAGCCGTAACCAGTAAAGTGTTCGAGGCATCACTTCGCAAGTTGAGCATCGGAGAACCGATGTATCAACTTGAGGGGGAATGTTAGAGAATCACGGAAGGAATCAAATCAAAGGGTTGAGATCGAAATCTTACCTTATTTAAATGATAGGATAAGATATCAAATCATTTCAAATTGTAACTTACCTTGTTGATATCATTTTGAATAGTTGTAGAAACTACTACAAATTAGGACTAATTGTATCCGGATTATCTAAATGAAAAAAGTTTTCATTTTAGCCTTTAGTGAGTTCAGTCAGAACTAAAATAAAACCAAATATGAAGGCATAACATATATTCTGTGATAGAATACTATCCACATGATCAGCTCATGTCCTTGAGATTTGACAAAAGAAATGTGCACGCTGTAATTTGAGAAGTTATTATGAATATCACACTGCAAAAGACCAATGAAAGAAAAAAGAGTGCACCAAAATGCAAGTGTATGATCCTGCATCCAGGATCTAAATAAGAGAGTAAAAATCCCATTAAAGCATAAGCTCAAGAACCAAATTCCCACCCAAGGTTTTGCATCAAATAACAGAGCCTCAGTCAGAAAAGAGAAAAGAACATGGGCAAAGGATTAAGAAGCATTAATCGTGTTTCTGAAGCACAAAAATTTCGAACAAACTATGTTGATGAAGCAGTTAGTTTTTTTTTTTTTTTTTTTTTTTGGAGAACGAAGCAGTGAGGGTTCGAACCCTCCTGCGTCATTTTTAATTTGATTTCCAATTTTCACCAATTGAACCGAACAGTACGGTTCAATCAGAACCCGGTTCAATCAGAACCCGGTTCAATCAGAACCCGGTTCAATCACGGTCCAATCCGAGTTTTCATGGACTTTGACCAAGCTAACATGCCGGTTTTAGAGTGCAACTAGGACTGGCAGTCTGCCTGAGTCACGATCCGACCGATCCGTGCTTGAGAAATGTAATACCCTGAATACTAGTAGGTCGAGTTATATGAGAAAGTCTTTTTGAGTTTATTTATTAAGACGTGTAAGTGGATCAAAAATTTTAGATCGTGTGATTGAAGAATTTGTATCGTTTGATATAATTTGTAAGTGGATCAAAAAACTTAGATCGTGTGATTAAAAATCTTATATCATATCATCTATCACACTATATGATCTATTACATACTTGACATTATGTCATAAGTCATATGTATTAGTGGAGAGAAGACATTTTTTCTCGTAAGAGTAGGACCAAAACACATAGTATACTACTTTAATACATATGATAATATAGTCAAACCTAATATATTACGTTAATACACTTTAGTATAGAAGATCTCTACTCGTATTAGTATAGTCACACCAAAAGTATTACTTTAATACATATGTTATAATCTCGTCTAATAACATAAAATAATGTAAAAGATATGTAGATGAGATAATATATTACCTTAGTACATAAAATCTCCTCCCGGTCTGTGTGACCATGTGCTTGCTATTGACTATACCGGGCTTTAATTTTAAATAAAGGTTCTCGACTTTCAAAAATAATAATTCACACATGGTTGCCGTGGCCTCCATATTGTTCACTCAATTAAAAACGTTTTAGCATTTGACAGACTGAATTTTGTGCTGACAGTAGTAAATAAATCAACGTCTAATTCGCTGCTTTTGGTTTTGGTTTTGGTTTTGGTTTTGGTTTTTGGGACAATAACGTGGGATTGATGCATCTTTTGAACCTTTTTTTATTGTTTTTGGAGGCAAAAAGGTCATAATCTGACTCTGAATCCTTTAACTGCTCCAGCCCGAAGCAACATTATAGATGATGTCAATAAGGATCTTAACGACTTCCTAGACTTACGCATTGATCCACACAAGATGTCGCTCCACAAATTAAGTATTCGGTCTAACAGCAATGGAAATTCACACTGTGCGTATCCATATAATCAAACTATTAACCTATTGGAACAAATCTCAATCCTAATACCAACTGAATTATGATATGGGATCACTTTTTTATTTTCTTACAAAATGGGTTCAACGATGCAAAATGGGTTCAACGATGTTTATGTCACTGCCCAATTAATTACAGTTAGTCGCCTCTGGCTCTGTACCATTTTCAAATGTCCCTCTTTACGTAACTGGAAAATAAAAGGAACGCCATCTTAATTCTCACTCATTTTCCAAAACGAGAAAATAAAAAACTCACTCTCGCTTTCAGCGCTTTCTTCTTCTTATTTACAACCTACCTTCCTCATTTATTGCTGCCACGGGTTGGTTTTACTTTTGGTGTTAGCCCAGTTGAGATATCCACCCAAACTTTGTTAGAACAATTTTTCACTCAAATACTAACTGAGTTATGTTATGTGAACGATAATCTGCTACACTTAGATAAGTAAATGGAATTTCAAGTACTAATTAAAGTGTGTCGTTTTGTTAGAAAAACACATATTAAAAAGACACATAATATATCTTTCAGGGTGTGTTTTCTTTATTAAAAATAAGTAACTTTAAACTTGCCACTATATTTAGGGTCCATATTTGATCGGGCATTCCCAAATGTATTGCTCTATCATCTCAGTGAAAAGACATGTACATATACACACTTGTATATATGTACACACATACATATAAATATATACAAATATATATGTACACATATATATAGAAACATATATACACACATATACATATATATATATATATATATATATATATATATATATATATATATATATATATATGCGCGCCCGCGCATACTCACACAGAGGTAGTGCAACATTGGAAAGCAGTGACAGTAATCTAGTACTTGTCCAAAAATTAAAACGTAAGTGGATTCATGTGCTAATATTGTGATCTTGAACCAAAGTTTAATACCTTTGGCATCATATTATAGTTGACATTTAAATGCTACAACTTAGATTGTGTTTGAATTCATGTTAAATAATGGCTGATAAATTTAATACAAGAAAATTTAACTATAGATAGTATAAAATAATCAATATGGTAATATTTTTAGTAATTGAAATATGCCATTTAATATAAGCTAATCAGTTTCTACCAATAATGTTACTATTTTGTACTACAGATATTTTCTTTGTAAAAGAAAAATATAAAAAAAAAATTAGCGTTTTAATGAGATGTGTGATAGAATTATAATTTATGATTAAAATGGCTTCCAGAGGGTAGCCGGAAAACTACAAGATTATTGTTATTTGTTGAGAATCCCACATTGGCTAATTTGAGAAAAAATGCATGGCTTATATGAGGATGATGTTCCACCACCTATTGTCTTAAAGTGTTGAGTGGATATGAGCCTCACCTCATGTAAGCGCAAGTTTTAACATGGTATCAGAGCAGCTTTAAAATGTGGACTCACCCCTTGTCTGGCCAGCCAGTTTAACATGGTATCAGAGCAGGTTTAAAATGTGGACAACATGGTATCAGAGCAGGTTTAAAATGTGGACTCACTTCTTGCCTGGCCCATGGCTGGCCACTTAATGTTTCCCCTCATCTAAGTCCAGTTGTTCTTGTCTGGATTGTGGTTTGTGATTGAGGGCGGGTTGTAAGGCACGTGTGTATGTCAAGTCACGTGGCAGGTTTGTGATTGAGGGCAGGTTGTAAGGCGCGTGTGTATGTCAAGCCACGTTGCCACGTGAGGACGGGTGTTGAGAATCCCACATTGGCTAATTTGAGAAAAAATGCATGGCTTATATGATGCCTGGCCCATGGCTGGCCACTTAATGTTTCCCCTCATCTAAGTCCAGTTGTTCTTGTCTGGCTTGTGGTTTGTGATTGAGGGCGGGTTGTAAGGCACGTGTGTATGTCAAGTCACGTGGCAGGTTTGTGATTGAGGGCAGGTTGTAAGGCGCGTGTGTATGTCAAGCCACGTTGCCACGTGAGGACGGGTGTTGAGAATCCCACATTGGCTAATTTGAGAAAAAATGCATGGCTTATATGATGCCTGGCCCATGGCTGGCCACTTAATGTTTCCCCTCATCTAAGTCCAGTTGTTCTTGTCTGGCTTGTGGTTTGTGATTGAGGGCGGGTTGTAAGGCACGTGTGTATGTCAAGTCACGTGGCAGGTTTGTGATTGAGGGCAGGTTGTAAGGCGCGTGTGTATGTCAAGCCACGTTGCCACGTGAGGACGGGTGTTGAGAATCCCACATTGGCTAATTTGAGAAAAAATGCATGGCTTATATGATGCCTGGCCCATGGCTGGCCACTTAATGTTTCCCCACATCTAAGTCCAGTTGTTCTTGTCTGGCTTGTGGTTTGTGATTGAGGGCGGGTTGTAAGGCACGTGTGTATGTCAAGTCACATGGTAGGTTTGTGATTGAGGGCAGGTTGTAAGGCGCGTGTGTATGTCAAGCCACGTTGCCACGTGAGGACGGGTGTTGAGAATCCCACATTGGCTAATTTGAGAAAAAATGCATGGCTTATATGAGGATGATGTTCCACCAGCCTTAAGGTGTTGAGTGGATATGAGCATCACCTCATGTAAGCCCAAGTTTCAACATTATTAGATCGACGGACTAGTATTATTTAGCGTACTTGGATAAATCTCTCTTTTCTGTTGATTTGTGGTAATAGGTGGATTAAGCAGCCTTTTACTTATAAGAAATCTCCATAATGTTGTCAACATGTAAGGTGTGTCTTGTTGGACTAGATTTAATATCTTAGGACTTTTTATAGTTGAAAAAAAGTCATATCTTAATGTCATGAGCTTTACTGTACTAGCTTTAAAAAGTTTCACATATGATACAAATTAAAAATCTAACGGATTCTTAGATTGGTAAAGTTTTTACCATACAACTTACACAATATGTCTAATGTAAAATGGGCTAACTATCCAACTCAATTAGGTCAGATACTACAGGCGAAGCATAGCGAAATTACACCTACGATTTATGCATATTAGTTGAAACACACGCTAATCTAGTTGTAATGTCGCAAGTTGAATATCAATTCATATGATTGGGACTCCTATGATTTTTTCGCTAATCAAATGGGTGAAGTAGCGGGCATTTTTGGGACTTATGCTTTTGAGGTCAGGATTTTCGTAGGCATTCATAGTAGGCAAATGGATTTCTGGGAAATCAAAGCCCGTCGAAATTATTTTCTTTCTGTCGGTTAATTTAGGTGGCGTTTGGTTCGCACGTGAGTATCGAAATCAGAATCAAAATATTATGACAGTGTATGAGTTTGGAGTATATGAGTTTGGACATAAAAGTCATAGTTCTTTGGTATTAAAGTGGGATTGAGTATGATTGGAAGTATATAAGTTTGGGCGTAAAAGTCATAATTGGTTGGTATTGAAGTGGGAATGAGTATGATTGGAAGTATATAAGTTTGGATGTAAAAGTCATAGTTGTTTGGTATTGTAGTGGGAATCAGTATGATTGACATTAATGATGTTTGGAACGTATCGGAATTAAAATGGGTATCGAAAGTGACGGCCGGAAAATGCTGGAATAGTGACCGACCAGCGGAGGCCGCAGGCGGTAGCCGGCGACGGTGGCCGGTTTGAAGCCCATACCCCTATTTTCCCATATTGATAGACAAAGAAAATTAGTATATCAAAAAAACGATATTCATTACCAAATACTCAGATATCAATCCAAAATTCATACTCATATTTCCTCAAACAAACAACGTTTATAGGTTTGGATTCCTTCAAACACATATCTTTAATATAAGAAAAAAAAAACCCAACCAAACACCCTATTGTATTGTTTTGTTTATCCTTACGTGTCGTGTTAGTCAATGGAAAGTCTTTCGCCATTTCCCCATTAGATCTAGAATTAGACTTATGTTTTATAACTTCAACGTTCATTATTCATCACGCAACTAAATCACTATTAATACCACAGTTAACTTATTAATCACTATTATTATCACAGTTAACTTTAAACATATTGTAATTTATATTATATCGAAAACGCAAACCTTACAATATTATTAAGGAGAGAGTATTTTGTACATTTTCAGGAATACTATTGTATATTAAATCTACAATAGTTCAACTGTCACACTTGACACTTACAAAATAGGAAGTAGGTTCACTGGCAAATGTAACGTCTCAAGAACATAAGTGTCAGTTGGGAGTTAAAATGTTCTTATAACATAACACGACCAAAGAATGTGGATGAAATGTTTGATAAATGAGAAATAACATGAAAAGAGTGAACCAAAAGGAACCTCCAAGAGATGATGTGTGTGTGTCTGTGTGTGTATAAATACACAACAACAATAAACATTATCTCATTGTCTTAGAGGCTCCCGCCTATGGCGAGGTATGGAGGGTCGGATGTATCCAACCATACTCATGCGTTAGAAACACATAGAGGTTATTTCTTGATTACCCATAATGAAAATTACGTCAATCTGTGTCGATCAGTTGCAGTTCACAATATAATAAGCGCAACCAATTTAGTTAGTCATTTTGCTTTATCCCATCATATTCCAAAGTCATGAAAGAGTGTCTCATTGATTCCATTGAAAATAGAAACAATATATATATATATATATATATGTGTGTGTGTGTGTGTGTGTGTGTGTGTGTGTGTTTGGACACCTTAATTCCTAAGATAGTATCTACCTCACCCAAATCTTTCATTTGGAATTGTGAAGTTAAATACTTCTTAGTTTCATTTACTCTTTCCATATTAGTACCGATAATAAGCATATCATCCACGTACAAACAAATAATAACACCATATTTGTCTGTAAACTTGGAATATACACACTTATCTGCACCATTATGTCGGAAACCATCCTTCAAAATGATAGTGTCAAACTTTTCATGCCATTGTTTCGGTGCTTGTTTCAATCCATACAATGACCTTATCAATTTGCACACTTTGTGCTCATTCCCCGGAAGTACAAAACCTTCCGGTTGTTCCATATAGACTTCCTCGTCTAAATCACTATTGAGAAATGCAGTCTTAACATCCATTTGATGAATAACCAAGTTATTAATGGATGCTAATGCCATCAACACTCTAATGGATGTTATTCTTGCTACAGGAGCATATGTGTCAAAATAGTCTATCCCTTCTCGTTGTCTAAAGCCTTTGGCTACTAATCTAGCCTTGAAAGTTTGAAGTGAACCATCCGTATTGTATTTCCTTCGAAATACCCATTTACATCCAATAGCTTTGGAACTTGGAGGCAAATCAGCGAGAATCCACGTATTGTTAGACAATAACGAATTCATCTCATCATCAATAGCTTCCTTCCAAAATGATGCATCTCTCGATTGCATCGCCTCCTTATAGGATTTTGGATCATCTTCAACGCTTAGTACAATAGGTATTTGATTAAACACCTTTGTCCTATTACCTTCAACTAAGAAAGTAATAGATTGCGAAGAAATGAAGTCCGGATGTAAATACTTTTCCTTTCTAGCACGTTGACTTCTCCTAACCTCAGTTGGAGAATCTTGATATGGATCATCAACACTAGAAGGATCATTAGTAAAATCACCAACAATAGGATCATTCAAACTCTCACTTGTTGAACTTTGATTTGAATCTGTTCTTAAGAATTTATTCTCAAGAAATTCAACATCTCTAGATTCAACAACCACATTGGATTCTAAATCTAGAATCCTATATGCTTTAGAGTTTTCGGCATATCCAATAAAGACACCTTTAAGAGCTCTTGGTCCCAACTTAGTCCTCTTTGGATCCGGAACTCTATAATAGGCTAGACAACCCCAAACTCTAAGATAACTTAGATTTGGTCTTCGTTTCTTCCATATTTCATATGGAGAAACTTTGAACTTCTTAGAAGGAATTCTATTATGAATATGACAAGCCGTTAACAAGGCTTCTCCCCACAAATTCTTTGGCAAACTAGAGTTTGTTAACATTGCATTTAGCATGTCAACTAAACTCCTATTCTTTCTTTCAGCCAAACCGTTCTGTTGAGGAGTGTATGGAGTACTTTTCTGGTGTATGATACCATTCTCCTCACAGAATTGATTAAATTCAAGAGGAAAGTATTCACCACCACGATCACTCCTTAGAACTTTGATTTTCAATCCCGATTGATTTTCGACTTCCATTTTATAGACTTTGAACATGTCAAAGGCTTCATCTTTATGCCTTAGTAAATATACATAAGTATATCTAGAGGCATCATCAATGAATGTAATGAAATATCGATTGCCACCTCGGGTTAAAACTCCGTTCAATTCACAAATATCTGAATGAACAAGTTCTAAGAGTTCAGTTTTCCGTTCTATTTTCAGAAACGGTTTCTTTGTCATTTTAGCTTGTATGCATACTTCACATGTTCTTTCATTTTCATCTTTACAAGAAATTAAGGCATGCTTAGACATGTACTTAATAGTTGTATTACTAACATGTGCAAGTCTATCATGCCACAATGAAAAAGAAGAATCAACAGAGTAAACAGAAACTGCGGGATTTTTATTAATACTCAACTTAAACATCCCGTCGCAAACATATCCCTTGCCGACAAAGATACCATTCTTGGACAATATAATTTTGTCCCCCTCCATTACAATCTTGAATCCACTCTTACAAACAAGACTAGCAGAGACAAGATTCTTAGAAATCTCGGGTACATGTAGTACATTGACTAATAACAACTTCTTTCCAGAAGTAAAGTCCAATTCTATACTACCTTTACCCAAGACTCTTTTGGCACTGCGATTTCCCATCAGAACCTGCTGGCTATCATCCACAACATGGTAGGTCTTGAATAGATCCTTGTTGTTGCATACATGCACTGTTGCACCCGAATCGAACCACCAATCTCTTGTGATTTCGTTCGTAGCCATATGAAGTTCTGTTACCATGCCAACATGCAAACCCGAGACCATTGCAACCAGTTGATCGGTTCCAATGTCTATCATATTCGCATTGTTAACATTCTGAGAATCACCGCCCTGTTTTTGTTTCTTTCGAAACCAACAGTCCTTTTTCAAGTGACCTTTCTTGCCACAATTATAGCATCTCTTGCCTTTCTTGGATTCTGCTTTGTCTGTGGATCCATCATAATCGGAGTTCTTCCTTTTGTTTCCAACTGAAACCCCTCCTTTCCCTTTGACATAATGCACTCTAGGTGCATCGTCAGAGACATGTCTCTTTACAAGACTCCTTGTCTCTTCTTCAATTCGCAGATGTTTTTGAAGTTGTTCAAGGGAAAAAGATTCAGTTGAGTGCAGTAATTTCTTCCTGTAGTCATTCCAACTAGGAGGAAGCTTAGCAATGATTCCTCCTACTTGTAATGCCTCAGAAACTTCTACACCCAACTCTTTCAGTTTGGACACAATGACCTGCAACTCATGCACTTGGTCCATGACTGAAATATTTTCAACCATCTTAAAATTAAAATACCTCATCACCTGGAATTTGTCTGCGTCTTGTTTTTCGTTATTGTACTTGAACTCCAAGGCGTTCCATATCTCCTTCAGTGATGACGTTGCCGTGAACAGATCGTAGATACGATCTGACAAGTTGTTGAGGATATGTCCTCGGCAAAGCATATTATCCTCATGTCTCTTCCTCCAAGCAGTCTTGATCTCCTCGGAGTCCTCTTCTTTCGGAGTTGGCAAATCCTTCAAATTTGGGTCGAGACAGTACCCAATCTGAAGTGCAGTCAGAAGGAACAACATCTTGTCCTTCCATCTCAAGTAGTTGGTACCATCAAATCGGTCCAACTTCATGCTCTCTTGACTCAAGAATGTCTTTGAATCCATATTCAAATATTCCTTACGATTGTTGAGAAGATAAGGAAACAAGACAACAAGAAGAGAGCAAGTAAGAAAGAACTTGGCTTGAGGAGTGCAGAACACTTTCCGTAAGGAATATTTGCCCCCACTTGATGCTGCAGGGTTATAGGAAAACTTCCTCCTAGGATACAACAGCCAACAATCTCTAATCCTCAGCAAATAGGATTGAGAAACAATGAACTTTTTGAAAACAAGAGTGTTCTTGAGCAAGAAGAAGAATATGGAATGCTTGATTTTATATGTTGCAAGATTATCTTCCTAATGGGTTATAATAGCCTATTTATAGGCTCTCAAACTCCAGGAAGTCGTTGAAGGAGGTTGCATGGCGATTGGACATGTCTTTTGGTGCAAAAGATGTGAATTTTCATGAAAAAACACGTCTGTCAGGACATCGATCGATCGATGTGATCGATCGATGTCCTCAGTTCAACATCGAACCCTGCACTCTGGACATCGATCGATCGATGTATGTGACATCGATCGATCGATGTCATCGATTGATGTCCTCAGTCAGACATCGATCTCTGCATCCAGGACACATCGATCTATGTCCGACAGAATACTCAACTTCATTTTCAAGCCACAAAGATCTATCCATTTGATACATGGATCGATCCAAGTCATGAGTCAAACTATTCTTGCTTATTCCAACACCATTTCACCTTCATCTTTGATCTCAAACATTCATTCTTCGTTCCATTGCCTTTACAAACTATTATAATATGAGTCACATGAACACACCAGATTCTGCAGGCAAAACACATCCAGACTGCCTCTACGCATGCATGCTGAAGTTACGACTTATGAGATACCCGAAATCACCATCTCTTTCTTAGTATAACAACAGCAAACATATTTAATATATCTCAACGACAACAAAAACTATCGCTATAGTCTGAGTAGGGTAAGAAACAGACAAACAATACCTTCATTCCAAAAGATAGAGTGCTACCCCTGACTCTTTATGTATTTGTATAGATGACTCAATAATAAGAATATCGTGTACTAATGAATGGATTTATTAAACACAAATAGAAAGATTCCGATATTACAATAGTCACAAACGTGTATATGTACAAATAATGAAAGACAAAGACAAAACACAAAATGCAAAGTCAACCTAAAGTGTAGAGAATATCTAAGCCCTAAGCATACTCTAAGGTGCCTTTATATCCTGCCTAAACCTCCTTAACCTTAATCATCTATCTCCATGAACTCTTATCATGTGCCATGTAAATCTAGTAGGTCATGTCTAATCTGCTCATCCCAAATCAGTTTGAGCCCACATTTACTCATCTTCTTCTCTACAATGAGGGTTTCAACTGTTCTGATAGATATCGTTGTCTGTCTCCTCTTGATATGTCCAAACCATCTCAATCTCTTTTCCCTTATCTTATATCCTATACTAGTCACCCATAGCCTTTTCCTAAATACCTCCTTTCTTATCCGTTCTAGCGTTGTATGCTCACACATCAAACTCAGCATCCTCATCTCTGTCACTTTCATCTTCTACGACAGTGTTCTCTTGATGGTCCAGCAGTCTGTTTCATAACATCTGCATTGTCACCCTATAAAATTTTTTCTTTAATTTAGTTAAAAAATTCTTGTCTCACAGCACCCTTGATGACGTCCTCCACCTACACTAGCTTGCCTAAATTCGATGTGCTACGTCACTATCTATATCTCTATCATGCTGTACAAACTATCCTAGGTACTTGAACTTACTCTTTTCTAGTATAACATTCTTTTCAACTATAAGGTATGATTGTATTTCAAAATTCCAGCACGAATATACACATATCCATGAATAACATAAATTAAAAATGACCAAAAAAAACTTCGGATGGGTGAAATAAAAATGGCAGCATAATTTTGGCAATATGATCAATATAATATTCCGAAGAAAAAAAAAAACCAAAAACAACTGTTAGAAATCAGAGGAAGTTGCCCCTTTGGAGCAAAAATGTGTCCCAAATCATTCGTCTTAGTTATTGAAGCATTCAAGTGGATGTTGTTGGATATTATTTTACCATTTTCTCCACATCTATTTATTGTACGCCTATCCACTAATCTCATAAATTCATTTGGAAATTTGGAAACTTGACATAATATTTTACCTATTAGAAATTACGCAATTTTATTAGTTTACTAATATTCATGTCACAGCACTAGTAGAATCTTAATATCAAAGGGAAAGAGTGAAGAATTCAAATTGGGAACTCTTCTCCCACACTATTCTATCGGCTTTTGGTACAAATTTGATTGAAAGAATCATTTGATTGGAATCAAACTTTCTATCATTTGAAAATGAATTCGTTGTATGTATGTTATTTACGTTCTTCAGACTCTATAGAGAGCTTTTGTTATCTTTTGTATGTATTAGATACGCGTTGTTGTATTCTCTTCCTTACAGGAAAAATTAAGCTAAAAAAAATACAAATCTTTTTGTTTACGTTGTATAAGAATGGAGATGAATTGAAATTAAACGTAGTGGTAAATATTATTATATCAATGAGTCTTCGGACTCATTTTTGTGAGAATGTGTATACAATTAAATAATAATAATAATAATAATAATAATAATAATAATAATAATAATAATAATAAATGGAGCTATGCGTTGGATTGATTTGCATTAAATGTGTGTGAGATATTTTTCATTATGGGTCATCGAGAAACAACTTCCATGTGTCTCTAACACATGAGTATGGTTGCGTACATCCGACACCCTCATACCCCGCCATAGGCGGGAGCCTCTAAGGCAATGAGGTAATGTTGTTGTTGTTGTGTGTGAGATTTTTTTTTTTTGGAATTATCTAAACATGGTTAGGATCCCTTCGCCCCAAGCGTCACCGCGCAACACGTGGCAGCAGAGGTGGGTGGTGAGGCTAGATGCGGGTGACCTTCATCTATCCTCACCACCCTTCCTCTATTGGCACGTGTCGTGCGGTGAGAAAGTTGGTGAGAGAATTGTAGTGAGAGGATCCGGTCCTGTATCGACTGACGTCTGTTGAACGGACTATTACGTGACCGTTATAGAAAAATAATTTTTTATAATTAACTATCACGTGAGAGATGATGTAAGTTTGTTTCGATGTGGCGAGATCCATATATCTTTATTTATAAAATTCTTCGTCTGAATTCTGCGTTGTACTGTTTATTATTTCAATGATATTTTCAAATGTTTTCCATATCTGCAACAAACTTATTAAATTGTATTCAGTTCTATGTTTTTTTTGGGCTAAAATGTAAAAATTTTCATTTAACCAATGATCAAAAAAGGAATGAATTCGTTTACATCCACTCTGAGCAAACCCAGGATGATGCTCATACAATCACCCAAAAACTACCCTAGTATCCTATACACGTGAGTAATAATTCTATGAACAACAGCTTGCTATTTGATCTTCAAAAATTTTAAGGTTCCTATTCAGTTCCATGTTATCCTTTCAAACAATCGATAAAGATTATACACTAATAATTGACAAGTAATGTATCAAACAATAGAAATGAAAATCGGAAACAGATACAATGACAACATTACTTTATTGTTTTAGAGCCTTTCGCCTATGGCAGGATATGAGGAATTGGATGTACGCAATCACACCCATATGTTAGAAACACACCGAGGTTGTTTCCCGATGATCCATAATGAAAATTGCGTAAACTTATATCATCCAATTTAGTGAGTCATTTTACTTTATTCTATTATATTCGAAAGTCAAATAAAAGTATGTCTTTAACTCTATTAGAAATGAAAAAAGAAAATCGGAAACAGATATGATAATAATAAAAAATGTTAAATGCTGTTTTATGAGTAATTTACATTTCCTGTGGTGAAATACGAAGCGAAAGGAGTATCATTGTCAAAATTGTTGCCTAAACCAGTAGAATGAAGGTGGAAAACCACTTGTGGAAATATTTGAGTCTAACCCAAAACCCTTAACCAAAGACTTGGTACATAAATGTGGCCGCATTCTCTTTTCAAAAGGTGTATTTTAGTATTTACTGCTATTTCCACCCACGCGAACGACTAAAATCAATAAGCTATCGTAATTTTAGTAGAAAAAGGACCCCTTTAGGGAAGAAAATGCACTACCTCAACGTACAAACCGACCCGTTTATTATTACACCTCACCCCCTTCCCCCCCCCCCAAAAAAAAAAAAAAAGAAAAAGGTTTAAGTCCTCTTTACTACCTTGACTATCAAAATTCAAAACCATATTTATCAACGCTACTTTCGTGGAATACCAAAAAAGTAAACGGAGCAACATAATACTGACACCTCCCTTGGTGATGTAATGTAAAAGAATGGTACGCGGAGGCGTAACTCAACCATACGGTAGTAAACGGAGCAACATAATACTGACAGCTCCCTTGGTGACATACACACGCATCTTAAAATCCGTCCTCAATCACAAACCACAAGCCATACATGAATATCTGGACTTGGGTAAGGAGAGATAATAAATGGCCAATCATGGGCCAGGAAAAGTATGAGTCTACATTTTGAACTCATCTCTGATACCATGTTGAAACTTAGACTTATATGAGGTAAGACACATATTCACTCAAAATCTTAAGGCAACAGGTGATGATACATCATCGTTATATAAGCTTTGTGATGTGAAACAATATTTTCAACCGATCTTTTGCATGCTTTCTTAAAAAAAAGAAAATGAAAAAAAAAAAGATACGATCTGAAGTGCCATCAATTAAGATATATCTTTTGATTTACTTGCTTTGCAGAACTTAAAAAACGTATCACTAGAACCTCTACGAGATGTTTGAATCTTCTCATCCCCAATTTCCTTATCTCTTTTGTGACCACGCGTCACGTGGCAGCAAGGGATGGTGGTGAGGCTAGATGAGGGTCACCTGTATCTACCTTCACCATCCCCCTTGCTGTTACGTGTCGCGCGGTCACGCGTCACCGCACCTCTTTGCGATGAGGGGATCCTATCCCCTCTCCAAGCTGAAAATTCAAGTTTTGATTTACTTAGTTTTATAAAATTCAATGAACGAAACAGTAGAATCTCTCGGAGTTTGAGGTCCAATTTTTGATTTATTTGTTTTGCAAAACTAGAAGAACGGAAGAGAAGAATCTCTCGGAGTTGGAAATTCAATCTTAGGTAAACGAATACTACAACAACAATCATATTCATTATCTCTCAACGACATCAAAAACCATCATCGGAGGAATGTGAGAGACAGACAAACAATACATCCATATCAAAAATATCATCTTATGTAAACGAATGGTACGGATAAAAAAGAAAGAAAATTGTATGACTTTTGATAATCTTCTTTGGTTTTTGTAAGGAGTGTGGAAAACGATTCTACCCACGTTCTAACTACCTTACCTCTGTGTTGTTATTTTTCTTTAAAGTATGTAATAGTAAAAATGAAAAAGTCATTAAAATATGATAACGAACGACTTCAAACAAAAAGGTTTAAAAAAATAGATATCATAGACTTGTTTGTCTTTTGTTTGTTTAGTCTATTCGAATGTGACGGCCCATACTAAGCAATGCACATACATAGTTTCTGAAGTTTTCATGCATACTACTGAAACAGAACATTTATAATTAAAGGTGAAATCCTGCTAATTTATGTGCAAAATAAGAATACGAAGAATATAGGGTAGGAACAAAAAAGTTCTGTATATTCAGTATGTTTTTCTCTGTACAATTTGTGCAAACTTATACATCCCAGCCCGTGTGTACAAAAGGAAACTTAATCCCAGTCAAATCAATCTACATAAATCATGGACCTAAAAATCAGCTATCTAATTAAGACAAATCATCTAATTTCGGTTACAATTACAGCGTCCTTGTAATTACGGGATTCTCATACTCCCCCTCAAGTTGAATCGTAGAATCGACTACGTTCAACTTGCGCATGACCTCTTCAAACTTTCTTCCATTAACTGCTTTAGTCAACACATCTACCAACTGGTCTTCGTATCGAACTAACGGCAACTCAATCACTTTTGCCTCCAGCTTCTCCTTGATGAAATGCCGGTCAATTTCCACATGTTTGGTTCGATCATGTTGAACCGGATTTTCTGATATACTGATTGACGCTTTGTTGTCACACAAGATCGGTGTAGGCAAGTTCACGGGCATTCCAATGTCTCTGAACAACTTTTGAATCCACAAAATCTCAGTAATCCCCTTTACGATTCCACGGAATTCTGCCTCAGCGCTGGACAAAGCCACAACCTTCTGCTTTTTGCTTCTCCAAGTGACAAGATTTCCACCTACAAGTGTGCAATAACCAGAAGTAGATTTTCGATCCATTAAATTTCCAGCCCAGTCTGCATCCGTGTATCCTTCAATATTCAGATGTCCATTATTTTGAAACACAATAGCCCTTCCTGGTGCATGCTTCAGATACCGCAAGATATATACCACCGCATTCATATGAGCCTCTTGTGCTATGCATGAACTGACTTACTGCACTCACTGCATATGCGATATCTAGCCTCGTATGGGATAAATAAATACGTACCACCGCATTCAGTCTGCATGCTTCTCCAGCTTTGAACTCTGTAGAAAAACCTGGAGGAGGTTCCATATAAACTTCTTCTTCCAGCTTTCCATGAAGAAAGGCATTCTTTACATCAAACTGGTGAAGAGGCCAGTCATGAGTCGCAGCAATCGAAAATAACACCCTGATAGTATCTATTCGAGCCACAGGTGAGAACGTTTCTGAGTAATCGATACCGTATGTTTGAGTGTACCCTTTCGATACTAACCGAGCCTTGTGCCTCTCAATACTCCCATCAAATTTATACTTGATATTAAAGACCCAACGACACCCAACAGGTTTTTTCCCTGGCGGAAGAACGTATTTTTCCCAAGTTTCATTCTTTTCCAAAGCCTGCATCTCAGTTACCATGGCCTCGTTCCATACACACTGACACTGAGCTTCTTCCACTGTTCGAGGTATCTTTTCTGAACATAATGTCACAAAGAACCCTTTGCATGCTTCGCCACTCCATTTAGAGTTGTATTAACCGGATATCTGGATGTCTTAGATATTCAGGCTGGTGAATATCTGTCAGGTGGAACTCCTCGCTTGGTTCTAGGTGGTAAAATCCGTCCCTGTGTCTGTTCATCTGACTCAATTATGTTTGGAGAACCTGTAAGGGGTAGGGAAGATCTGTATCTGGCAGGGAAGGATTAGTCACATCAATCAAAAGAACAGATTGTTCATTATTTGTATCAGAATTGATTACCTCTGACACTTCATTCACCGGTGGAGAATCATTTGCTGGTGCTGTCACCTCAGATTGTACATGGTTGAGCCTGTTAGTGTCGTCGGCGCTATCTACTTGCCGTGTTGGACTGACTATTGGACAGGTTGGTGGTGACACTAGCCAATCTAGGGTTCCATCATTAGGGTTCTCCCCCTGAACCTGAGATTGGGAAGAGTAGTAAAACTCGGTCTTAAGAAAAACACAGTTCTTAGTAACGTGAATTCGGTGGGTTCGGGGGTTATAGCAACGATATCTCTTTTGTGTAGTGGCATAGCCAACAAATACACATTTGTCAGCACAAGGATTAAGTTTTGTCTGTTCATGTTTGGGTGTATGCAGAAACACCGTACAACCAAACACTCGCGGGGGTAGAGTAAATATAGATGAAATATTATGTTGGGATGATAATGTTTGAATAGGGGTTTTGTAGTGGAGGGTCTTTGAAGGTAGTCTATTTAGGAGGTAAGTGGTTGTAGATACTGCCTCCGGCCAGAAACTCATCGGAACACGCGAATCTAGCATCATAACTCGGGTCATTTCAAGAATGCTACGGTTACGACGTTCTGCTACCCCATTTTGTTCAGGAGTGTGAGGGCACGAAGTTTAATGGATAATGCCATTGTCTTGGAGGAATTGGCTTAGGTGATTGTCAAGATATTCCCCCCGTTATCAGACCGAAGAATTTGAATTTAGGTATTAAATTGTGTATGAATCATATGGTAAAAGACGACGATTTTTTGGTATACTTTTGATTTATGTTTCAGAATATACAATCATGTCATACGAGAAAACTCATCCACAAATATCACATAGTACTGAAAACCCAAGCTGGTATTATAAGGAGAAGGGCCCCAAACATCCGAATGGACTAATGCAAACATACGATCAACCCGAGTATTATTAGCTAAATACGATGCCCGAGTTTGTCTGGCTCGGAGACAAGTATCACAATGGAAATTATGAGGTTTAGAGGTGAACAAAGTAGGAAACAAATGCTGTAAATAAGAAAATGACGGATGCCCTAACCGGCGATGCCACAATCACACCTGTCTTCTAGCTGTTCCGGTGGCAAGATTAGATTGTCCCTGTGTCACAACAGTGTCAACATAGTACAATCCTTGGCGTTCAGTATCACGCCCAATGATTGCCCCGTATGAATGTCCTGTAAGAGGCAAAAATTAGGATACATCATAATGACACAATCTAATTCTTTTGTGACATGACTAACAGAGAATAATTTAGTGGATAAGGAGGGTACAAATAGACAACTTTTAAGGGTCATGGTAGGAGTGATGGACACTGAGCCACCACCGGCAACAGGGATAGAGTCTCTATTGGCAATTTCAATAATGTTTTTAGTAGGTGTACTCTGGGTAATAAAGTCAGAAGAATCATAGGTCATAGTATCTGTAGCACCATAGTCAAAAATCCACTGGGATTTATGGTGCGGCGTAAGTGGACTCGCTTGTTTAGGGTTGGACAAAGGAAGGGTCAATTTCTGAGTTAGAGCACATTTTTGGGCTGTTTTAGCAAGGGACTTAGATCTGGGGGACTCATATGAATTTTCGGACAGTGAAGGGACTGCGGGTGAATTTCGTAAAACTGGAGGGGTGGCAGACGAATAGTCTGAACATTCCAGGGACTTGTGATGCAAATTAGGGGGTAGATGGAGTCCGGGTTATTTTGCAAAAAATAAAGGGACTTACAGTGTAATTCTGAAATATCTGGAGTATTTAAAGAAATTTTAGGGTTAGAAGGAATTCTAACCCTATTACCTTCCGCCTCCACCTCTTCTGCTGCCTCTTCCACCTCCTGCGCACAATCGCTTCCTGCAGATGCTTGAGGAGCCCGTCTCTTTTCACCCTTCTTCTTGTATTCTTTCCACCATTCGGGATAGCCATTTAGCTTGAAGCATTTTTCACGTGAGGGGCCTTTTCTCTTACAATGGCTGCACTCTTGGGCCTTGTCTTCCCTACCATCACGCCGTGAGGTTTGAGCTGAGCGTGGTGGTTGGTTTCTTGGTTGCTTGTTGTAGTCCGATGGTCCTTTACTGACCATCCCTTGTCCAATCCCAAATAAGGACTTCTGTTCTGATGGGATTAAGGCCAATACGTCCCTTTGTACCTCTGAGCGCCGGAATTCATTATACGCAGTTTCAACTACAGGCCTTGGCTCCCGCTTAAGAATTTCTCTTTTGGTATCTCCATACCTTTCGTCCACAGCTAATAATAGTTGGTAGAGCCTTTGCTCTTGGATCTTCCTGGCATAGGTTGCGATGTCTCTGGGGTTTTCCATCGGATTCGGATCTAGAGTGTCAATAGACATCCAGAGTCCCTGGAACTGGTCCCAAAGGGCTTCCAACGGTCTGTTCCCCTGTTTAATGGTATAACATTGTTTGTGCAAATCAAATATCTGTAATGGGTCACTCCTAGACCCATACGTGACCAAAAGTCCGTCCCACAGATTTTTGGCTATAGTGTATCTAGATACATTGTTAACTAAGCTATCATCGATATTATCTATGAGCCATGTGAAAACTAACTGATCTTGTTGCTCCCATGCAGTATTGACCGGATCAGTTGGCAAGGGGGTGGAGGGACCCCTGTGATGTGGAAGCTCTTGCCCCTGCCACCAAGTGCAATTCTCATCAGTCTGCTCCATAGACTGTAGCTTGTGCTGGTTAGCTTAACCTTCAATGTAAGATTGGTTGCTGGCGCTGGAGATGGTAACTGTAGGTTCTGTTGCAAATTTGCAAACTGTTCAGAAAGATCGAAATTTGCAGGGAGGCTTGGTTTATTTTCTGAAGTTTCTGGTCTATTTTCTGGGTGTTCCGGAATTTGTGACATGGTGTTCTGTTTTTCATATACTTGGCTGATATGGGCAGAGAGTATACTTGATCGCGGTCAGAGATCAAGTCGGGTTCAAAAACGGCTGTGAAGAAACCACACTTCTGAGCCGATAAGGAAGAACAGATACGGTACTTGGTCAAAGGTAACTCCTGGTGATGATGAGAAATGCCTCTGAGCCAACAGAAAAATGGATCACAGCAGGTTCCCTTGATCGGAACTGCTCTGATACCATGTGCAAAATAAGAATACGAAGAATATAGGGTAGGAACAGAAAAGGAAACTTAATCCCAGTCAAATCAATCTACATAAATCATGGACCTAAAAATTAGCTATCTAATTAAGACAAATCAGCTAATTTCGGTTACAATTACAGCATCTCTGTAATTACGGGATTCTCACAATTTATACACCATAAAACAGCAATGCCACACCATGTCACATCGTCTTTACAAATGAATATTAGCGTATGTGACCGCACCTGTAATATTGATGTAATATAGTGTAATCGATTTGTTACTCAATCGTTTTGTTTTAAGGAAATAACTCAATCTTTAAATATAATCATTTTCTATTGGATCATGCATTTGCCATCTATTTTCATTGTTCAACTTTTTTAATATGAAAAAACATTGTTCAACTCTTTGACAAGCTCACTTCTTTTGGTGTTACTCTACGATCTGAAAATAGAACTACGAGATAAATAAGCCGCTCTTGCAATTGCTTGTGGGCTCTGAGCATGTAGCCAATATATGTCTATGGTCGAGAAGGTTACTCTTTGGTGGCGTTTGACTCTTCAAGGCATATGTAACAATGTTTTTGTTTCTTTTTTTTATTTTTACCATCTTACTCTGTTTAATTTTGATTTTTTTGATTCCCTTTCATGTTTGTATACGTGCACTTTATTTGATTTTGTGGAGGTAAAGTGTTGACAAATCAAATCCCATCAATCAAGGGATCGAAATGTCATGGAAGGAATATAGGCTGTAAATGCGTATATGTTTTAATTGTAAATTGATCTCAAGATAACATCATTGATCGTGATTAAATGCTAATCGATTTAGTTGCTTTGTATAGAAATAGGAAACTGTGTATAAATCAGTGGATATAGAGTTGTAATGAAGCATTGAGAAGTTTACAGAAAAATATACGAAATATTTTCTCCATAGTGTTTTTTGCTCTTCATTTACACATGCTATCAGAGCAATAGATCCTTTCTCAATCAAAAATATTTGTTACTGAAATAAGTTGGGTCAGAAAAACCTCTGATTTCATTATTCCCAAATCGTTACTTCTCAACCAAGTGTGTATCTGATCTTTTCTGAGTCTGTGAGGCTCAGTAATTAGATCTTGATTGCCTCCTTGCAACCTTCTTGACTGGATCAAGCTATTTTCTGTCCTATTCGACCATTGCCTGCACAAAAACAAACAAATATGTCACAAACTCCAGAAACTGCCGGGACTAGCCATGAAACCTCAGAAAATAAACCTAGCCTCCCTGCACAGTTTGATTTGTCTGAACAGTTCGTCCGTTTTCTACAACAAAACATGAATCTATCCCCTTCACCACCGCAGCCTACCAACCTCACCTTGAAAGTACAACTTAACAACACCAATTACAATCTGTGGTGTAGATTGATGAGAATTGCATTAGGTGGCAGGGGGAAAAGCTCCCACATAACTGGGGTCACTCAACCCCCTGCCAACAGACAACGCTTACATCGCATGGGAACAAAGCGACCAACTGGTTTTCACCTGGCTTATTGACAATATAGACGATAGCCTTGTGAATAATGTTTCAAAATACACTACGGCTAAAGCCCTTTGGGACGGATTAGCGGTAACGTATGAGTCAGGAGGTAACCCTCTGCAGATATTTGATCTCCACAAACAGTGCTACACCATTAAGCAAAATAATCGCTCACTGGAAGCACTGTGAGAACAATTTCAAGGAATTTGGATGACTATAGATTCCATGGATCCCAACCCCATGGAATCTCCAAAGGATATTGCAACATACAACAAAAAAATTCAAGAGCAACGATTATATCAACTGCTCTTGGCTGTAGATGACAGGTTTGCTGATACAAAGAAAGAGCTCTTAAAACAGGACCCTAGACCAACGGTGGAATCAACATATAACGAACTAAGAAGATCTGGTATTCAGAAAGAAGTACTCACTCCATCAGATCAGAAATCCTCATATGGAGTCGGACATGGACTGGCTGTGAAGCCAACAACAGACTCACGGAGACAGAAAGGGGAACTGAGAATCCACGCCCAGGATTCCCATCACAGCGTGGAAAAGAGGATAAATCTCACCTTGAATGCACTCACTACAATAAAAAGGGGCATACGAAGGAACGATGCTTTCAAATTCATGGGTACCCAGACTGGTGGGATGAATTCAAACTAAAAACTCAAGCCTCAGTCGCCCAGGCCACCAATGAAGGTAACTCTGGCTACAAACGAGCCACAGATGAACAGAGCTGCAGCAAAAAGGGTGAAACAGGAAGCACATCAGCCATGGCCGCCGCAACACCTGAGGAAGGAGGTAGAAGGGTTAGGGTTATCCTTAACCCTAAAACACATTTAAATACCCCAGTCTTGTTAGAAATTTCACCCGGTACCCCTGATGTTCTTAATAATATTAGTTCAGTAAGTGTTGTTTCTGTGCAGGACAAACAGGCCCTTCCAAAATTAAAACCGACTCCTCATACCCCCAGACTATCTGAATGCACAAACAGCCTCTCCACTTTCTCAGATATTCTGCCTGCACCCCTTATAAAACAACCAGTTCCAGAAATACCCCTGCAGTCTCCTAATAAGCCTTTTCTACCCCCCTAAAAGTGATGATCCCACCTATGACACTTGTCATTTAACCCAAGCAACTCCGCAATGGATTTTTGATTACGGCGCGCCATCGATACTATGACCTACGACAAAATAGATATCATTTCATACACTCGTCCATCCAAATCCACTGTTGAAACAGCGAATGGAGCCTCTGTTCCAGTAGTTGGTGGGGGTTCCATCTCCATTACACCAAATACTACACTTGATAATTGTCTTTATGTACCGTCCTTATCCACTAAATTGCTATCTGTTAGTCAACTAACCAAGACTCTAGACTGTATTGTTCTAATGTACCCTAATTTTTGCCTTGTTCAGGATATTCATACGAAGGCGATCATTGGGCGTGGTACTGAACGCCAAGGGCTGTACTTTGTTGATACAGTGGCACAACAGGGACAGTCTAATCTTGCCACCAGAACGGCTAACCGACAGGTGTGGTTGTGGCATCGCCGTCTAGGGCATCCCTTATTTGGATATCTTTCTCGTCTTTTTCCTTCTCTGTTTACCTCTCAGCCTATTACTCGTACTTGTGAAACATGCCTTCGGGCCAAACAGACTAGAGCATCAAAATTTGCTAATAATACTCGAGTTGATCACATGTTTGCATTAGTTTATTCTGACGTTTGGGGTCCCTCACCTTATAATACACCCCTGGGTTTTTGTTATTACATACTCTTTGTTGATGATTTTTCTCGTATGACGTGGCTCTATGTTATGAAACACAAATCTGAAGTGTCTCAAAAATTTACTCACTTTTACAATATGGTCCAAACCCAGTTCAATACAAAAGTCAAAATACTTCGCTTTGACAATGGAGGAGAATATCTCGATGGGGGTCTTAAATAGTTTTTCAGTGATAATGGCATCATACATCAGACTTCTTGCCCATATACACCTGAACAAAATGGGATAGCAGAACGAAAGAACCGCATTATACTTGAAATGACCCGCACCATTATGTATGACTCTCATGTCCCAATGAGTTTTTGGCCTGAGGCTGTTTCCACTGCTACGCACCTTATCAATCGCATTCCTACTAAAATCCTTAACTATCAAACGCCCATCCAAATGTTATCCTCCCAACACACTCTACCTTCGATCTTCACCATACCACCACAAATATTTGGGTGCACAGTCTTTGTTCACACTCTTAAACATAAGCGCACTAAACTTGATCCATGTTCCGAGAAATGCGTATTCGTTGGCTATGCTAGTACATAAAAGGTATATCGCTGTTATTATCCTTGTACCCGTCGTCTTCACATTACCATGAATTGCATCTTTGTTTAGACCGAGTACTATTACACCCCTCAATCTCGGATTTAGGGGGAGAATTCATCTGAGGGAACCCTTGATTGGCTGATAACACCACCCACTGACTCGACGGCTATTCCAATACCGCAAGTAGATGGTGCCGACTGTGCTATAGCTCCCAATGTTGTACCACCTACGGCACCAGAAACACCTCGTGATCTCCTGCCGGTGAATGCTGAGCCACAAGTAACAGTTTGTGATACTAATGAACAATATAGTCCAGAGGTATGCATTTCCCCAGAAATTTTCCTAGAAAATACTTTTCCTAATCTTGATATACCCATTGATGCCTCTCAAATAGATAACTCTCTGGATCACCATACTGTGTCAGAAACACATACTGATGCTAATATTCTTATTGAACAGCAGGAGATACGAACTTTGCCACCTAGGACTAAGCGAGGACAACCCCCGGAACGGTACTCACTAAAAAAGATATCACGAACAACCAGGTATCCAATAAAAACACCTTTGAAAGGAGTATCAGACTTAGCCCGAGGTTTCTTTGTGTCTCTGTGTACAGAACAAATACCACGAACTGCTGAAGAAGCCCAAGCCCAACCAGCATGGAGAGATGCTATGATTACAGAGATGAGAGCCTTAGAGAAAAATCAAACGTGGGAACGATGTCTTCTTCCTCCTGGAAAGAAACCGGCCGGTTGTCGGTGGGTGTTCACGGTCAAATACAGGGCTGACGGAAGTATTGAAAGATACAAGGTACGGCTAGTGACAAAAGGGTATACCAAGACTTACGGCATTGATTACTCAGAAACCTTTTCACCTGTAGCCCGGATTGACACAATCAGAGTACTATTCTCCGTTGCAGCAGCCCAAGATTGGCCTCTTCATCAATTTGATGTTAAAAATGCATTCCTTCATGGTGACTTAAAGGAAGAGGTATATATGGATTCTCCACCTGGTTTCTCTACAGATTTCAAAGAAGGAAAAGTATGCAGACTCAAAAAGGCGTTATATGGTCTCAAACATTCTCCTCGAGCTTGGTTCGGAAGATTTACTAAAGTTATGAAGCAAGATGGCTACCGACAGAGCAATGCAGACCATACACTATTCATCAAGAAGAGAAAAGGTATGGTTACATGTTTGATTATTTATGTGGTTGATATGGTGATAACAGGAAATGACACTGAAGAAATGACTCGACTTCGGAGGCACTTGTTTGCTAAGTTCGAAATGAAAGATCTAGGAGGACTCAAGTACTTCCTCGGAATTGAAGTCCTGAGATCAAGTACCGGGATTTATATCTCACAGCGAAAGTATATTCTGGATCTCTTAACTGAAGTTGGAATGCTCGATTGCAAACCATGTGACACTCCATTGGCACCAAATCACAAGCTACAAGCAGCTGGTGGACCGCCTTGTGAAGATAAAGGACAGTACCAGCGGCTAGTAGGAAAGCTAATTTATCTATCACACACGCGACCTGATATTGCCTTTGCTGTAAGTATTGTGAGTCAGTTTATGCATAACCCTCAGGATCATCATATGGATGCAGTCAGACGCATCCTGTGATACTTGAAACGTACACCCGGACGAGGTATTGTTTTCAGGAATAATGGACATTTGAGAATTCAAGAATATACTGATGCTGATTGGGCAGGTGACTTGGCTGATCGGAAGTCTACTTCAGGGTATTTAACACTAGTAGGAGGAAATCTGGTAACCTGGAGAAGTAAGAAGCAGAATGTAGTTGCCCTCTCTAGTGCTGAAACTGAGTTCAGAGGAATTGCAAAGGGAGTCACTGAAATACTTTGGCTACACAAACTGTTCAAAGATATTAGGCTACAGGTTAATCTACCCACTCCGCTGATGTGTGATAACAAGAATTCTATCAGTATCTCTGAAAATCCGGTACAACATGATCGAACAAAACATATTGAATTTGACAGACACTTTATCAAGGAAAAGATAGAAGGAGGAGTCATTGATCTGCCGTTTGTTCGATTAGAAGATCAGTTAGCCGACGTCTTGACCAAAACAGTGAATGGGAGGACATTTGAAGCGGTGTTACTCAAGTTGAACGTCGTAGAACCCATGGTACAACTTGAGGGAGAGTGTTGACAAATCAAATCCCATCAATCAAGGGATCGAAATATCATAGAAGCCATCAATCAAGGGATCGAAATGTCATGGAAGGAATATAGCTGTAAATGCGTATATGTTTTAATTGTAAATTGATATCAGGATAACATCATTGATCTTGATTAAATGCTAACCGATTTAGTTGCCTTGTATAGAAATAGGAAACTGTGTATAAATCAGTGGATATAGAGTTGTAATGAAGCATTGAGAAGTTTACAGAAAAATATACGAAATATTTTCTTCATAGTGTTTTTTGCTCTTCATTTACACATAAGGTTGATATTTTATACTTTTGATAATTTATCTCATGACCTCCACACGTTTGGTAACGCAAATTGAATAAGTGGGGCTGTGGTTGTGGGATGGGAAATCAGTGAAAAGGGGATGAGTCATAGTTTTGTATCTCCAATTTTATTTCCTCTTCTTATATAGTTTTATTATATTTTATATGGGAAACCTAAATTCCACACAAATACGTAGCTAAACCATATAAAAATATTGAAAATGGAGATAAAAAACACAAATCTGAAAGGGGAAAAAAATGATCCCATAAGAAGGAACATAGAAATACCTCCTCTTAAAAAATAGTGTTTCCTCAAAATAGTAAAAAACGGAGATTGTGTTTGGAGGTACCCTTTGCCCCACTGCCTCCTCGGTCAGGAAAAGAAAGAAAGAAAACACGCATAGACATTTCAAAACATAGATAAGTTGGAACTTAAACTGTAACGTTGCTTAATAAAAGTATAAGTTCGAACTAAGGCACGTGGTATGTGAGCAATACTTTTATTGTCTGAAAGCTAAAGGTCTGAATCTGATCCAGTTGAGTGTTGAGTTACAGTTTGCAGTATGATCTTTGTGTACGTTGTCTGGTAATAACTTACCAATTGAAGAAACCGTTAGATTCTCCATAAGACTGAAGTTGTGACAGTAGAGCTTCCAGTCATTTTTGCTAAAAAAAAAACACACACACTAGATCTGTGTTGGGGAATAGTTTTGCCCCATATCCATGGTATGAATGCCAATTCAATGAAGTTATTGAAAAGTGAATAACCTCGATGGTACTTCACGGTAACGATATCATCTCTTGTACTTGAAAAACAAAAATATACAAGCATCAACAACAACAATCATATCTAATATATCCCAATGACAGTAAAAGCTATCGCTATGGTCTAAAGAGTGTAAGAGTCAGTCAAACAATGCCTCCATTCCAAGGGATAGAGAGTTTGCTTCAGTGAGATTTCCGGTTGTATATGTACCTGTATAGATAGTACAATAATAGGAATTTGTACTACTGAATGGATTTTATAAAATATAAATCAAAACTTTACGATATTAAACTAGTCAACAATGGATACGCACAAATAGTTGAAAACCAAAAAAACAGTGCAAATCAACCTAAAGTGTAGAGACTATCTAATTCTCTAATTATGCTCTAGGGTGCCCCTATATCATGTCTACCACTCCTTAACCTTAATCCTTTGTCTCCATGAACTCCTATCTTTATTCCTCTCCCCTTCTACAGTGCGATTTTCAATTGCTCTAATAGACGTTGTTGTCCTAACGATTAATTAGTAAAATGTTTGTTTAATAAGTTCTTTTATCAAGCACAAAGTAAACTGACTATCACCAATATAAAGACTTTAAGATAACATATTTGTTTCTCTATGCAATATAAAAATGACATAAAATCAAAGATTCAATAATGGAGAGAGAAAAAAGCCAGTAAAGGACGTATTTATGAACATCATCAAAAATTGATAAAAGAGTAATACTTCCTAATAAGACTATGAAAACATGAATGAGGTAAACCATATAATACTTCACCATCTGATACGAAGAGTCTTACAATACACTTTGTGTAATAGTCTGTTTTAACTATTCTCCCTAAAATAACGTGTTTCTCCCTACACAATGTGTTATAAGTATAACGTCATATTTGCTCAAAAAAACTATAACCACATATTTGAGATGGAGAAAGAAATTTAATTACAAATTTGCGTCAAAAGTTTGAAATTATTAGCCACAGTTAAAGGTGGCCAATAACTATGGTTAAGCGTTGCACTTTCGACCGCACACCTCCACTTCCTACTTTCTATATATACAGCTTGTCCTTGCCTTGGAGCACAATAGGGAAAAAGAGAAATTGTTGTCAGAACAAAGTTTTCTGATTTTCCGTCCGCCATAGTAGCCATTGTCTGCTTAACCATGTCACTCTGTAAAGCACTTACTTATTCACCAACTAAACTATTCAGTTCAGGGGAAGGTTTCAAGAACCTGAACAAACCACCGTCCACGGTGGCAATGAGGAGAGCCGTCGAATGCCGCGGCGGCCAGTGGCTAAGTGCACCTCTGAAAGATGAGCAAAGCGAGAAAAAAGCTTTTGATGATTCGATGACGGGTGTGAAGGGACTAGCCGAAATGGGCTTGCAAAAGATCCCGTCCTACTTCATTCACGAGAGTGTGAAGAAGGAGAAGACATGTCAGGAAGCTGATCAGTTTCAGCTTCCTGTCATTGATCTCGGCGTCGACGGTGCTAGCCACGACGGCAACCGGCGTGCTGAGATCATTCGCAAGCTTAAAAAAGCTTGCGAGGAATGGGGTTTCTTTCAACTGGTGAATCATGGGATTCCGTTAGATGTAATGGACAAAATGTCAAAAGCCATTGGTGCATTTCATGAGCAAGATGCAGATGAGAAGAAGAAATACTACACCAGAGATGGGTCCAGAAGGGTTATATTCAACAGCAACAACTTCCTTTATAATACTGCTGCGGCCACTTGGAAAGATACGCTTGTTTGCAAAATGGCTCCTGCTCAGCCCGATTGGGAAGAACTGCCAGAAATATGCAGGTTAGTTTCATTATGCACTAAGTACTTTGTTATAAAAGTATTGTTAGTCTTACTCTAGTCCTTTCTATACTCTATGTGATAGTTTTTGATGTCGTTCAGATAGAAGTATTGTTTGTGTTTTCTCTAATAATCTCCAGGCTCTAGCGATAACTTTTGATGTCGTTGTGATACAGTGCGTATATTATGTTGTTGGGGTGTTGTTGTTGGTGTAGTTTCATTATGCACAATAATTGTTTCTTTTCAACTGCAATAATGCAGGCTTTCTGAAACCATTTAAAACTTTTACATAAACAAGCTTCTACTTTATCGGACCAATGAAAAGTTATATACTTATAAAAGTAGCTGATTACAATATAAAAAATTACTAAAAATCACCATGAAACAAAAGATAAAGTAAAATAATTAATCTGTATTGGAAGACGTAGGGACGAAGTGCCAAGCATTAATAAGTTTGATCACAAAATTTTTTGGACTCAAGAGACGATCACTCTTCCAGATCCGTATCCTTTTTTTGGAATGAAAGCGGTAATTCTGATACATCGTTGCCTCTCTTGATTACATTGTCTATTTAGAAACAACAACATTACCTGTGCTCCTCTCTATGATGAGGTATAAAAGATCGGATATACGCAAGCATAACACAGATTTTGTTTCGCGATGTTTCATAATGAAAATTACGATAAAAATAAATGATAGATACATGTTAAGAATATCACTTTCTTTTTGTGGTATGATTCCATCTTGGGTCCCGTTACTTTTATTAACAACAGTAACCTGCCTGATGAGTAGGTAAAAGAGTTGATTCCCACCGTACATAGCTTATTTGATAATTGGCTAATATATTACATTCAATATTGACAGTTTAAATATTGTCAGTGTCAGTGTCTAGACTTTGCTGTTAATTTGTTATATCGGAGTGGGTATGAGATTATACATCTGACACCAAATTCTGAACCTCTCACCTAGAAAACTGCCGAACAACCTGATTTATATTATTTACGAAACTCTTTGGAACAGAATCAGTAGAGACCCTCGGAGGTCAGCATATGATCTTTTGTATCCAAGATAAAAGAATTAAAGAGCATTAATAATTATCAATCATTGGAAAAAAGGTTTCCTACAAACAAGTAAAACTCTATCTGTCCTAAAAATATTTTTATTATTGATTTTTTTTAATATAATATAAATTATATAATACTAAAAATGTCAGTCGTAATAATAGTTTTGGGATTACTTCAAAAGAAAAAAGGGTTTCCTGATGAGATTAAATAAAAATAACTAGTGATTATTTAATGTCTCATTGTAAGAAAACTCTCTATCCTTTGGGATGGAGATATTGTTTGTCTGCCGATCACCCTCTCTAAACCCTAGCGATAACTTTAGTTTTCGTTGGGATATAATTGTTATTGTAGTGATTATTTAGATACCGACACATTAGAAGTGGATATAGTGAGTGATCGATCTTTACCTGTATTTATTGTATTTTATTGTATGTTTTATTGTATTTTATTGTAAATATTGATAATTGATTGGAATCTGAAGCAGTTTTAATAATGAAAATCAATATACCAACTTGACGTTATGGGCCAACACTCCGGGAGGAGCGCTTTTGCATTATTAAACACTAGTGTTTTAAATGTTCACCAAGGATTCGCACGTGGACAATTTTCAAATCAGTGAAGAATAATATAATATTAAAATGGGTGATATATCAGGCTCAAAGATCGGAAGCCTTTTCGCCTTACCTCATTTCTCACCGTACTATATGTGGCACCAGAAAGATGGTGAAGCTAGATGCGGATTACTTTTATCTACTCTCACCATCTCCTTTGCTGACACGTATCGTGCAGTGAGGACAGCGGTAAGACTTTTGCGGTGAGTGGATCCTAACCCTACGAAAAAGGGAAAGTAAAGTATGATTATTAAAGTAAAGAAAAATATCACTAAAAGGTAAAAGAAACTGCACTTTAAGACCTATTGTATAACTATCTTTTTAATTTATACTGTAATTTGTCGTAACATTTGATGTTTATAAGTAAAGAAGCAAATATTCTATCTCGGTAATTTTTGATTCAGTATAGGAGCCAATGCAAGGTAAAATAGGTAGTTTTGCAAATATAACAGTTTCTATACGCTTATAAAATATCGTCACATTTAACTTTTAAATATGATACAAATAAATAAACAAATATTCTATATCGGTGATTTATTGATTCACTAAAGGAGCCAATGCAAGGCAAAGCAGGTAGCTTTGAAATTTGTGCCCTAAAGTATACATGGTCTATCAAAATTTTATCATAACAATTCTCATCGTGCACCCTGAAGCTTTTAAATTTGTTTTATTTTTACATCAATTAACATATTATGTTACATACTAACGAAACAAGTACTGCCCTGCCAATCTCTCTCGTCGACCAACACCATATACTACCACCTGTGATCTCTGTCTTCAGATTTGGAGACAAATCTAACCAAATTCGACGAGATTTGGGTAGATATAAGTAGATCAGATGAAGAAGAATGAGAGGGGGGAGGCTAAGGGACTAAGGGTGGCGGGACTGTGAGAGTTGAAGCTTAATGTTGTACCTTAATATTGTACCTTAATGTTGTACCTTAATAAAAGTAAAATCTAGATCCAATATCAGAATTGGTAAATAAAATCGTGTTTAAAGAACATTCCTTATTAATGCTTTCCACATTATTATGTAATTACAAGACCTCATAATCTTTTTATCCGTTGCAGAGATATAATGAACGAATACTCAGAGCACATGTTTAGAGTGGGACAAGTATTATGTGAACTGCTCTCAGAATCATTAGGACTTCCCAAAAATTATCTTCGAGACATAGGAGGAGTGGAGGGTCTCTATTTTAAAGGACACTATGCTCCAGCCTGTCCTGAACCAGACTTGACCCTTGGCTCAGTCACACATACAGACTTTGGTTTCTTGACATTATGCTTACAAAATGAAGTGGGAGGCCTTCAAGTTCTTTATAAAGATCAATGGATAGAAGTCCCTCACATTCCTGGATCTCTTATTGTAAACCTTGGAGATATGGTTCAGGCAAGTCATATTTTATAATGTCACATTTGATTCTAGTTCTATTTTATTAAAGAAGTAGACTAATTTTATGTTGATTTGTATTGTTATTGTAGCTTGTGACAAACGGAAAGTATAGGAGTGTGCACCATAGGGCCGTGGCGAAAAGAGTTGGGCCAAGAATCAATTTATCGGCTTTCCTTAGGCCGAGTCATGGCCAAGGCTTCACAGACCGAAAATACGAGCCGATCAAAGAGTTATTGTCTGATGAAAATCCGGCAATTTACCGTGCTGTCTCTTTGGATGAATACATAGATTACTACACCAAGAAAGGGATAGAAGGATATGGTTCATTGTCTTACTTTGAGGTGCAAAAATAAGAAAGGCGGCGTGACCCAGAAAGACATGGTGAAGCATTATGACGTTGTCAATATGACTTCTCCTCCTGTGTAATAAATTTGTTTATCGGATTTTGTTTGGTTGTACGTGTAATAGTGGTTTGAGTAGTTTTATGATGTCAATAGTTATATAAACTGTAATGTTTGGTTGGCATAACTTTAAGGAAAGTAATTTGTTCGTGCGTTGTTATCGACAATAAAACAGAAGACCATAATGTACCCTATAATGGTACTATGCAAGTGTCGTACTAAGATCAGTGTAAATGGTTTTACCAATTGCATGTACCACGTTTATGTCATGTTTAAAGATAATGAAATATAAAGGTTAATGTACCACGTTTATGTATTTGGCACTTCAAATCTACCTTTTTCTGTTATTCCAGTACATCAATTTATAGAAATACAATTAGACCTATAAGGATAAATCTAATCTAATCTAATCTAATCACTATTAATTAGGATAGTACAAATTATGATAATGATAGATACAAATATGATAATGATAAATACGAATCAAATCAATCACGGATATGCGACAATTATAAAGAATCAATCAGATATAATCAAATATGCCCGCAATCTCTATCCAAAACTCGTGCTCGTCTGGTCTGATCTGGTCAACTCCGTTAGTTCAGCTCAGCGCGGCCGAGGTTCAGGAAGGTCAACAGGAAGGTCAAGTCGGACAAGGTCAGCTCAGCTCGGCCGAGATTCAGGTAGATCAGCACAGTAGGTCAGCAGGGGACAAGGTCAGCTCAACTCGGCTTTAACACCCCCCTCAAGTTGGCGCATGGAGATTCGAAAAGCCCAAATTGTACAGAAGAAAGCGAAACTCTCGAGTGCCGAGATACTTGGTTATAATGTCGGCAAGCTGATGTGAAGTCGAAACATGCAAGGGACGGATGAGGCCGTCCAGAACCGCGTCCCTCAAGAAACAATAGTCAACTTCGATGTGCTTGGTGCGCTCATGAGAGACAGGATTGTGCTCCAAATGTGGCGCCGACTGACTGTCTACGAAGAGTGTGATCGGACCCTGATGCAGAGAGTAGAAGAATCGAAGAAGACCTAGAAGCCATTTAAGTTCACAGGTAGTATATGCCATCGCATGATATTTTGCCTTGGTTGAAGACCGGGAGACAGTAGTTTGTTTCTTAGTCTTCCAAGAAATTGAAGCTGTGCCGAGCTGAATAAAATACGCAGTAAGAGATCGGCGAGTAAGAGGACAACTAACCCAATCAGAATCACAGTAAGTAGTCAGGCGAAGGTCATTGGTGGAAGGAAAAAGGATCCATTGACCTAGATGACCCTTCAAAGAGCGAACAACTTTGAGACCTGTATGCCAATGATCAGTACGCGGAGTCTGCATAAATTGAGCTAAGGTATGCACGGCGTAGGAAAGCTCAGGACGGGTGACAGACAAATACACCAGACGCCCAACAAGACGTCGATTAGACAACAGATCATCCAAGAGTAAGCTGGACGATTGAGACAACTTATGTTGTTGTACAAGTGGGTCAACCGAAGGCTTGGAAGCCATTAAGCCACAATCGGCAATAATGTCAACCGTGTATTTGCGTTAGGACACAAAAATCCCAGCTCGGGTATGGGCCACTTCTAGGCCAAAAAAGTACTTTAAAGGACCGAGATCCTTCATATGGAAGCAACGACTCAGATAGTCCTTAAGGATATCCAGAGCAGGCGGAGAGTTACCAACAATGACAAGGTCGTCAACATAGACGAGAAGATAAAGTTGAACATGACCACGAATGTAACAGAATAGAGAATGATCAGAATATGACTGAACAAAACTGTAGATCCAGAGAGAGTCAAAAAACTTAGCAAACCAACACCGAGGGTCTGTTTAAGCCCATATAAAGATTTGCGAAGTCGACAAACCTTAGTGGAGTCGGAAGGGCTGAATCTAGGAGGAGGCTTCACGTAGACTTCCTCGTGAAGGTCACCTTAGAGAAAGGCATTACGAATGTCCATTTGACATGTGGTAAATTTTTGGGCAGCAGCAATCGCTAGAAGGACACGAATAATGACCATTTTGGCGGTGGGAGCAAAAGTCTCAGTGTAATCGATGCCCTCAATTTGGCGATTGTCGTGAATAACAAGCGTGCTTTGTAGCATTAGACAATGCCATCCGAGTTGTATTTGATCTTATAGATCCACTTGCAGCCCATAGCGCACTTGCCTCGTGGTAACGTCTCAATGGTCCAAGTGTGGTTGTCTTTCAAAGCTCGAATCTTGGCCTATATGGTCGTACGCCATTCGGGGTGCTGGACTGCTTGAGAATATGTTTGAGGTTCTACATAAAGTGTGATGGCAGCTTGAAAGGCCCAATGAGTGGGCGAAAATAAGTGAGTACTCAGAAAGTTATGAATAGAGTACGAAGTACCTGAATGAGGGGATGATATGGCGGAGGAGGCCAAGGGACTATACTTAGCGTGATTCAGCTCATAATCTGCAAGGTGAGCTGGAGGTTTCTTCTGTCACAAGCCGGAGCCAAGATTTTGAGTCGAGGGTCGAAGCGTCAGGTCAGCCTGCTCAGCTGAGCAGCCGTTGCTAGAGACTGCTCAGGCGCCACTAAGAAACTCGACGGCGAGCTACTATCGGAAGCAGGTGGAGCTGGTGTACGAATCAAAAATATCGTCTGAGTCGTTGATAAATGGTGCATCAGATGAGGTTTAAGGCAACTCGGTAGAGGTGAAAGGTAGCTCGGCCGAGGTGGAAGGCTGCTCGGTCGAGGTGGGAGCATCAAAGGGAAACACCGTCTCAACAAAGATGAAAAGAATTCCTGTGTGGCAAGAGCATACACAGGCCAGCTTTTATGACCAGTCGGATAACCGACAAAGAGGCATTTGCAGCTTCTCCTCTGAAATTTAGGGCCATGCCATTGATCATTATAGACATGAGATAAGATTCCAAAAGCTCAGAGATGTGAGTAGGTCGGGAGCTTACCAAAGAGTGCCTCATAAGGAGCCTTGCCACTGAGCCCAATAGTTGGCGTATGGTTGATTAGATAAAACGCGGTTAGTACACATTCACTTCAAAAAGAAGAGTGGAAAATTGGCTTAGAAGCTCAATGCTCGAGCAACATTCAGAATACGACGATGTTTGTTTTCGACTTGGCCATTTGTTGAAGAGTGTATCAAATAGAGGTGGGAGAATGCCGTGTTCTGCGAAGAACGGGCAAAGAGAAGAAAATTCGGAGCCATTATCGCTACGGAAAATTTTAATTTGTCATTCAAATTGTGTTTTGATCATTGTAAAGAACTGGCGAACAACTAAAGCAACGCGGTCTTTGGTCGGGAGAAGATACACCCAGACCGTGAGCAATCGATCATAGGCAAAAGTCAGAAAATAAGACGCACCACACAAAGTTTTCCCATGATAAGGTCTCCACAAGTCACAATGAACTAAATCAAAGCACTGCTCAGCTAACGTTTTACACAGCTCAAAGGGCCTTTTATTTGTTTTGTCCGATAACAAATTTCACATGGAATATACGTATTTTTATTACAAGAGAAATCAGTTTTACAAAGTAATTGCAAAACACCAATAGACGGATGACTTAATCGATTGTGTCACAAAGTCAGATTAGCCTCTGCCCCATGAAGCGGGTCAGATCGGTAGGAGGAGCACCCAGAATGCTGGTCGCTCAGCAGAAGGACCCCTCAACAAGTATAGCCTATCATTCAGCTCACCCACTCTAATCCTGGTCTGTGTATGTTGGTCCTCTATCACACAACGGTCTTTAGTAAACTCAATAGCATAATCATTATTATTTAATTTCAAGTAAGATACAAACAACACTTTGTCAAGCACAAGATGAGTATTAAGGTGCATTGTCCTCTCATAGACTGTTTGTGTTGCAACGGGAAAAAATAGTAAGGTATACATGAATATAATAGTGCACGTGTGTAAGTGTGGACACAAAAAAATAATAGTAATAAAAAAACTACCTGTGGGACAAGGTCAATCAACCCCCATTATCCCATTTTCCCACTAAATATCCCACATCCAGCCTTAAATCCCTCCCCCACCTTCCCTTTTAACTGGCCAAATAACTACACACTCCCTAAAAAAATGAAATGTCCCCTTTAATAATCCCACAGCTGTGCACATTACACACACAAACACATTTTGAAAACTTCCTGTGGTAGAGTAAATAGAGAAAAGAGAAGAAAGGAGGAAGAAGGAAAAGGGAAGAAAAGAAAAAAAATTTAGGCAATCCTACAAACCAAGGTAAGTACCCATCCCCTCTACTTAGAATTTTACACAATTTTATTAAATGTATTATAAATGAATTTTGCATTGATTTTGGTTGTGTATATATGTTTATATGTATAAATGTAGTGTGAAATTTTCGGTCTAATTGATATAATTTTGCTGGCGCTTTTGTTTCTTTTCGAAAAGTAATTTGTGTGGTTACATTGCTTGGCTTATAGGTGTATACATGTGTGTGGTGCGTTTTGTGTTCATAAGTATTTAATGGGTTCGGTTGCATATTTGTGTATATTACAGTATTAAAAAAAAGTGCAAGAGTAAAATTGCTTTCAACAAGTTTGAGGTTTCTGAGATAACATACCTTAAATAAACATATATATTTGGTGGGCGAATTTTGGTTGCATATGATGTATACCTACGAAAAAAAGAAGAACAAGAACTTGTGTGGACGTATAAAACTTCGGCTACCAGGATTACATATATATGTATGTTTATTTACTTAAGATTGTATATGGTTATTTCCACCTGAAATTACACACACACACTCATATACATATGGTTAAATTTCAGAATTATCATTATATATTAATTACCATATCCGAACTTTATAGTACGTATTTAGCTACTGCTTCGTGTAGATCTTCTAAGTGTATACAAACTGTTTTTTTGTATAGTACATTTATACGCATACATACTGCTTGTGGGTACAATACATATGCTTAATTTCAGGATTGGTTAGAGTAAATATAAGGAAATTGTAGAGAAAAAAGGGTTTGAGTGATTTCAAAATACATGATTTAAATATGCATGACATATTGCATAAAAACGTACATGACATAAACGTGTGCATGACATATTGTATATAACTTGCCTTATATAGTTCATATATAATGTTTCCGTACTAACGAGCCATGAAGCGTTAAAGCTTACATCAAATGGCAAACATTTGTTGTGTTTGAACTATTTTCAGGCGCCACCATTAATGAACTAAACTGGTTCATTAAGTGAAGTACTTAGTTAATTAAACTAAGTAGTTCATTAAAGGAAGCAATATTTCGACAAGGCACAAAGGCAACAAGGTGAAGAAAGGAAAGTCTTCCACTCTCCTCCCACACTTAATGCACCCATATACATACATAAATATATATATTTTCAGATTTTTTGAAAAAGGCACATACACATGTATTCCAACGTACTACCGACACGTTATATATTTTACGTACGTACGTTGACGTCACACCACCATACTTAACTCATATTATGAGTATATTCAGGTCTTATATCATATGATATAAATCATGGTGATGACAAATTAAATACGACACGTTAAAAGTTTCTAAACCGAAAATTGTCGTATCGGGCGAATAACGAAACTTCGCCAACGTGTCACGTACTTGCCATAAATAGAGGGCTAGCCCCTACACCTCAAAAATATCAATAAATTTCGTGGGTATGATGATATTTACAACCATAAAATCATTCCATGTTGGCACACACAAATCACCCCACATTAAGGCCAAATTGTGGAGATTCCAATTTCAAATTTGTCACATGTGTAAGGCGCCACTTTAAGACCAGCCAAGTGCTGAATATTAAAGTTTAATCTATATATATTATGTGTAACATAATATATATAACATGTGCAAAAATTTAGAATTTAATTAAAGAAAAATCGAGTAATCGATAAACGTCGAAAATTCGGTTTTCGACGTACACGACACATGGAACGTTTTTGGAACATCATACAACATGTATCTAGACACCTTTTACATATTTCATACATCTCAAAATGTTCTAGAAAATTTAATTAAGGGCTGATTGGAATAAACCATGTGTGTATTATTAAATGTGCATTATTTTACAAAGTTTGTAAAAATAAAATTCAGCACATGTCTAAGTCACTTCACACGCCATTCAAGCTGAGTTGGAGCATATGTGGAGCCTTGTTGGTATATTGATTGGTCAAGAATGAAGCATACAGTGTTGATAACATAAAGGAAGGAACTACAAAAGGTAATGTTTCAAATTTTGTCATAATTGTGACACATGCTGAAAATTCAGCATGTGCACTAAAGAGCTGGCCGAAATTCTTCTCGTTATGGCTCATATTTTGTGTCTTGATTAAGATGGATTAATTAGAAGACAATTTGGAAGTGTTTTAAATATTTTATGGATTAAAGAAAGTGATATTCTTGAATATCACACATGCTGAAAATTTTAGCATGTGTGTAATGCATCTAGGCCGATTTTGAGGCCTTGTTGGTGTATCAATTTTATTCCATAAAAGAAGAGAATATTGCATACTAAATGGTGATTCATTTTCAAGAAATAAATCAAAGAAAATTTGGCAACAATTTGAAAAATACTAATGATTCACATGCTGAAATTTCAGCATGTAAAGTCTCTTAATGGCCGATTTTTTCATACTATTTTTGGAGAAATATTGTCTTGCTTAATTTATGTGATGATCTTGGAAGTTATGGTAATTGTTTTATGGTGATTTTGGCACATGTTTTAAGTGGAATTTTCAGATTTTCCTAGTCATCAAGTGATGACAACATTCAACCAATCAATGAGTGTCAAGTAAGCAAGAGTTTAATGATCATCTAATGAGGAGGTGCCAAGTAAGCAAGAACATGTCATAATGATGCCACATATTCTCCCAAGGACTTAGAAGATAATTTTTAAGAGGAGAAAGTACCAAGGGGGGGCGGCCAACACAAGGTAAAAAGAAAAGGAGGAAGAGCAAAACAAAAACAAGAACAAGCATTGCAATCTTGAAGCATAAAAACGTCTAGCACTCTTCTTCTACTCTCTCTTTCTTTCTTCTTCCTAAAAGCCTATTGTACTTACATTCATATACTTGGATAGGTTTCTCTTAGACCACCACATATTCTTCTATCATTGTAAAAGATTGATCAAGGTGTGATCAATCTTAGACTTGCAAGGTGGTGGTGTTCGTGTGCATTGTATTCAAGATACAAGGTTTGTAAAGGGTTGGAGTTGGTGTAAAACTCCATCAACCCTATGGTAAGGTGTTTTTGTGTTGTCTGATTAGTGTGAACCGAGGAAGGTGTCCTCGAAGACTGAAGTAGGTTGTTTATAACCGAACCAGTATAAAATTCTTGGTGTCATTTACTTTCAGCATCTATTTTTAGTTTCGGCACTATTTATCCTTTTTGATCACGCTTGTAAAAATAGTAAACGGATTTCACAAATTACAAAACTTTCAGGAAACATAGCCACACATTTTAAGGTTCTTTTGGCACAAGTTTGAACCCTTTTGGACAAGTATAAGTCATTCAAACGTCCAAAGTTCTGAGACTAGTGCAGTCTGATTTTCAGGCTTGCAAATGTTGAGACTTGGATCGTATTTGGCTAACTTCCCAAAGAAAATTTTCAAAACTGTTTCAACATATTTAAATATAACTTATAAGGGGTTAGTGACTAAAATTTCAGAGCATTTGGAGGTACGTACAAATAGGAATTAATTTTTCAAATCAGTCTACCGTTTCTGACAGATTCGCACAATCTGACCACGAACGATTTTTGAAGGGGTTAAAGGTTGAATTTAAATATGAAATTTTTAGGAGACACTCTTAATATCTGAGTCTAAGTTCTCTCAAATTTTCAGAATTTTTGAAGACCTATAACCTAGTTTTAAAAACGTTTTAAAACTGGTCCTGAAAACAGAAACTGTTTTCAGAAGTTGAGTTCTTGAGTCAAAACTATTTTAAAAACCACACTTTCCGCACCAAATATTCAACCCCCCTTCTAGTGGTGCCTTGCAGATCCTACAAGTGGTATCAGAGCGCAGGAATACTCACTTCAAAGGATCCAACGATCTCAGTGAGATGGCAACCACAAATCTCAAAACCGAACAAGAAGGTATGTCGAGCCAAAGGCCTCCTCTCTTTGACGGTGAGTCTTTCATTCAATGGAAATTAAGAATGAAGCTTTTTCTTATGGCAATCGATATTGATCTTTGGTCAATTATAGAGGATGGTCCTGTTGTTCCATCAAAGTTATCTACTGTAGATGGAGTCACACTAGAAGTCGTTAAACCTAGACAAGAATATACAAGTGAGGATAAAAAGAGACTAAGCATGAACGCTAGGGCTATGCAGTTACTTTTAAATGGATTAAGTAAGAGTGAGTCTAGTTATGTTTCAAATTGTTCTAGTGCACAAGAAATGTAGAGAATACTCGAAATGAAACATGAAGGCACTAGTCAAGTAAAAGAGTCCAAGATAAATATGATTATGTCCACACTCGAGTCGTTTAAATTATTGCCCAATGAATCTATCGTTGATATGGATCTTCGCTTGACTAACATCTACAATTCTCTTGAGTCTCTTGGCATAGCCTTTACTATGCAGGAAAAGGTACAAAAAGTCTTGCGAAGCCTTCCATCCGAGTGAGACCCTAAAGTAACTGCAATAGAAGAAAGCAAAGAAACCAAGTCAATTAAGATGGAAGAATTAATTGGATCACTTAAAGTTTATGAGAACAAACTCACCATACGAAAATCAGAATCATCAAAACAAGGTAAAGCTATTGCTTTTAAATCAAATGAATACGTCTCTACTTCTTTCGATCACGTAGATGATAGTGATTCTGAATCGGATAACGATGACTTAATTCTATTGGCTAAAGGTTTAAGAAAATTCATGAGAAAGTCATTTAGAAACAAAAATAAGGCTACTAAAAGAACTAAGAACAAGACAAACGACAAAGATGTTAAATGTTATGAATGCGGCAAACTTGGACATCTATCATATGACTGCCCTAATAAGGAAAAGCAAACAAATAAATACCCTCACAAGGAACAGAGCAAGAATAGACTCGTCTCAGAACCTAAGCAAAGGAAACGAGCTCTCAAAGCCTCCACTTGGAGTGATACATCAGATTCCGAGACTGAAACTGAAGAGGAGAATGCATAAGTATGCTTTGTGTCCAAAGCATCAAACGAGGTATCATCTGACTCTGATTCTGACTCTGAGCCTTCTTATGATGATCTTTTTAGTCAGTACTTAGAATTGCATAAATTCACTAAGACTCTCGCTAAAGAAAAGAAGCGATTAATTGAAGGCAAGAAGATGTTAGAATCTTCTAACGAAAATCTTGTCGCTCAATTAAACGATTCTAAAGAAGAGTCATCATGCATCATTAATGCATTAAAGACTGAAATTTCATCATTGACCACGCAAAATAATTAAATGAAATCCGAGATTTCAAGTTTGAAATCAAGGAATACAGACTTGGAAAAAATGATGAAACAGTTTGATACGGGATCTAACATGCTACATCGTATTATCTTATCACAAAGCATGACAGTGATAAAACGGGTTTAGGATACGTTGAAACAAATGAATTATCCATTAAACCAACCAAGTTCGTAGTGTCTAAGAAAGTAGACACCCCAAAACCAAAAATGGCGTCTAAGATGATGCAAATACCCTCTCTCCCCACCTCACGCCCCACTTCTTCCTCATATCATGCAAAATACAATTTTGTGCCATATAGATATAAGAAAAAACAAGTGATGCATACACGTCATCCATTTCATTCATCTAGATCACGCACTATGCACACAAACACAAGGAAATATCAAAAACGTCCTACATATAATGAGTACAAAGGAGATCTTGGCCAAATGCCCAAAGTGCACTCACCACATGTTTACTACATTGCACCTTCATCTACATTCTTGCCATTTGCTAAACCGAGAAGGATCACCCAAGTATGGGTACCGAAAGGTACTTTTACTAAGAGATGAATAACTAACTCGTAAGGACCCACAATTAAAAGGGTACTTAAATCATGTATATACATTGCAGGGAGCCCACACATCAAAAGATACATCTATAAAGTGGTTCATTGACAGTGGTTGCTCGAGGCACATGACGGGAGACCCGAGCTTATTCACAAAATTAAAGAAGGTCACAAAAGGCGGATCCGTGACCTTTGGAGATAACAACGAAGGCAAGATCATCGGAAAAGGTACAATTGAATACCCAAGCACTCTTCAAATCTCCAACGTCTTTTTGGTGAGCAACTTATCCTATAATCTTCTTAGCATTTTGCAATTTATTGAAAATGGCTTTGATGTGTGTTTCACTCACCCTTATTGCAATATAATAAATAAAAATGGAGAAATCGTTTTAAAAGGAAAACGAGAAGGAAACATCTTTACGCTTTCTATGGATGATATGTTAGACGCTAAAGTTAAGTTTTTCATGTCAAATGAACCTAACGTAAATTTGTGGCATAGACGTTTAGGACACATTGGCATTTCTACACTAGAAAAACTCCAACGAAAGAATCTAATACGAGGATTGCCTACGCTTGATTTAGACAACGTTTAGTTGTGTGAATCTTGCATAAAAGGCAAACAAACACGCGAGTCACTTATACCTAAGAATGAAATAAGCACGACTAGAGTTTTAGAATTACTATACATTGATTTGTTTGGTCCTAGTCGCACTACAAGCCTTGGTGGGCGTCACTATGCTTGCGTAATTGTTGATGATTTTTCGCGTTATACTTGGACTTTATTTCTTGCACATAAGGATGATAGTGCTATTGAGATTGCAAAATTAATCAAACAACTTGAAAATCAATATGGATTCAATGTGAAAAAGATAAGAAGCGATAGAGGTGGTGAATTTAAGAACAAGGAAATGATTTCATTTTGCGAAGAAAAAGGAATCAATCATGAGTTTTTGCCACCTAGAACTCCACAATTAAATGGAGTAGTAGAAAGAAAGAATAGAACATTACAAGAAGTCGCTAGAACTATGTTATGCGAAAATAAATTGCCTAGATTTCTGTGGGCGGAAGCCGTAAACTGTGCATGCTACATAGTGAATCGCTTATCCATTAGAAAGAAAATAAACAAGACGTCTTATGAGATATTAAATGATCGCATGCCTAAAATTGACCATTTTCGTGTGTTTGGATGCAAATGTTTTGTTTTAAATACAAAAGATAATTTAGATAAATTTGAATCTAAATCAATTGAATGCATCTTTGTTGGATATTCTGTAAATTCAAAAGCATATATATGTTATGATTCTCTCACTAGACAAATCATAGATCTATTCATGTGAAGTTTAATGAATTTGGTGACATTGATAAAGATAAAGAATATGATGATGATTTTGAATTGAAACCTGTGTTGAATGAAGATGATGGTACGTTTGATATGCATGATATGAATGATACACTAGAAATGCATGATCACTTAGAAATGCATGAAAACATATAAAATAATCAACCAAGATGGCATAGAGATCACCCACATGATCTCATTATAGGCGATATCACTCACGGTGTGCGGCCATGTAGAAGAATAAATTCGGATGAAATAAATCAATTTCATGCTATGATTTCCGAAATTGAACCCAAAAATGTGCATGATGCTTTGAGTGATTCTTCTTGGATTGATGCTATGCATGATGAGCTTAATCAATTTGTTAGAAATGACGTATGAGATTTAATGCCACGACTACAAGATAAGACCATAATAGGCACAAAGTGGGTGTTTAGAAATAAAATGAATGAAGAAGGAAAAGTCGTTAGAAATAAAGCTAGACTCGTAGCACAAGGCTACAATCAAGAAGAAGGAATTGACTATGATGAAACATTCGCACTCGTAGCACGTTTAGAAGCTATACGACTTTTACTTGCCATTGCTTGCATGAAAGATTTTAAACTTTATCAAATGGACGTGGAAAGTGCATTCTTAAATGGATTCATACAAGAAGAGGTATACGTAAAACAACCACCCGGTTTTGAAGATTTGAAACATCCCGATCACGAGTACAAACTAAAGAAGGCACTATACGGACTAAAGCAAGCACCTAGAGCATGGTATGATCGTTTTGCTACTTTCCTTTTAGGAAATGGTTTTAAACGAGGTACTATAGATAGTACATTATTTTTGAAACAAGATAAATCAGATTTACTTATTCTCCAAATCTACGTTGATGACATTATGCTCGGCTCTACCTCTCATAAACTTGTTGAAAATTTTGAAAATCGCATGAAATCCGAATTTGAAATGTCTATGGTTGGCGAATTTAACTATTTTCTTGGCTTGCAAATTAAGCAAATGAGTAAAGGCATTCACATAAGCCAAGCAAAATATGTAAATGACATGATTAAAAAGTTCAATTTTGAGAACTTAAAACCATCTCCCACCCCTATGAGTGTCACTACTAAATTGGATAAAGGTGAACATGGTAAAGATTTTGATAATGCCTTATATAGATCTATGATTGGTTCTTTGCTATATCTTACTATTAGTAGGCCTGATATCATGTTCAGTGTATGCATGTGTGCACGTTTTCAAAGTCAACCTAAGGTGTCTCACTATAATGCGGTAAAAAGAATATTCCGCTATATTAAACACACGCCCACCTTAGGCATTTGGTATGATAAAGATTGTGAATTTAACTTACATGCTTATACTGATGCAGATTACGGTGGATGTAAGATAGATAGAAAAAGCACGAGTGGCACTTGTCAATTTATAGGAAACTCACTCATTTTATGGTTTTCCAAAAAGCAAGCAAGCGTAGCTTTATCGACTACTGAGGCTGAGTACATGGCACTTAGTCTATGTTGCACACAATTATTATGGATAAAACAACAACTTTCGGATTTTGGAATTACCGTAAATAGAATTCCTATATATTGTGATAGTATGAGTGCAATTAATCTGTCTAAGAACCCTGTATTACATTCTAAGGCCAAGCATATAGAAGTACGCTACTAATTTCTTTGTGATCACGTAAATAATGGTGATATCGTCATAGATCACGTACGCACAGAAGCACAAGTAGCGGATATCTTTACTAAAGCCTTAAATCAAGCCACGTACAAAAATCTTCGTTCTAAATTAGGCATGATTTCTGCTGATTTGATTTGATTCTCTTTCCATATTTACAGGCATATTTTGATTGACTTTCCAAAATAAAGGGGGAGAGAAAGCATGATTTAAGGGGGAGAGAGATACGATATTGATTTCATAAATTAAGGGGGAGCGGTTTAAAATTTGAAATACAAATTTTAAATTTATGCATGATGGAAGGGGGAGCGATAGGATGTAAATCATAAAAGTAGGTTATTTTAAAAATCATCAAAAGGGGGAGATTATAGAGAAAAAGGGGTTTGAGTGATTTCAAAATACATGATTTAAATATGCATGACATATTGCATAAAAACGTACGACATAAACGTGTGCATGACATATTGCATATAACTTGCCTTATATAGTTCATATATAATGTTGCCGTACTAACGAGCCATAAAGCGTTAAGCTTACATCAAATGGCAAACATTTGTTGTGTTTGAACTATTTTCAGGTGCCACCATTAATGAACTAAACTGGTTCATTAAGTGAAGTACTTAGTTAATTAAACTAAGTAGTTCATTAAAGGAAGCAATATTTCGACAAGGCACAAAGGCAACAAGGTGATGAAAGGAAAGTCTTCCACTCTCCTCCCACACTTAATGCACCCATATACACACATAAATATATATATTTTCAGATTTGTTGAAAAAGGCACATACACATGTATTCCAACGTACTACCGACACGTTACATATTTTACGTACGTATGTTGACGTCACACCACCATACTTAACTCATATTTATGAGTATATTCAGGTCTTATATCATATGATATAAATCATGGTGATGACAAATTAAATACGACACGTTAAAAGTTTCTAAACCGAAAATTGTCGTATCAGGCGAATAACGAAACTTCGCCAACGTGTCACGTACTTGCCATAAATAGATGGCTAGACCCTACACCTCAAAAATATCAATAAATTTCGTGGGTATGATGATATTTACAGCCATAAAATCATTCCATGTTGGCACACACAAATCACCCCACATTAAGGCCAAATTGTGGAGATTCCAATTTCAAATTTGTCACATGTGTAAGGCACCACTTTAAGACCAGCCAAGTGCTGAATATTAAAGTTTAATCTATATATATTATGTGTAACATAATATATATAATATGTGCAAAAGTTAGAATTTAATTAGAGAAAAATCGGGTAATCGATAAACGTTGAAAATTCGGTTTTCTACGTACACGACACATGGAACGTTTTTGGAACATCATACAACATGTATCTAGACACTTTTTACATATTTTATACATCTCAAAGTGTTCTAGAAAATTCAATTAAGGGCTTATTGGAATATACCATGTGTGTATTATTAAATGTGCATTATTTTACAAAGTTTGCAAAAATAAAATTCAGCACATGTCTAAGTCACTTCACACGCCATTCAAGCTGAGTTGGAGCATATGTGGAGCCTTGTTGGTATATTGATTGGTCAAGAATGAAGCATACAGTGTTGATAACATAAAGGAAGGAACTACAAAAGGTAATGTTTCAAATTTTGTCATAATTGTGACACATCTGAAAATTCAGCATGTGCACTAAAGAGCTGGTCGAAATTCTTCTCATTATGGCTCATAATTTGTGTCTTGATTAAGATGGATTAATTAGAAGACAATTTGGAAGTGTTTTAAATATTTTATGGATTAAAGAAAGTGATATTCTTGAATATCACACATGCTGAAAATTTCGGCATGTGTGTAATGCATCTAGGCCGATTTTGAGGCCTTGTTGGTGTTTCAATTTTATTCCATAAAAGAAGAGAATATTGCATACTAAATGGTGATTCATTTTCAAGAAATAAATCAAAGAAAATTTGGCAACAATTTGAAAAATACTAATGATTCACATGCTGAAATTTCAGCATGTAAAGTCTCTTAATTGCCGATTTTTTTCATACTATTTTTGGAGAAATATTGTCTTGCTTAATTTATGTGATGATCTTGGAAGTTATGGTAATTGTTTTATGGTGATTTTGGCACATGTTTTAAGTGTAATTCTCAGATTTTCCTAGTCATCAAGTGATGACAACATTCAACCAATCAATGAGTGCCAAGTAAGCAAGAGTTTAATGATCATCCAATGAGGAGGTGCCAAGTAAGCAAGAACATGTCATAATGATGCCACGTATTCTCCCAAAGACTTAGAAGATAATTTTTAAGAGGAGAAGGTACCAAGGGGGGCGGCCAACACAAGGTTAAAAGAAAAGGAGGAAGAGCAAAACAAAAACAAGAACAAGCATTGCAATCTTGAAGCATAAAAAGTCTAGCACTCTTCTTCTACTCTCTCTTTCTTTCTTCTTCCTAAAAGCCTATTGTACTTACATTCATATACTTGAATAGGCTTCTCTTAGACCACCACATATTCTTCTATCATTGTAAAAGATTGATCAAGGTGTGATCAATCTTAGACTTGCAAGGTGGTGGTGTTCGTGTGCATTGTATTCATCATACAAGATTTGTAAAGGGTTGGAGTTGGTGTGAAACTCTATCAACCCTATGGTAAGGTGTTTTTGTGTCGTGTGATTAGTGTGAACCAAGGAAGGTGTCCTCGAAGACTGGAGTAGGTTGTTTATAACCGAACCAGTATAAAGGTCTTGGTGTCATTTACTTTCAGCATCTATTTTTAGTTTCAGCACTGTTTATCCTTTTTGATCATGCTCATAAAAATAGTAAACGGATTTCAAAAATCACGAAACTTTCAGAAAACATAGCCACACGTTTTAAGGTTCTTTTGGCGTAAGTTTCAACCCTTTTGGACAAGTATAAGTCATTCAAACGTCCAAAGTTCGGAGACTAGTGCAGTCTGATTTTCCGGCTTTCGAAACTGTTTCAACCCATTTAAATGTAACTTATAAGGGGTTAGTGACTAAAATTTCAGAGCATTTGGAGGTATGTACAAATAGGAATTAATTTTTCAAATCAGTCTATCGTTTCTGACAGATTCGCGCAATCTGACCACCAACGATTTTTGAAGGGGTTAAAGGTTGAATTTAAATCTGAAATTTTTAGGAGACACTCTTAATATCTGAGTCTAAGTTCTCTCAAAATTTCAGAATTTTTGAAGACCTACAACCTAGTTTTAAAAACGTTTTAAAACTGGTCCTGAAAACAAAAACTGTTTTCAGAAGTTGAGTTCTTGAGTCAAAACTATTTTAAAACCACACTTTCCGCACCAACAATTCAACCCCCCTTTCTAGTGGTGCCTTGCAGATCCTACAGAAATAATTTCACAGTTTTGGCCAAACGTAATAAACACAAGCACAGAAAAAAACGGTTGCTTTCAGATAAGTGTAGATTACTCATACTAATAGGATATTTGTAAATATATACATGTGTTTTTACTTAGAGTTCGGCTGATTGGTATATTTATATATACCTACTGTTTTTCTTTTCAAATTATATGCCTATATACATAAGCTGTCTTGGAATAATTTGTGTGTGTGTCTATATATATTTATAAATATAATCAATGTTTGGTATATGATGTGTAAGGTTAGTTTCTTAAACAGTAGGAGCAAATTTAGGCGAATAACTATGGTTTTTGTAATTTTCGGTAGATCTACACATACAAGGAACAAAAAGAAAAATTATATGTAGCAATAAGATGTGGGGTTCGATCAAGAGGTTATCAAATGTGGATAGTCTCGGTTTTAAATATATACATGAGTCAAATGTGGATGCTAGGCAGTTGGTTTATAAATAAGTACTGTTGAACGTTAACATACGTATATAAGCTGTAAACTGTTTGCATAAGTTTAAATATCTACAATAATGTGTTCAAAATTTATGTGTATATGGAAATTTTTGAATCGTATGGAAAAATGTGACTGATTCAAAGGGAATGTATCTGAGGATTGTTGCATTGCATTCATGACATGGCACATGCATTGCATGTCAGATCATGTCTAAAAGGGCATGGATGTCGGATTATGATGTACTGTGGATACAGGCCACAGACATGCAGATGATGTACTGTGGACGTAGGCGACGGGCATCCAGATGATGTACTGCGGATATAGGCCATAGACATCTAGACGGTTTACTGGGGATATAGGTCTCAGGCACTCAGTTAGGACCCGGGTCATGCATAGCATATAATGTTTTGAGAAATGTGCATATCATATTGTGTGGTTTGACATTGTTGCGTGTGTCATGATTTTCAATGAGCATGCATCACGAGAGCATGAGTGGAGATGTTTGGTTTGCCGATTTACTTGGGTTCTTCTGATGTTTTGTTGCTTTAAGTTTTCTTAATAGATATTATTATTAGTGAACCAGTACCTGGTATGTCTTTTGATACCGTCTATTTGTTTATTATGTTTTCATATTATGTTTGTATATGTTTTTTGTGGATTCTAAGTATTGGCGGGTACTTACTGAGTGACGCCCATATCACTCACCCCTTTCATTCTCCTTTCCAAAGACAAGCCCGGGTATGATTTGATGTTTATTGAGGATGGGGATACGGTTGTGCGTTGGGAGATTTAGGCAGCTGCAGGATCCTTGAAATTCCTAAGGTGATTTAAGGATTCAGTTTATAATTATTTATGCTTTTGACTTATGGATTTGGTTTGACGCTGAGACACTGACATTGTTTAGGTCTCGTCAGCCCACACTTTGTTTATTTCGGATATGAGATTTTATTCTGATTAATAAGTTTTAAATTTTATGTCGTTTCCGCGTATTGATTTCTGCGTCAACCGATTACGTGTGAGAAATTTATATCGATGCCTTGTATTTCTCGTAGTAGGCTACGGCGGTTGCACCGTTCCTGAGGCTAGGGTTCGGGACGGGGCGCTACAGGTGGTATCAGAGCTGAGGCTCCATATCTGCCTCGAGAACACATGATTAACTAGCTCACTTAGACATAAGCTATGATCTTTTTGCAAATGGCGATTTTACCCTTAATGAATCAAGTAGACCTAAGAGATGATCTTAGACTTAAGTTATTATCAGGGTAAAGGGAGTGTGAGCGTTATTTTGTTTTCATTTAATCATTTACTGTTTTACCCTTAAACTTCTGCATGCACCTCATAAGTGACTAAAACAATTCTAAATTACCCCTAATCTAGCCTGAAACTTAATACATGTGTATTTTTGAATGTTCTAAATTCCAAAAAATGCAGTCGAGACGAGATCAGACCAGTAATGGAGGTAACGGTGGTGACAACCACCAGAGTCAGGGGGCCATTCCCCAAGTACTTGCTGACGCGATGACCACTATGACGCAGCTGCTGGCGTAATAGCAGCATCAGATAGATCAGCAGGCACAGCCTCCGCCCCCACCACATCCAGGGTTGAGGTCTTTCTATAAGAAGATGCAGAGTACGCGTGCTCCTACATTCAGAGGGACCCCTAAGCAAGAGGAGGCTGAGATCTGGCTGAAGGCAATATCAGATCATCTCAGATTATTGCAGGTGCCAGACGAGCTGAAGGTAGAGGTAGTTATTCCTTTTCTGGCAGGTGATGCGGAGGAATGGTGGCGAAGCGTAGAGATCAGACTGGCGCTGCCGATTACTTGGACTCAGTTTCGCGACGAGTTCAAGATATTTTATGTGCCAGACAGCGTGATTCTGCAGCGGATGGCAGAATTCCATGCCCTGACCAGGGCAACATGACAATATCTGAGTACGCCGACATGTTCCACGCCCTAGGTAAGTACGTACCATCCACCATGGCCGACGAGAGACAAAAAATGTTGAAGTTCAAGACGGGTCTCCGATCGCAAATACAATCAGGGATTGTGACCGCCAGGGCCTGGACATTTGACGAGCTCCTAGAGGTATGCAGAGAGGTCGATGGAGACTTCAGGAGAGTTGCTGCAGAAGAGAGGGGCAAGAGGCCCCGAGATGATACAGGTACTGGGAAGTTAGAGCGATGGATCAAGGTGCCGCGACGGTAGTAAGCAGGGCAGACATTCATACCACAGTAGCAGCTGGCTGAAGGAGGCTATCAGATCCACAGTGTCCCCATTGCGGCCGAACCCGCTCTGGAGAATGCTGGAAGAAGACAAATGCCTGCTATAACTGTGGGAAGACAGGACATTTCGCCAATGATTGCACCGAGCAGAGGCCAGGACCAGGGAAGCCAAAGACCAATGCCTGAATCCACGTAATGACAGATATCGACGTCCAAGAAGCGAACGACGTTGAGATAGGTAATTTTCAGTTTAAATGTTTTAAGTTTAACTGTTTCGTTGTTACTTGCATAACCCTATTTAACCCCTAATTGTGTTAGGTGTGATTCTTGTAAATAAAGTACCAGTAAGTGTTTTATTTGATAGTGGCGCAAGCCACTCATTTATTGCGAAGAGGTTTGTTAAAAACCTAGACGGTTGCCCAGAATGGCTCAAGACCCCTTACAGAGTGCTAGCAGCCGGTGATCAGGTGATCATATCCTACCATCAATATGAGGATGTGAGTTGGAGATTGAGGAGCAGAAATTTACAGCTACACTCATTCTGATACAGATGAGCGATTTTGACGTTATTCTCGGGATGGATTGGTTGGCGAAAGATCACGCCAACATTGACTGTCGTCAAAAACAGTTGACTATAAGGGATCCCAGCATGAAAGAGATTACATTCTAGGGAAATTCTAAACTGAAGAAGGTGCCCAAGAAGATATATCTGACAGCAGCTCAGGCATACAATGTGTTAAGGAAAGGCGGTCAAGGATTTCTCGCATATGCAATGGATGTTCAACAGGAGATACCGTCAATCGATAAGATACCAGTGGTTAATGAATACAAAGACGTGTTTCCAGACGAGCTGCCAGGCCTGTCATCGAGTCGAGAAGTTGAGTTCGAAATAAACCTAATCCCCGACGCAGAACCGATTTCGAAGGCACCTTACCGGATGGCTCCAGCTGAGCTGAAGGAATTGAAGGAGCAGTTGCAGGAGTTATTAGATCGGAAGTTTATCCGACCTAGTGTCTCACCATGGGGAGCTCCGGTGTTGTTCGTAAAGAAGAAGGACGGAAGCATGAGTCTATGTATCAACTACCGAGAACTCAACAAAATCACCATCAAGAATAAGTATCCACTACCCAGAATAGAAGACCTCTTTGACCAGCTAAAGGTAACGTTTACATCGAAGCTTCTGATGCAAAGTATCCCAACTCCGTATGAATCTGACCCAATTGTAAATGTACAGGGAGCAAATGTTTTCTCCCAGGTTAATCTCCGATTCGGATACCACCAACTGAGAATTCAAGCGGAAGATATAGCAAAAAAAAGCCTTTCGTACCAGATATGGGCATTACGAGTTTCTAGTGATGCCGTTTGGATTAGCTAACGCCCCAGCTTTCTTCATGGATTTAATGAACACAGTATTCAGAGAGCAGCTGGACAGGTTCGTGGTGGTATTTATTGATGACATTTTGATATAATTGCCAGATGAGGAGTCACACGCGGAACACCTAAGGATAGCCTTGGAGCGTGACTTTTCTAGGTCATGTAGTATCAGAGGACGGAATTTCAGTAGATTCACGGAAGATTAAATCAATCAGTGACTGGCCCAGGCCAACTAATATGATGGAGGTGAGGAGTTTCCTTGGTCTGGATGGATACTACAGGAAGTTTGTTGAGGGCTTCTCGATCATCGCGGTGCCACTAAGTAGGCTAACACAGAAGAAAACAAAATTCGAGTGGATTGTGGAGTGTGAGAAGAGTTTCACTGAGTTAAAGAAGAGACTGACCACGGCCCCTGTATTGGCACAACCCTCTGGCTCTGAAGGCTTTGTGATATACAGGAACGCGTCCAAGAATGGACTAGGTACATGTATTTGATTTCGTAAATATGACTTCATATGCATGTCAACTTTGGTCTAACTTCTCTGTTGCAGGATGTGTGCTTATGCAAGGAGGCAAGGTGATTGCTTACGCCTTGAGATAGCTGAAGCCGTACGAGCGGAATTACCTCACTCATAATTTGGAATTGGCAGCGGTGGTCTTCGCACTTAAGATTTTGCGACATTATCTGTGTGGAGAAAAGTGCGAAGTATTCACGGATCACAAGAGTCTGAAGTATTTGTTCACCCAAAAAAAAGCTAAATATGAGACAGAGGAGGTGGTTGGAGCTCATAAAGGACTATGATTTGACCATTAGTTATCATCCAGGGAAGGCAAATAGAGTGGCAGATGCATTGAGTCGGAAGTCGAGCCACTCGAGACAGACCCCACTAGAGCGTGAGATTGAGGAGTTTGACTTGGGCATTGTCGATTCTACATCAAACGTCCTAGCAATGCTAATTATTACACCAACACTTGTGGACCGAATAAAGGACGCCCAGAAAATTGATGCTGCTTTCATTGGTATTCGAGATAGACTCCAGACTGAGCATATTGATGGGTTTCAGTTATCCGATGATAGTGTACTTCGATTTCAGGGACGATTATGTGTGCCGAATGATGAAGCGCTGAAGAGGGAATTATTGAACGAGGCACATAACACTCGGCTCTCGATACACCCGGGTACCACCAAGTTGTATAATGACTTGAAGAAGAACTACTAATGGTACGGAATGAAGGCGAGATTGCAGAGTACGTTGCCCGGTGTTTAGTTTGTCAGCAAGTGAAGGCTGAACATCAGCGTCCTGGAGGTTATCTACGGCCGTTGGAGATTCCAGAATGAAAATGGGAGCATATCAATATAGATTTTATTGCAGGGCTCCCTAAGACGAGAAGCGGCAATGATGTTATTTGGGTTATTGTAGATCGGTTGACGAAGTCCACACATTTTCTGCCAGTCTCGAGTGAAGCGACGATGGAGAAGCTGGTGACTCTTTATGTTGATAATATTGTTAGCCTGCACGGAGTTCCAATGAGTATTGTGTCGGATCGAGACCCGAGGTTTACATAAAGATTCTGGGCGACATATCAAAGAGTCATGGGGACTGACCTGAGGTTTAGTACTGCTTTTCATCCCCAAACTGATGGACAGTCGGAGAGGACGATTCAGACTCTCGAGAACATGCTACGAGCTTGCACCTTGGACTTCAAGGGGAATTGGGATAGTATGGTGAAATTGATGGATTTCTCGTATAATAATAGTCATCATAGCGCTATCGGCATGACGCCTTTTGAAGCTCTTTATGGGAGAAAGTGTCGATCGCCGCTTTATTGGGATGAGATTGGAGAGAAGACCATTACTGGACCTGAGTTAGTCGAGCAGACATTGGAGAAAATTAAGATCGTTCGTGAGAGGCTCAAGGTGGCTCAGGATTGTAGTAAGAGTTGGACGGATTCTAAGAGGAGACCATTGGAATTCACTGTTGGTGAAAAGGTATATTTAAAAGTTTCTCCAACCAAGGGTGTACTGAGGTTCGGCGAGAAGGGCAAGTTGAACCCAAGATACATCGGTCCATATGAAGTATTAGAGAGGATTGGGATATTGGCCTATCGATTAGCGCTACCTCTGGCGTTGTCGCAAGTGCATAATGTCTTCCACGTGTCATAGCTGAGATGTCACGTATCCGACCCAAGTCACGTGTTAGAAGCCCGACCATTGAATATGAGGAGTGATGCGACATATGAGGAGTCTCCGCTACACGTCGTTGACCGAAAAGACCAGGTTTTGAGAAGGCGAGTCATCCCCTATGTCAAAGTTCAGTGGTCAAATCACACCGAGCGAGAGGCGACTTGGGAGCTCGAAGAGCAGATGCGCGAGAGATACCCGCATCTTTTCGACTAAGGTACGCAAGTTTTGAGTACGAAAACTTTTTGTAAGGGGGTAGAATGTTGCAACGGGAAAAAATATAATAAGGTATACATGAATGTAATAGTGCACGTGTGTAGGTGTGAACACAAAAAAAATAATAAAAAAAACTGCCAGTGGAATAAGGTTAGTCAACCCCATTATCTCATTTTTCCCACTAAATATCCCACATCCAGCCTCAAATTCCTCCCCCACCTTCCCTTTTAACTGGCCAAATAACTACCCACTCCCTAAAAAAAATGTAACGTCCCCTTTAATAATCCCACAGCTGTGCACTTTACACACACAAGCACATTTTGAAAACTTCCTGTGGTAAAGTAAATAGAGAAAAGAGAAGAAAGGAGGAAGAAGGAAAAGGGAAGAAAAGGAAAAAAAAAATTAGGCAGCCCTACAAACTAAGGTAAGTACCCATCCCCTCTACTTAGAATTTTACAGAATTTTATTAAATGTATTATATATGAATTTTGCATTGAATTTGGTTGTGTATATATGTTTATATGTATAAATGTAGTGTGAAATTTTCGGTCTAATTGATATAATTTTGCTGGCGCTTTTGTTTCTTTTCGAAAAATAATTTGTGTGGTTACATTGCTTGGCTTATAGGTGTATACATGTGTGTGGTGCGTTTTGTGTTCATAAGTATTTAATGGGTTTGGTTGCATATTTGTGTATATTACAGTATTAAAAAAAAGTGCAAGAGTAAAATTTCTTTCAACATGTTTGAGGTTTCTAAGATAACATACCCTACATAAATATATATATTTGGTGTGCGAATTTTGGTTGCATATGAATGTATACCTACGAAAAAAAGAAGAAGAAATTGTGTGGATGTATAAAACTTCGGCTACCAGGATTACATATATATGTATATTTATTTACTTAAGATTGTATATGGTTATTTCCACCTGAAATTATATATATATATGTATACACACACACATACACACACACTCATATACATACGGTTAAATTTCAGAATTATCATTATATATTGATTACCATATTCGAACTTTATAGTGCGTATTTAGCTATTGCTTTGTGTAGATCTTCTAAGTGTATACAAACTCTTTTTTTTGTATAGTACATTTATACGCATACATACTGCTTGTGGGTACAATACATATGCTTAATTTCAGGATTAGTTAGAGTAGATATAAGGAAATAATTTCATAGTTTCGACCAAACGTAATAAACACAAGCACAGAAAAAAACAGTTGCATTCGGATAAGTGTAGATTACTCATACTAATAGGATATTTGTAAATATATACATGTGTTTACACTTAGAATTCGGATGATTGGTATATTTATATATACCTACTGTTTTTCTTTTCAAATTATATGCCTATATACATAAGCTGTCTTGGAATAGTGTGTGGTTGTGTGTGTATATATTTATAAATATAATCACTGTTTGGTATATGATGTGTAAGGATAGTTTCTTAAACAGTAAGAGTAAATTTAGGTGAATAACTATGGTTTTTGTAATTTTCGGTAGATCTACACATACAAGGAACAAAAAGAAAAATTATATGTAGCAATAAGATGTGGGGCTCGATCAAGAGGTTGACAAATGTGGATAGTCTCGGTTTTAAATATATACATGAGTCAAATGTGGATGCTAGGCAGTTGGTTTATAAATAAGTACCGTTGAACGTTAACATACGGATATAAGCTGTAAACTGTTTGAATAAGTTTAAATATCTATAATAATGTGTTCAAATTTATGTGTGTATGGAAATTTTTGAACCATATGGAAAAATGTGACTGATTCAAAGGGAAGGTATCCGAGGATTGTTGCATTGCATTCATGACATGACACGTGCATTGCATGACAGATCATGTCTAAAAGGGCATGGATGTCAGATTATGATGTACTGTGGATACAGGCGACAGGCATCCAGATGATGTACCGTGGATATAGGCCACGTGCATCCAGATGTTGTACTGCAGATATAGGCCGTAGACATCCAGACGGTGTACTGAAGATATAGGCCTCAGGCACTCAGTTAGGACCCCGGTCATGGATAGCATATCATGTTTTGAGAAATGTGCATATCATATTGTGTGGTTTGACATTGTTGCGTGTGTCATGATTTTCAAATGAGCATGCATCACGAGAGCATGAATGGAGATGTTTGGTTTGCCGATTTACTTGGGTTCTTCTGATGTTTTGTTGCTTTAAGTTTTCTTGAGAGATATTATTATTCGTGAACCAGTACCGGGTATGTCTTTTGATACCGTCTATTTGTTTATTATGTTTTCATATTATGTTTGTATATGTTTTTTTTGTGGATTCTAAGCATTGGCAGGTACTTACCGAGTGACGCCCATATCACTCACCCCTTTCATTCTCCCTTCCACAGACAAGCACGAGTATGATTTGATGTTTATTCAGGATGGGGATGCGGTTGCGCATTGGGAGATTTAGGCAGTTGCAGGATCCTTGGCATTCCTAGGGTGATTTAAGGATTCAGTTTATGGTTATTTATGCTTTGGACTTATGGATTTGGTTTGACGCTGAGACATTGACATTGTTTAGGTCTCGTCAGCCCTCACTTTGTTTATTTTGGATATGAGTTTTTATTTTGATTAATAAGTTTTAAATTTTATATCGTTTCTGCGTATTGATTTCTGCGTCAACCGATGACGTGTAAGAAATTTATATCGATGCCTTGTAGTTCTCGTAGTAGGCTACGGCGGGTGCCGTTCCCAAGGCTAGGGTTCGGGACGGGGCGCTACAGTTTGTGTCTGAGTTCCATTGGACATCCGCACAGGGTGCAGAAGAGTTTGTGAGCAATTATGTAAAAGGAAGAGATATTACCGGTCATATGATGAGAGGCGCTTGAGTCAATGATCCAAGTGGAATTAGGATACTTACCACTCAATCGTGCAGTGGATATTTGCTTACGGACATTGAACGCCTGAAGGACCGTATTTAAGTCCTCGTTAGGCAAGTTGGCCAAGGGGTTCGTGGTCACAGTAGACTTACCCATGGAGGCTGGGTGGGTCAAGGCCATTTGTGCGAGTGCTGAGGCTGGTTGGGCTGCGGAGAGGCGCCACCCGCACTTGGTTTGATGCATGCAAGTGTCTTTGGACGATCCCCCACCAATCTGGATATCCCACAAGCTGAAAACACGTACGCACCTCATGTCTCTTTCTGCGACAGTAGGAGCAAGTCGCTTCAGCTTTGGCCGACTTGCGATCACTTTCGGGTTTTGCCGCTACCGTCACTACAAAATCAACTTGAGGTTTTTAGCCTCTTGCCAAAACCGAAAAAGATACGCCAGACCTCATCCAAAAATATATTCTCCTACGTGCCATGACCGTTATCTTTTTTGCCATTCAACTTGAGGTTCTCATTCGAGACATTAATTTGATGTTCTTCTATCAAAGACTCAAAGAACATTCCACCAATTAATGGAATCTTAACATTGAAGTTCCAGTAACATGACTAAAATAATTAAAGCATAGTCCACTAACATCCTGTTTATATTACTTGAATTTGTTTAGGTTCGAATCCAGTAATTGAAGCATGGTGTTGGGTGCAGCAATTGTCCCGTGGCGTCAGTCGTGTGGGCGTAGGCCATGTGGGCCAAGTCACAGTCGAATGCCGTGGGTGTTTGTGTGTGCTGAATGCACTATAAGGCTAGGATATGCGTATCTCCTGTCACCAATTGGTTTTGGGAGAGTTGGTAGCGCCTGAGGTCCTACATGGTGTAGACTCAGTTGCATTATTATTACTTGTTATTATCCTCTCCGATTATACTGAGTTTTTCCAACCTATCCGGTGTGTTCTTTTTGTGCTATTTTCCTTATATTACATAAATTTGTTTAATCTATAATCCATGAGCAAACAGGGAGTCAATCACATGCCAAAAAGGACTTGGAACAGTTTTCGGACAGTTATAATATAGAGATAATAATTTAGACATAAAAGTGTGTTTTATGCTTTTGTATTTAGTCATATATTTTGTACGCTTCTGCTATATTGTAGTAATGTTTTCATTTCGTTTCAGAAAAGAATAATCCTGAGAGCAAAAGGTTCACTCTATGAAAGTGATTAGTCATCGCTTTCAGTGGTAGATGTCCTTGAAAAGCCTTCCCCCCCCCCCCCCCCCCCTCTTTTTGAGTGATTTAGAAGGCTTGGCGAGTTGTCTTTTCCATTCTCTTTCACGATATATATACATACATATATATACACACACACATACATATATATACGTACAACAGATACATACATATATATATATATATACATATATACGCACACATATACACACATACATATACATTTATACACATACAATTATATATATATATATATATTTGAAACAAAAATTTTACTAAGAGATCATAATTTCGCAATCACAATTTTATTTTTTTCCCTTTTGATTCTTTTTCCACATGCGTCTTTGCTTTCGTAGGTAGCTTCGTGACTAGGGAATGTACTCATTAGAAGTGTCAATCTCAGACACGGCGTAAAAATACGAACTAAACCTGACACGTTCTTCATGGATATGAGTATAGACTTGGCGGGTTTCATGTATAACTCAGGTAAGACCTGAAACTTAACCGTCAAGAGCGGCACGTGTCCAGGTATACTCGTGGGTTATCCATTTATACCCGTCATACCCGATTTTTAAATATATTTTAAATATAAATCATACATTATTAAAGTAAAAATTATAAAATAAAAAAGAAAATTCTAAAACCTAAAAACCTGATCCCTTCGTTTCTACCCTTGCAATTACTCCCGTCATCCCTACATTGTTGTTTCAATAGTACAATGTAACAGTAGTCATTTTAAATACATGAAACCTGAAAATGCACAAAACCTGAAAATACCTAAAAAATACACGAAATGGCTCATACACGATCTGAAATATTTGTACTTATAAAGTTTATGGGTATACTTGATACACGACAAGAAACTTGTCATGTACAGGTTTGAGTATCTACTTCCATAGACGCGAAAAAATAGGTAAGGTACAGGCCTAGTATTTTGATACCCAAAACCCAAGAAACAAGAAATACAAAATACGACATGTTTGTCAACTCTAGTACCCATGTGCTTTTGTTGCGTCAGGCTTTCATGAAAAACCTAAGGGCCTATACCATCTTTGAACTGATTATCGGATTAACTGTTGGCACAATCAATCCTGTACCAAGACGCAGTCGTACACTGTATGCATATGTAACAACAAAATAAATCAAACCCGGGGCGAGTCAAGGACTCTGTCCTTAAGACGTATTGCTCCGGTATACTGTGCCCAACCGGTATGAGCAATCGTCTCCCAGGATACAACGGGTACCTGTTCAGTTGAGCGGCACTGCTGAACTTGAACTCCTTCGAACTCTAGAGTGTCCTGACTTCTCCCGGACGATATGCAAGACTCACGTGCTACAAATGCAGAATGCTCTTATGCTTGATTGCTTGTAAAAAATGGTGTGTTAATGAAAGAGCCATTAGCCCTCTTTATATAGGGGAGTCGGAGGTACCGTAACCGTTGGATCAAAACCGAAGTTTAATTTAAGCCGTTGGATTAAAACCTCCTATCCAGATTAGGACGGTTTAATCTCAGCCATTAGATTGAAGATAGATTAACAGGTTTAAACCTGGAACGTTGGATGGAAACCATATTCGGTTAAGCAGTTAAGACAGTTTAAATCTCGGCCGTTAGATCAAAGCTATCTTCCCTGCCACCATTAGATCATAACAGATTGATCTTATTTTAAACCGGAGGATAGTGTTAGTTTCACGTTTGAAACTTAACAACTTAAACAGATCGATTCTGCCCGCTGTCAGACTTCGATCGATCACATCGATCGATCGAAGTGACATCGATCGATCGATGTGATCGATCGATGTCTGACAGAGCACTTCAATCGATCACTTTGATCGATCTAAGAGACATCGATCGATCGATGTGATCGATCGATGTCCTCTGATCGTCTTTGATCGATCTATCCATCGATCTATGCTGCCTGATCCACTTCGATCGATGACATCGATCGATCGAAGTGACATCGATCGATCGATGTCATCGATCGATGTCCGTCAGATGCCTTTTTCCGCCACATGGACACTTCTAACGTGGCATTCCTCCGCACGGGTGACACGTCACCCATCCACTACATTTCCATCTACTTTGAGCATTAATTTCACATTCACACAATACATAATTGAGTGAGATCACATCCTAACATTAACTACACGTTAAGGATTCATTAAGCTCATAGTACGTTGCACAAGTCTTGCAACTTCATAACGGGCCAAGGCCCAATCTTCAATATCCAACGATGGGCCAAGTCCAACCTTAATTCTCCAACAATCCCCCACATGAATGTAAATTAATGCAGACGCATATGCAGACTCTGAGGAGAAGTCAGACAAGAAAATATTGCATCAGAAGAGGTAGCTTCTGGCTTTGAACCTTTCTTAGTGATGTATCATCGGATCCACTCGGCTAAATAGTGACTTGATGTCTTGAACTAGTCAGCCTTTGTTGTGAACCAAGACAATGATACTCACACAATATTTCCTTTAACACCCTTTTGGTTCTCATGGTTGTGTTCGTTTTGGCCATGAACAACCTGGTTTCAGAAAGTGTTTTAGAGAAATCTTGCCACCTAGACTTTCTCATAGAAGCGGCCTCACTTCACACTTACATAGGTGATTCCTATCAAGAGTATTCTGCCATACTCCACTTGACGCATCAAGATATAGGACATCATTAAAAGCCTTAGCTTACCCTACATTTTCTGCAGACAGCACTTTTGTCAGACGGAATGAGTAAGTGCTAACTAAACCTTCATAACTTAGTTGTCCCATTGAACCAAGATTCTGGGATCTCCAGCCAACAAGGTTGGGTTGCCATTACAAAGACTCATGCATTATGGGCTTCAGTCCCATTCCGCTTGTCAATCTTGACATCTGATCTCTAGGCAAGCCTTTTGTAAGCGGATCCGCAAGATTCTCCATTGATTTTATATAATCTATGGAAATCACGCCATTAGAGATCAACTGTTTAATGGTATTATGTCTTCGACGTATGTGTCGTGACTTACCATTATAGATGCTGCTTTGAGCACGTCCTATAGCTGACTGACTATCACAGTGTATGCTAATAGGAGCGATCGGCTTAGGCCAGCATGGAATATCTTCCAAGAAATTCCGAAGCCACTCAGCCTCTTCCCCAGCTTTGTCCAACGCTATGAACTCAGCTTCCATAGTGGACCTAGCTATGCATGTTTGTTTCGTGGATTTCCACGACACAGCAGCACCACCAACAGTGAACACGTATCCACTGGTGGATTTCGAGTCCTTACTATCTGATATCCAATTTGCATCGCAGTATCCTTCCAACAATGCTGGATATCTCGTGTAATGTAATCCATGATACATTGTGTATTTTAAATACCTCATTACTCTGTTAAGAGCTTTCCAATGATCATCACTTGGATTACTCGTAAATCTGCTCAACTTGTTTACTGAACAAGCTAAGTCTGGTCTTGTACAATTCGTTATGTACATCAGACTCCCGATTACCTGAGAATATTTTAGCTGGGCAACAGGTTCGCCTCGATTCTTTCTTAAGTGTATACTTAAGTCGAGCGGGGTCTTTACCGGTTTCACATCATCCATATTGAACCGTTTTAGGACAGACTCAATATAGTGTGTTTGTGACAACACGAGTCCCTCAGTCATCCTAGAAATCTTTATTCCTAGAATAACATTGGCAACTCCCATATCCTTCATATCGAAGTTTCTCGTCAACATCTTCTTTGTGTTTAAGATTATGTCCCGAGTACTTCCCATGATTAGCATGTCGTCTACATAGAGACACACTATCACATATGCATTCTGTGTGCTCTTAATGTAGACACACTTGTCACACTCATTGATCTTGAAACCATTAGCTAACATGGCTTGATCAAATTTCAAGTGCCACTGCTTAGGCGCTTGCTTAAGCCCGTACAAGGACTTAACGAGTCTACAAACCTTAGACTCTTGTCCTGGAACCACAAACCCTTCGGGTTGTTCCATATAAATTTCTTCATCCAACTCACCATTCAGAAACGCAGTCTTCACATCCATCTGATGGATTTCCAAGTTATAGACTGCAGCAATCGCAACTAGCATCCTTATAGAAGTGATCCTAGTCACCGGTGAGTAGGTGTCAAAGAAGTCAAAGCCTTCCTTTTGTCGATAGCCTTTAGCTACCAACCTGGCTTTATACTTTTCAATAGACCCATCCTCTTTCAGTTTCTTCTTGAAAACCCACTTACAACCAAGTGGTTTACTTCCAGGTGGAAGGTCAACCAACTCCCAAGTGTGGTTCTGAAGGATCGAGTCTATTTCACTGTCAACTGCCTCTTTCCAGAATGGAGCCTCTGGAGTTGACATAGCCTCAGAAAAATTCCTTGGCTCATTTTCTATCATATAGGTTAGAAAATCCGGTCCAAACGAAGTTGGCATTTTGGCACGCTTGCTTTGACGAAGCTCCTCATCTCCTTGAGGAGTCGCCTCACGCAATCGCTTACCAAGTCTTGTTACTTCTTGAATTTTGTCTTTCCTCGGAAAGACATCTTCAAAGAACACTGCATTCCTTGACTCCATGACAACGTTTTCATGTATGTCAGGAATATCCGACTTGTGCACCAAGAAACGATATGCACTACTGTTAGTCGCATAACCAATGAATATGCAATCAACTGTTTTAGGCCCAATTTTAACCTGTCTTGGTTTAGGTACAGCAACCTTTGCCAGACACCCCCACACTTTCAAATATTTGTAACTAGGCTTGTAGCCTTTCCACAGTTCATATGGGGTCTTATCCGTCTTCTTTGACGGAATCCTGTTTAAAATGACGTTGGCTGAGAGGATTGCTTCCCCCCACAAGTTCTGAGGTAAACCCGAACTTATCAACATAGCATTCATTATCTCTTTAAGAGTACGGTTTTTGCGTTCAGCAATACCATTCGATTGAGGTGAATATGGTGCAGTCGTTTGATGAATAATGCCACTTTCTGAACAAAATTCATTAAACGGTGTATCATATTCGCCACCTCTATCACTACGAATTGTTTTAATTCGTTTGCTAAGTTGATTCTCAACTTCATTTTTATAATCCTTGAAAGCATCAAGGGCCTCGTCTTTGCTACTTAGCAAATATACATAACAGTATCGTGTGCAATCGTCGATAAAAGTTACGAAATATTTTTTACCACCTCTTGTTTGCACAAACTTTAAGTCACACAAATCTGTGTGAATTAAATCCAACGATTCAGTGTTTCGTTCTATTGAAGGAAATGGCGCCTTTGCCATCTTCGCTTCCACACATATTTGACATTTTCCTTTATTATTAAAATCCAGTTTGGGCAATAAGTCAAGATTACTCATACGTTGTATCGACTTGTAATTAACATGTCCCAAACGAAAATGCCATAAACAAGAAGATTCAAGCATGTAAGCAGAAGAGGAAGCAATTTTATTAGCCTCTGTGGGCAAATCTCTTTTGGGTACAATAGTGATGACATTCAATTTAAACATCCTATTAGACAAGTACCCCTTCCCCAAATACATGCCATTTTTCGAAAGAATAACTTTATTGGATTCTAACACTAGTCTAAAACCATGCATGACTAGAAGAGATCCAGATACTAAATTCTTCCGAATATCAGGGACGTGTAGCACATTCTGCAGAGTTAGATGCTTCCCTGATGTGAGCTTCAGAACAACTTTGCCCTCGCCTTCAATCTTCAAGGAGGCCGAGTTTCCCATAAAAAGTTGTTCATTGTTCCCGGGCTGATACTCCGTGAACATCTCTCTGCTGGAGCAAACATGTCTAGTGGCGCCAGTATCAAGCCACCACTCGCGTACGTTCCCCACAGCATTACACTCTGAGACCACCGCACAGAGATTCAGGTCATCCATTGCTTCGACCAGATTTGCTTTCGCTTTATTTTGATTTTGATTCTTTTTGGGCTTCCTGCACTCACTGCTTCGATGCCCTGGTTTACCACAGTTATAACACTTACCTGTGAACTTCTTTGCAATTTCCTTTCCCTTGGAGTTCACACTCAAAGTGTTATGCTTCTTCTTGTTCTTTGCCTCAGCAACATGAGCTTTGGCTTGACCAGAAGACATGGATGGCTTCCTTTCGGAGCGACAGTTGTCCTCCTCAATCCGAAGACGGACTATCAAATCCTCCATCTTCATCTCCTTTCGCTTGTGTTTGAGATAGCTCCTGAATTCCCTCCACGAAGGAGGCAGCTTCTCAATCACAGCCGCAACTAGGAAAGATTCACTGAGCGTCATGCCCTCCTCTTCCATTTCAGAAACCAACATCTGTATTTCTTCCACCTGCGAAATTACAGTTTTGGAATCTAACATTTTATAGTCGAGAAATTTCCCAACTATCAACTTTTTAGTACCCGCATCTTCTGTGCGGTACTTTTTGTCCAAAGCCAACCATAATGCTTTTGCAGTTTTAAAAGTACAAAATATGCCATAGAGAGAATTATCTAGGCATCCAAGAATCAAATTTAAACAACAGAAGTTTGTGTATGCCCAGGCCTCAGCACCCAAGGCATTCTGCATATTCTGCTGTTGATCCTCCACAGGCTCAACCACAGGTGGATCCTCGCTGAGCATTCTGGCCAACCCCAACGCAGTGAGGTAGAACAACATCTTTTGCTGCCGCCTTTTGAAGAAGCTTCCAGCAAATTTCTCCGGCTTCTCCACCTGAGCAGCAGTGGCAGCCGGATTCATTTGAGGCCCTCCAGTAGGTGCCAACGGAACCGCATTAATTTGTGGTCCGGCAGCAACATTGTTTGCCCCTTCTGGTGCGGACACGGAGTGAGCACCATTGAAGCCGTGAACAGAGTTTGAGCTCTCGTTCTCCATTCCTGTTCAGTTTGATCAAAACGTAGAGATCAGAACTATCACAGGTTTAAGAATGAGTAGAAAGAGACTGCAAAACAGTACGAAACTGCCTTTGCGTAAATAAACAAAAAGGGTACAGAATATAATTGAATGGAAATACGTCTTAAGATTGTTGGCACAATCAATCATGTACCAAGACGCAGTCGTACACTGTGTGCATATGTAACAACAAAATAAATCAAACCCGGGGCGAGTCAAGGACTCTGTCCTTAAGACGTATTGCTCCGGTATACTGTGCCCAACCGGTATGAGCAATCGTCTCCCAGGATACAACGGGTACCTGTTCAGTTGAGCGGCACTGCTGAACTTGAACTCCTTCGAACTCTAGAGTGTCCTGACTTCTCCCGGACGATATGCAAGACTCACGTGCTACAAATGCAGAATGCTCTTATGCTTGATTGCTTGTAAAAAATGGTGTGTTAATGAAAGAGCCATTAGCCCTCTTTATATAGGGGAGTCGGAGGTACCGTAACCGTTGGATCAAAACCGAAGTTTAATTTAAGCCGTTGGATTAAAACCTCCTATCCAGATTAGGACGGTTTAATCTCAGCCATTAGATTGAAGATAGATTAACAGGTTTAAACCTGGAACGTTGGATGGAAACCATATTCGGTTAAGCAGTTAAGACAGTTTAAATCTCGGCCGTTAGATCAAAGCTATCTTCCCTGCCACCATTAGATCATAACAGATTGATCTTATTTTAAACCGGAGGATAGTGTTAGTTTCACGTTTGAAACTTAACAGCTTAAACAGATCGATTCTGCCCGCTGTCAGACTTCGATCGATCACATCGATCGATCGAAGTGACATCGATCGATCGATGTGATCGATCGATGTGTGACAGAGCACTTCAATCGATCACTTTGATCGATCTAAGAGACATCGATCGATCGATGTGATCGATCGATGTCCTCTGATCGTCTTTGATCGATCTATCCATCGATCTATGCTGCCTGATCCACTTCGATCGATGACATCGATCGATCGAAGTGACATCGATCGATCGATGTCATCGATCGATGTCCGTCAGATGCCTTTTTCCGCCACATGGACACTTCCAACGTGGCATTCCTCCGCACGGGTGACACGTCACCCATCCACAACATTTCCATCTACTTTGAGCATTAATTTCACATTCACACAATACATAATTGAGTGAGATCACATCCTAACATTAACTACACGTTAAGGATTCATTAAGCTCATAGTACGTTGCACAAGTCTTGCAACTTCATAACGGGCCAAGGCCCAATCTTCAATATCCAACGATGGGCCAAGCCCAACCTTAATTCTCCAACATTAACGACGCCAGTGAAGATCAACATTTTAATCATTTGATTCGTTTGGGATGTTTCATGAAAAAGTTTTATTACAAAAATGCCAAGAAAAAAAAAGAGCAATTGCATCCAGTAAGATAAAGTTTAATTGGTATAAATTAGTTTATCAGTCACAACAACGACCTAATGTAATACACCCATGACATAGTCATATCAAGAATATCTTTCCGTTGTCCATAAAGCATAGATAAGCTGACACTTGGATGATATATTGCATATTGTTGGTTTGAGCTTTGGCAACGACAATATGAGCATTTCAGTCATGTCGTCACCTCCTTATACCGAAGCAAGTTTGGACTCATTCATTTTGTAGACACCAAGTCTTAAACCTTTCAACTAAAAAGTCGCTAATTGATATGATTTACATGCTCCACAAATCTCTTTAAAACTTAAACAGTAAGACTTCGGATACGAACTTAGAATCTAACAATATCTTCCCCTACAACTTGTCTTTAAAAGTATTCTTCCAGACTTATCATTGTTTTAAACTAACCCGTAATCTCCGGGAAAATGCTCGGCTTGAATAACGAAATCCGATGTGTTTTTCATATTTTACAATTTTCCCTATGCCTAACAAGGCGGGGATAGGATCCTCTCACCGCTACTCTCTCACCGCGTGCGTGACCGTGCGACACGTGGCAAAAAAGAAGGGTGGTGAGGCTAGGTGAAGGTAACCCTCATCCAGCCTCACCACCCCCTACTGCTGCCACGTGTCGCGTCCTGGGCCGCGCGGTGACTCACCACGCGGTGAGGAGATCTCATCCCAGGCGGGCGTGTCAGTAATTAATTTGAATTTTTCAGAACCCAAAAGTACACTCTTTGTGGTTCAGCCCTCTTATTTAGCATTAATGATTTCAGTCTTGATTTGGGAATTGTTCAAAGAAAGTAATTGCTCTTTTTTTTTATGCATTAGAAAGAATCAAATCCGTCATGTGTCTACTTCCATGACAAATTTGATTGGTTTGGCGGTGTAGTTTGAATCTCAATGTTAACAAAAAGGAATACCTTGATGAAGGGAATTATTTGTCTCAACAGTTTTGTACCAATTGGTATATGATTTGAATTGATGATTACGAAATTAACTCATCACCGTTTTGCAAAACAAAAATGTGTAACCATGCCTGGAAGTCATAATAATTTCCATCTAATATAACTTACACTTAAAAACATCAGACCTATGTGTGTGCGTATATATATGTGTGCATGCGCGAGTGTATAACGTATGGATATATATATTGTATATATGTATATATGTGTGTGCGCATAAATACATATACGTGTTTGTGTATACGTGCATTTATATATATATATACACATATATATATGTATAAGTGCTATACATACAGATATATATATACACATACCACCACAAAAAAATTGTGGTTTGCCGACGGAAAAATCACCGACGAACAACGTATAGTCGTTGTTTCGTCGGTAATAGCGACGACTCTGCGACCAAAATAATGTAGTCGCTAATTGCGACGAAAGTACGATGAAATTCGTTGTCGCTAAAAGAAAAATAGTCAGTCAGGTGAATTACGTCGGTGATTTGTCGGTGTCTCGTCGCTATTCTGCGTGTTTTTGTTCGTCGCTATTTAGTTTATAACGCTTCGTCGCTATGTCGTCGCAAATGTGTCGCTAAAAGTATAAAATAAATTCGTCGTTTACTAAGTTCTTGGAGTTGTGTATCGTCGTTTTTTTGTCAATGAAACCCGTATGTGGCAAATGTTTTGAATTACTTTCCGTTCGTAATTCGGTTTGTCGTTGTGTCGTCGCAGATACATCGAGAATTAAACACGTGTATTGATTAAGGAAAAAGAAAGCGGTAATTGGGAAAAATACTCATTCATTTAATAATAAGAAGTTACATTATCAAACGAAAAAATAAAAAAAAATCTAAAAAGAGATGCGGAGATGGGCCGTTCACTCTTCGTCATCGGACGAAAGAGTGGCCGCGACATTCTCCGCAAACTCTTTGAGAAGGCGCTTGAGCTTGTAGTATCTAAATTTCATCTTCCGCAGCCTTCTAGTCATGTAGTGCAGTTGCCGCGACTGCTGATGCATGTTTGCCATCAGCATACGGAAGTCGGCGTCCTGCACCGGCATTTGTTCTTGATCATCCTGATGCGGCGGTGGGCCATAGACAGATACAGAACCCTCTCGCTCAACCGATGGTGGTTGAGGAGGAGGCCCTTCTGGAGGGGCACTGTTTGCCCGTCCACCACGCCTTGGGGTTCTTTTAAAACGAAGCGGCATATTTTGATTATTTATAACGTTCTATGTGTGTATGTATAACAGCGGATGTTTGGGGTATAAATAGTGAAATGAGCGACGACATAGCGACGACATAGCGACGCATTTGTCAACCGTTGGGAATGTGCAGTGTGTGCAGTGAATGTGCAGTGATGACCTTTCGCATGTTATAGCGACGACGTAGCGACGAATTAGCGACGTTTGTTTATCGTACGATGCAACCGTTGGGAACTGAACTGACACTGCCGAATAGCGACAACTTGGCGACGGAATAGCGACGAAACGCGTCGAATAATGTGAAGAGACGTTTTCCGTCGCTGTTGCGTCGGTAAAGCGTCGGTAAATTCAAAAAAAAAAACCCGCGAAGCCCGTTCTTCTCATTGTATTTAGTTTTTCCCTTTTTTCGTCGATACGGTTAGTAGGTTTTTGTCGTTCTATTAAGTTTCGTCGAAGATATAGTTAGGTTTCGACGATACGGTTAATAGGTTTTTGTCGTTCTATTAAGTTTCGTCGAAGATATATATAGTTAGTAGGTTTTCGTCGTTGTATTAGGTTTCGTCGGTATATAGTTGATGTTTAGTCGGTGAATTAGTCGGAAGAAATTTTTCTTAACCACATTTCGCGTATACAGGTGCGTCGTCAGGATTCGTAAGAGATTAAACACGTGTTATAATTATTAAGAAAACAAATACGATATTAAAAAAACAAACTTCATTAATATAAAATTAAAAATTAAAAATTACAAAATATAATAAGAAATATTTAAAAAAAGCTAAATAGCGAAGAGTAGCCACTCACTGTTCGTCATCCGAACAGAGAGAAGCTATACTCTCCGCACACGCCTTCAGTTGGCGTCTCAACTGTGCAGATTTGGATTTAATCCGCATCTGCCTTTTATCTATGTAGTCGAGACGCTCTTCCTGAACCGTGACATGCGCCCTCACCTCATCTAACATTTTCCACAGATCTCGTACTTCTGTTTGGAGTTCGACAATTTGTCGATCTCGGCGAGGCTCAGAGGGCTCTGGTGGGGGAGGAGGTGGGGGAGGAACAGTTGAAGAAGAAGGCACTTCAGTTGGCGGTGTTGCCGCCCTACCACCACGTCCACCACGTCGTGCTTGCGCTTTAGTACGAACCATTTTGGATTATAAAATAGTTGTTTTATATGTTGTTGTGGGCACACGCTGATCCACTGTCTATATAGTGAAATCAGCGACGACATAGCGACGAATTAGCGACGCAAAACATCGTAAGTTGTAAGCATGGGGAACTGGACGGACTGTCTTTTACCGACGACGTACCGACGACTTAGCGACGAAACACGTCGTACGGAATGAAGAGACGTTTTGCGTCGCAATGTAATCGGTATTTCGTCGGTAAAAGCATATCAAACGACGTGTTTCGTCGCTGGTCGTCGGTACGTCATCGGTATATGTGTTTGTTTGTCTCCGGGATTTGTGTTTCTTGTTCGTCGATGTTCGTCGCTAAGTCGTCGGTATATGTGTTTGTTTGTCTCCGGGATTTGTGTTTCTTGTTCGTCGCCGTTCGTCGCTAAGTCGTCGGTATTGTGTGCTTACTGGGAACGATAAAACCATTGTCTTTCTTCTTCTCTTCTCCCATTCTTCTCTCATTTCAAACACATCAATCATCAATTTTGAACGAAAATACAGAAGTGTGGAATTTTGATTTTTTCTACACACGAAAAAAGATAGCTGCTGTTAGTTTCAAGGTGTAGCGAGAAAATGGATCCGAGGAGAAGCGATAGAAAGTGGATGTACCAGAGAGTAAACAACGGGGAGTGGTGTTTTAGATTTGTTGAAGGTCTCGAAGAATTTATTGATTTTGCGACGAGTAATGAAAGTGGAACACAGATTAGATGTCCGTGCAAGAAATGCAAGAACCGTAAATATAAGGATCCGGGTGACGTGAGGGTTCACATATTGAAACAAGGTTTCGTCCACAATTACCATACATGGTACTGTCACGGCGAATATGAGGGGGCGTCTACATCTGCAACTGTACACGTCGAAGGGGGACCTGGTCAGGTTAATGCCGAAGAAATAGGCGAGGGATCTCACAACCCATACATGCAGATGGTGACAGACGCAGCCGCTGGCGCATTTACCGGAGAGCAGTTGTTACAAATGCAGGATCCGGATGAACAGCCGCGTACATTCGTGGAGGAAGATCCGAACCCTCAGGCGAGACAGTTTTTTGAGATGCTGAACGCCGCCAACACGCCGCTGTATCCTGGTTGCGGTAGTCACACACAGATGTCCATGATCGGTCGGATGACGAGCATGAAGACGGAACACCGCATGACGGAGAGATTGTACGATGGGATGTGTCAGCTGATGAGGGAATCTCTTCCTGAAGGGAACACAATGGTCGACAGTTTTTATTCGACGAAGAAACAGCTGCAGGCGTTGGGACTGCCGGTTCAGAAAATCGATTGTTGTTCAGAGGGGTGCATCATATACTGGGGCATCAACGAGGATAAAGACATGTGCAGGGTCTGTGGGACAAGCAGGTGGAGAACGAACAAAAGAAACCGGAACGTGCCAAGAAAACAATTTTACTATTTACCTCTCGCCCCTAGACTGCAGAGGCTATACGCATCCGGTGCCACAGCTAGCCAGATGAGGTGGCACGCGGAGCACTACACGAAAGACGGTGAGATGTGCCATCCATCTGACGGCGAAGCTTGGAGGACGTTCGATGCGACGCATCCGGGTTTTTCGTCGGAGACAAGGAACGTTAGGTTGGGTTTATGCACCGACGGGTTCAACCCGTTTGGACAGTCGGGAGAGCAGTATTCGTCGTGGCCTGTAATCGTGACGCCGTACAATCTACCACCTTGGATGTGCATGAAGAAGCCTTACATGTTCTTGACTGTGATCGCACCAGGTCCTAGGAATCCGAAACAGAAGATCGACCTATACCTGCAGCCGTTGATACAGGAGCTGAAGTGGTTATGGGAGTTTGGCGTGGAGACGTTCGATGTATCGACTAAACAAAACTTCCAGCTACGCGCCGCGCTGATGTGGACGATCAGTGACTTCCCGGCTTATTCTATGTTGTCGGGGTGGAGCACAGCGGGGAAATACGCTTGCCCTTGCTGCATGAAGCAAGCGAAGACGATGTCCTTGAAACATGGACGTAAGATAAGCTGGTTCGACAGCCATAGGAAGTTCCTGCCCAGACGTCATTCGTACAGAAGGAACGTGACGGCGTTCATGCCTGGCATTGTCGTTAAGGACACAAAGCCCGAGCTCCTCACGGGTGCAGAGGTGCTGCAGGAGATAGACAGTTGTGGATTCGTGGGGGTCGCTGATGATCCGGACGGCAGTCACAACGCAGACCTGGCTCGTTACTGTATCGGGTGGAAGAAGAGAAGCATATTCTGGGAGCTTCCGTACTGGAAGAGCAATATGATCCGACATAACCTGGATGTCATGCATATTGAGAAGAACGTGTTTGACAACATTTTCAATACAGTGCTGAATGTGCCAGGAAAAACAAAAGACAATTCGAAGGCACGACTTGATATGCGCGACCTCAACATGCGACCGGAGCTGCATCCCGTTGGCACATCATACATGCCGAAGTCCTCGTACACGCTGAATGCGGAGCAGGTCAGTGCGTTGTTATCGTGGCTAGGGACGGCTAGATTTCCTGATGGCCATGTTTCGAACCTGTCGAAGAACATCGACGTGAATAAACGCGGTTTGCACGGGATGAAGAGCCACGACTGTCACGTGTTCATGCAACGGTTGATGCCCATTGCATTCCGCGAGCTGCTTCCAACCAATGTATGGGAAGCAATTACCGAGATGAGTCTGTTCTTCAGATGTCTTACAGCCACGAGACTCAGGGCGGATGATATGTCAAGGCTGGAGGGCGAAATCCCAGTGATCATATGCAAGCTGGAAACTATATTCCCTCCGGCCTTCTTTGATTCAATGGAACACCTGCCAGTTCATCTACCATACGAGGCACGTGTTGGTGGTCCTGTTCAGTACAGGTGGATGTATCCGTTCGAGAGGTACTCTTTTTTATGTGCATGACATTCTTATGTGTCTAAGCGATATGCATTTGAACATATATTCACTATATGAACAGATATCTCAGGCATTTGAAGCTGAACATCAAGAACAAGGCGAAAGTCGAGGCCTCTATGTGCAATGCCTATCTGACGGAGGAAGCATCGACCTTCGTGTCTCATTACTTCGAGCCAGATGTCCCGTCGAGGTGCAGAGATGTTCCCCGGAACGACGACGGCATTTCCAGATCCGGTGTCCTCCCAATATTCACACATCCGATCAGATTTCACGGACAGGGAAAGGAAATGATATTGGGGGACAGCGAGCTGAAGATTGCTCATTCTTATGTTCTGCGCAACTGCCGTCAAGTCGACCGTTTCCAGAGGTATAAACGATTTCCCATTTTATTTTGTAAATACCTTGCGATACTCTATCCATTATGTTACAAAGATATACAGGGTACTCATTCGTAATTTGCTTCAGCTTGTTCGTTGATTTATTGCAACACCGTTCACCGGGTATATCGAGCGATGCAATAAACAATGAGTTAGATTCCAAGTTTGCTGATTGGTTCAGGTGGCATGTAAGTTTAGTATTTGCCTGTTACGTGTACGATATGTGATACACATTTATTGCCCCGTTGATGTATACTTACTTGTCCTTTTACAGGCGAGCAAAGGTCATCTGGCTGACGATGAGTACGGTTACATTCTGACGCCAGTAGCCGAGGGTCCATTGAACAGAGTCACGCGACACGACATGTGTTTTGTCAACGGGTATAGATTCCACACAGTCTCCCATGCCAGCCGAAAATCGTCGGAGAACAGCGGAGTGTGTGTCAAGCGTTATGACAATAGCCCGGACGAGGATGACTTCTACGGCTACCTTACTGACATCATTGAGCTCGAATATCCCGCATTGCCTATAAAGCGGGTGGTCCTATTCAAGTGCGAATGGTACGATCCAACTCGAGAAGGTTATCGCGTTGGCACAAAGGTCCACGACCAATATAAGTTGGTAGACATACACCAAGGGCGACGGTACAGAAAATACGATCCATACGTTTTGGCTAGTCAAGCGTCCCAGGTGTACTATCTATCGTATCCAACAACGAGGATGAATGCGAGCTCAAAAGACTGGCGAGCCGTGTGCAAAGTGAAATCGAGCAAGTTTGATGTGAGTATACAGACAGTTTCAGATGGTATGGACGCCGCATTTCAAGAAGAAAACCCGTCCGTTCTAGATACGACACATGTTCAACTGCACGACCTCCCTCTAAATGACCCCAACGGCGGTTTTATCGAAATTCATCTCAACATACAACCGTCTGACAATATTGAAGACGTAGTCGAAGACGAATACGAGGATGAAGAGGACGACGAGCATGTAGATGAAGATGAAGATGAAGACGAAGATGAAGATGCGTATGAGGATGCAGATGACCAGGAAGATTGACGTTAGCCAAAATTTTTTATGTACCTCTTTATATGAAAGTGTGTATGTGTTGATGTACTTATATTCATGTATATACTACTTTATATTTTGTATTATTTTTTTTTCGAAAATGATAACACCGACGAGTTACCGACGAAATGTTTCGTCGCTAAATTTGAAATAACGACGACCATGAAAAATAGCGACGAACTAAATAGCGACGGAACTTCCGTCGCTATGTCGTCGCAAAATTTCATAGATATAAGCTGAAATTCCCTTCTTCTTCCCCATTTCCCTCCCCCCGCGAAAACCTCCCCTCCCTCCGGCGAAAACCCCCCCTCGCGAAGAAATCCCCTCCGGCGAACCCCCCCCCGACGAGCTTCCTCTCCGTTGACCTCCCCTCTCCGGTTAGTTTTTCTTCCTATTTCGTTTTTATTGCAATTACCGTATATATATGTATATGTATATGTATATTTCGTTTTTATGTATATGTATGTATGTACCGTATGTATGTATGTACCGTATGTATGTAAATGTATATGTATATTTCGTTTTTATGTATATGTATGTATGTACCGTATGTATGTATGTACCGCATGTATGTATGTACCGCATGTATGTATATGTATATGTATATGTATATTTCGTTTTTATGTATATGTATGTATGTACCGTATGTATGTATATGTATATGTATGTATTTCGTTTTTATTGCAATTACCGTATGTATGTATATGTATATGTATGTATATGTATGTATATGTATTTAATAGATTTGTAAATGTATGTATATGTATATGTATATGTATGTATATGTTTTTAATACATATATACACGCACATATACATATATACGGTACACGCACATATACATATATACGGTATATGTATGTATATGTTTTTAATACATATATACACGCACAAATACATATATACGGTACATATATACGGTACATATATTTAATTTCGTATTTAAATATAGTTAAATTTGTAAAAACTGTTTTTAATAGATTTGTAATATATCTTTTGTAATTTTTGTATATAAATATATGTAAAATTATTAGAAACTGTTTTTTTTTGGTAGAATTATGTATGTATATATATTTTTCCTATTTAAATATATTTATAATTATATAATCTATTTTTGGTACATATATGTATATGGTATATATATGTATATACGGTATATATATATATATATATATATGCATATACGGGTATATATATGTATATACGGGTATATATGTATATGGTATATATATGTATGTACGGGTATATACGGGTATATGGTATATATGCACCAATATTGTTGTTAAGGTTGAATTAGTTGAAATGTGGTGTGCTTGGCCAATGAATGATGCATGTACAAACTGTTTTGTAAGAGGTTTGCATATGATTTTCGGTATGATTTGCATTTGTCTTTGGAGAGGCCATTAAGGCTGGGAAACTTCCGTTTAAAAATTATTAATATGTTCCTCTCAGATCTGATGGCTAGTGACGGTTTACCGACGAGATCCACATACCCACCATCTACACAGGACCTTCAAGGAGAGTTCGATGCGTTCATTCATCAGCATGATACGTATGCCTCGGTTTCGACCGCCGCTCTGGCTGCGGACTCAGACCTTTTACGGTCTGCCGACATGTCCGCACCCCCCAGACATACGACGCCACCCACACCCAGCGTTTCAGCACCTCATCCGGCGTCTGATGCGGCATCGGACCAGGGTGTCATATCAGGGCGTCGTCCCCTCCCTTGGTCAAATGATACCCATACGTAAGTAATGATTAATTTATTTAACATGTTTTCAAATATATTTCACGCGTTATTTTTTCCTAACAACTTAAACTCTTTCAGCTTTGGATCGGACAATGGCGCGCTTTCCGGTTGCATCACCCGGTCCTTCCACCTGAGGCTTGACCCATCTGGATATACCTGGGGCCGTGTCACCCCGGAGACACGTAGGTTCTACTGGGATGAGTTTCAGGTATTCAAATTTGATAAATTTCACTTTTTGATGCGTAATCAATCATTACTTTTCTAACCACACTTTTATTATTCCTCCGTATGATAATTGCAGAAGTCGTACAGCTGGCCAGCCGACATCGCCCGCGACGTGGAGCAGGCCTGGCGGCATAGGGCCGCCAAACGCTACGGGGACTTCGTCAACTCCCTCAAGACCAAGTCGGAGCGTGACCCCACGTGGATAAGGCCTGCCTACGTATCCGAGGCCGTCTGGGCGGCGTGGGTAGAAGGGTGGAGGGACCCTGCTTACCAAGCCCGCAGCGCCCGGAACGCGGCGAACCGGCGCAGCGGCAACGTACAGGGCCCAGCACCTGCCACACACTCAGGTGGTTCGGTTTCCCACGCCACCACGATGCGTTCTATGGTGAGTATTTTAATATTGGATTATAACGACCTTCATTGATTTCATTGGATTATTTACATTCATCGACTTAAGTGGATTATTTACATTCAGTTAGTTAAGTGGATTATCTATATTCGTTGATTACTTATGTTGCGCTGTTGTTTTTTTGGTATTCGTATATGGTTACTTTAAGTGGTACATGTGATTTGACTTGGGAGAGGCCTTTAAGGCCGGGATACCTCCGATAAACGAATAGGTCATGCCGAAATTTTTAAAAATTCTGCATATCACTAACATATTTTATTTCATTCTTTCAGCACCAGGAGACGGGGGAGTGGCCAGCCTCCTACGATCTCTTCTACAAGACGCATCGGAAGAGAGCCTCCGACGGAACGGAGGACTGGATCACGACGAAGGCCCGCGACATCAGTGTAAGTAGACTACGATATCATTTGTTTTTTTCCTTAGTTTGTTTTATTGCTAAACCATAACAATTCATATTCTCATTTCAGGACGAGTACAACAGATTACTCGCAGATAGGGGCGAACAGGCCGACAAGAACCGCGCTTATTGGGATGCGGTTCGGACCGTCGGCCCTCAGAATAAGAAGAAGAAGGAGGTGTACGGGGTTGGATCAGCAGCGCCGCGATTCTTTTCCGAAGTTCTGCATCCAGGTGCTTCCTCTGAGGCCAGCACCTCCGCGCCTTCTGCGACGCCAGAGGATATTTCGCGCCTGGAAGCAGATAATGCGGCGCTGCAGCGTGAGATAGAGTCCATCAGGACGAGGCAAGAGGAGAGTTTACAGGCACTGCAGTCGCAGCAGCAGGCGCTTCAGCAGGCGCTTCAGCATGCGTTTGAGCAGGCGCAGCATCAGACGATGCAGGTGCAGCAGGCAACGAACCAGCAAATCTTCCAGCTGTCGCAGGTCGTCATGACTTTCATTTCCAACTCCTCGCAGCCTCAGCCTCAGCCTCAGCCCCGCCCTCCTGATGGTCACTCTTCTCCGCATGATCCCCCTCCATCTTCCTCTTCATAGTTTTTTATTTTTTCATTGTTTGTACAGTCTATTTCATTTGTTGTATTGACATTTTCTTTGTACTTTTATATATTCTATCTGACAATTTTACGGATTCTATTTCGTTTGTGTTGTTTAATTATACGAACTTGAATGCGCAAATACCGTATTACTGTATAATATTTGTACAAATGATTTAATATACAAAATAAAATATATTATAGAAATTAAATAATAATAATAAAAACTTTTTAATTAATAATGTATTAATATTATTAATAAATCAAAAAAAATTTAAAATTTAATATTAAATAATGTATTTAAAATAATTATTAGTAAATTTAATATTTTTAAAAATAACAAATACCGACGAACCGGCGACGAAATTGGTCTGTCGCAGATCGGAAATAAAAAAACAAAAATTTAAAATTAGCGACGAAAAGACATATTAACGACGACATTTTGCGACGAAATAAAACGGAAACAAAAATAAAAAAATAATAAATAGCGACGGTAAAACATATACCGACGAAATTTTGCGACGAAATTCTTCGTCGCAGAACATTAATATAAAAATAAAAAATACGAAATAGCGACGAAATAATTTACCGACGAAACAGCGACAACAGAAAAAAGGTCGCAGACCTGACATTTTCTCGTCGCAGTTTTGGCGACGATACATCGACGCAATTTTTTTCGTCACAATACAGCGACGCATTGCCGACGAAATTTGCTTTGCGACAAGTCAGTATAACGACATTCATTTTTCGTCGCTATTTCGTCGCTATATGCCTGTAGCGACAAAATAGCGACGTTTTTTTGTCTGTCGCTATAGGCTTTTGTTTTTGTGGTGTACATATATATACACACATATACATTCACATCTGTAAGTTATGCTTTTAATTCATTGAGTTATTTGATCACCCATGTGGTGTATCAACGGCTACTTCTTGTAGCTTTTGCTTCTTAAATAAATTTTCATAATTCTCCTCCGGTAAAGTTTGTCATTGTAATATTGTATGCAATAACACCTACAACAACAACATTACAACATTGCCTTAGAGGCTTCCGTCTATGACGGGACATGAGGTGATCGGATGTACACAACCATACATATGTGCTAGAAACACACAAGGTCATTTTCCGATGACTCATAATAAAAATTACGTCAAGTTGTTTCCATCAACAGCTACTTTACAATATAAGAAGCGCTGCTAATTTAATGAGTCATTTTGCTTTATTTCATCAAGGAAGAGTACGTCATTGACTATATTCAAAATAGGAACCGTATGAAATAGCACCTCTGAAATTAAAAAGTCTTTCAAGTAAGTTAGGATTCATAATTGTGATGGCATGGTATTGGTTTACTTAGTAAAAACATAACCATAGAGTAAATTAGGAATCATAGATCTCTTTATCTTGGGACGTTAGTTCTCTAACATCTGAGATTGACAACCATCAGCTCTCCTAAATCGTGTCGAGGTGGCAAGAAAGTGAAAAGAAAAAAAAAAATGCAACATATGACCATTGAATTAGTGGACTTTCATTTGATTTTATAGAATTTATAGAGTAAAATTGAAATGGTGGACTTTCCTTTGCGGTCAATTAATTGGTGAGTACCGAAGCGTTATATTTATTTTAATAAATCTCTTTAATAGCACATGTTTCATTATAGTGCTATCTATGCACGTGCAGAATCGGGGTCTCACTGGAAGCAAACTCTCTATCATGGAGGTAATGTTTTCTTGACTTTCATCGTCCTCCGACGCTAACGATAACTTTTGCTGTCGTTAGATATACTGGGTATGATTGTTGTTGTTCGGTTGTAATTGGTGAGGACCAAAATCATCAAAGCCTCTCATTATGCTTCAGTTGACTTTGAGTCCTATATCGAAGACTCCAAAGTTGTTTTGATCATATTTTCTTATTATAGTAACAATAAGGATTTAATTATTATTAGATCAAAACTTAACCACCAAAATTGGGCATAAATCTACTGGTTAGCGGTCTAAAACCCTTTGGAAATTGCTTTAGACTTCGACTACCGCCAGCTAATATCTAGCCGCGTTGGAGTTCTGCGGAAAAAAAAAAGTCTTCATTTTAATTATGTTTACTACTCTACACAGGTGAAGTGGTATTTTATTAAACATGATGATTTATGGGTTCATAAGAAAATTGTCAAGATTAACTATTACCCTGAAAATTTTAATTGTTGATTATTACTAGAAAAATCAAACGCGTGAAGGATCAGGTTAATTGGGTCATATCTGAGGAGGCTAAAAATAAGGTAAATTAAAAGGCATCCAATCACGCATCGTCACGTGTACAAAAGCAGTTTTTTTATGAGGCCTCCAATCACGTGTCGCACGTGTATAAAAGCATTTTTTTTAATAAAAAAAATTCAATCACCACTTCTAAACTGCTTTCGTATCCGTGGCGACGCGTGATTGAAGGTCTTGTAATTCGCCTCATTTTTAGCCTTCTCAAATATGAACCGAGTTTAATTTGATACACATTACATGTTTAAAATAAGGGTTAATTGTCTTTTGCCCCCTAGCGTTTTGCGTAATAGCCAATACCCTCCTTAATGTTTAAAAATACACCTTTACCTTCCTGGTGTTTGAAAAATATACTCTTACCCCTTGATATATTTAAAAAATATTTTTAAATATATATGACAGGAATGGCCTCATTTTGTCTCTGCCTTCTTTTCTTCATCTCCTTTTGCCCGTCTCCACCAATCGCCGGCCAAGCTCCCTCTCTCCTACCCAGCTCCCACATCGAAGAGCCTTCTTCATCGTCAATATTGATATATAATCAGGAGATAATCCTAGGAACATTATTACGCAAGTTGCTCGGGACTTGTGGGTGGATAATGAACAACGGTTTTCTGTCAAGAATGGTGTGCGTATTCATCAAATCAAGAAAGACCCTGACAATTAACTACCACAAAAAGAATTTCAATTTACCGACGAAAACATCACCCGACGAACCGGGGTTCGTCGGTGGTGTGACGTCGTACTTTGCGATGCATTTGCGATACACTCATTTTTTACGTCGTTATGCGACGAAAATACGATGAAAAAGCATTGTCGCTAGCAGAAAAGTAGTCAGATTAATACGTTCGTTGGTGTTTTGTCGGTGGTGCGTCGCTATTCTGTGTATTTTATTCGTCGCTATGTAGTTTGTAGCCTTACTCGCTATATCGTAGCTATTTTGTCGCTAAAATTCCAGAACAATGATAAAATAAATTCGTCGGTGAGTAGGTTTTTGGCGTTGTGTATCGTCGGTTTTTTTTGTCGATGAAACCCGCGTGTCGCAAATGTTTTGTTTTACTTTTCGTTCATATTCCGATTTGTCATTGTGTCGTCGCAGAATTCGTCGAGGAATAAACACGTGTATTAATTAAGGAAAAAGAAAGCAGTGATTGGAAAATTTTTTTTATAATTAATAATAAAATTTACATTATGAAACGAAAAATTAAAAAAAGAAATCTAAAAGAGAGGCGCAGAGGGCCGTTCACTCTTCGTCATCGGAAGAAAGAGTGGCTGCCACATTATCTGCGAACTTTCTGAGGAGGCGCTTCAGTTTGGAATATCTGAATTTCAACTTCCGCATCCTTCTAGTCATGCTGTGCAGTTGTCTCGATTGCTGTTGCATGTTTGCGATAGCATACGGTTAGTCGATATCCTGTTCCGGAGTTTGTTCTTGAGCATCCCTCGCGGTAGTGGGCCATACACAGATACGGAACCCTCCCGCTCAACCGATGGTGGTTGGGGAGGAGGCCCTTGTGGCGGGGCACTGTTTGCCCCTCCACCACGCCTTGGGGTTCTTCTAAAACGACGCGACATATTTTGATGTTTTATAACTTTGTATGTGTGTATATATATGTGCGGATGTTTGGGGTATAAATAGGTAATTTTAGCGACGATATAGCGACGAACTTGCGCCGCATTCTTCGACCGTTAACCAAGATAGGAATATGTGCGGGTGTGACGCTTCGTGCGAATTAGCGACGAATTAGCGACGAAATTTGTGCGGGCGTGACGGTTCGTTCGAATTAGCGACGCACTTAGCGACGAATTAGCGACGTAAACACGTTCTAATTAATTGTATCCGTTGGGAACTGAACGGACACTGCCGAATAGCGACGCCTTAGCGACGCAACTTGAAATAGGTGTGAAGATAATATCGTAATATCGTACGTTGTAACCGTTGGGAACTGAACGGAATAGCGACGCACTAGCGACGCCGTAGCGACGAAACGCGTCGAATGGGGTGAAATGACGTCGTGCGTCGCAAGGGCGTCGGTTAAAGCGTCGCTAAATTCCAATAAATTCGCGCATAATAAGTTAAGTTTCGCGGATAATAGGTTCTCGTCTCGTCGTTGTATTAAGTTTCGTCGATATGTTAGTAGGTTTCGTCTTTGTATTAAGTTTCGTCCGTATATAGTTGATTTAGTCGGTCAATAGTCGTCTCAAATTTTCTGAGCCACATTTTGTTTGTATTTTAGCGTCATCAAAATTCGTAAGAGATTAAACACGTGTTTAAATTAAGAAAACGAAAGCGATGTTTAGAAAAATAAAAATCATTAAATAAAATAAATTACAAAATATACTAGGACAATATGGAAAAACTAATCTAAATGAATAACGGAGAGGAGCCATTCATGTTCGTCATCCGAACAGAGAGTAGCAAACACTCTCTGCGCACGCCTTCAAGAGGCGTCTCAGCTGTGCAGCTTTGGATTTAATCCGCATCTGCCTTGTGTCCAGGTATTGGGAGACGCTCATCCTGGTACATAATATGCTCCCTCAGGTCATCCACTTTTCCACAGTTCTTGTATTCTTTATGGAGATCGCCCAATTTGGCGATCCCGACGTGGCCCAAAAAGACTAGTTCAGAGGACTCAGCCTGTGGGGGTGATTATTGTGTGGAGGAACGCTGAAGAAGAAGAGGGTTGTTGAATAGGCCGCCTTGCCGCTGAATGGCAACTACCACGTCGCGCTTGCGCTTTAGTACGAACCATATTTGGGTCTTTTGTTATGATTAAAGGAGGTTTGTTTTCTATGTAGTTGGGGTCACGGTCCATCCTGTTTATATAGGGAAATACGCTTGCCCTTGCTGCATGAAGCAAGCGAAGACGATGTCCTTGAAACATGGACGTAAGATTTGCTGGTTCGACAGCCATAGGAAGTTCCTGCCCAGACGTCATTTGTACAGAAAGAATGACGTCGTTCATGCCTGGCATCGTCGAGAAGGACATGAAGCCCGAGCTTCTCACGGGTGCGGAGGTGTTGGAGGAGATAGACAGTTGTGGATTCGTGGGGGTCGCTGATGATCCGGACGGCAGCCACAACGCAGACCTGGCCCGTTACTGTATCGGGTGGAAGAAGAGAAGCATATTCTGGGAGCTTCCGTATTGGAAGAGCAATATGATCCGACACAACCTGGATGTCATGCACATTGAGAAGAACGTGTTTGACAACATTTTCAATACGGTGCTGAATGTGCCTGGAAAAACGAAAGACAATTTGAAGGCACGACTTGATATGCGCGACCTGAATATGCGACCGGAGCTGCATCCCGTTGGCACATCCTACATGCCGAAGTCCTCTTACACGCTGAATGCGGAGCAGGTCAGTGCGTTGTTAGCGTGGCTGGGGACGGCTAGATTTCCTGACGGCCATGTTTCGAACCTGTCTAAGAACATCGACGTGAATAAACGCGGTTTGCACGGGATGAAGAGCCACGACTGTCACGTGTTCATGCAACGGTTGATGCCCATTGCATTCCGCGAGCTGCTTCCAACCAATGTATGGGAAGCACTTACCGAGATGAGTCTCTTCTTCAGATGTCTTACATCCACGAGACTCAGGGCGGATGATATGTCAAGGCTGGAGGGCGAAATCCCATTGATCATTTGCAAGCTGGAAACTGTATTCCCTCCGGCCTTCTTTGATTCAATGGAACACCTGCCAGTTCATCTACCATACGAGGCACGCGTTGGTGGTCCTGTTCAGTACAGGTGGATGTATCCGTTCGAGAGGTACTCTTATTTATTACGTGCCGTTCTTATGTGTTTAAGCGCAAGCATTTGAACAGATATTCCCTATATGAACAGATATCTCAGGCATTTGAAGCTGAACATCAAGAACAAGGCGAAAGTCGAGGCCTCGATGTGCAATGCCTACCTGACGGAGGAAGCCTCGACCTTCGTGTCTCATTACTTCGATCCAGATGTCCCGTCGAGGTGCAGAGATGTTCCCGGAACGACGACGGCATTTCCAGATCCGGTGTCCTCCCGATATTCACACATCCGATCAGATTTCACGGACAGGGAAAGGAAATGATATTGGGGGACAGCGAGCTGAAGATTGCTCATTCTTATGTTCTGCGCAACTGCCGTCAAGTCGACCGTTTCCAGAGGTATAAACGATATCCAATTTTAATTTGTAAATACCTTGCGCTACTATATCCATTATATTACAAAGATATACAGGGTACTCATTCGTAATTTGCTTCAGCTTGTTCGTTGATTTATTGCAACACCGTTCACCGGGTATATCGAGCGATGCAATAAACAATGAGTTAGATGCCAAGTTTGCTGATTGGTTCAGGTGGCATGTAAGTTTACATATTTGCCGGTTACGTGTACGTCATGTGATACGCATTTATTGCCCCGCTGATGTATACTTACTTGTCGTTTTACAGGCGAGCAAAGGTCATCTGGCTGACGATGAGTACGGTTACATTCTGACACCAGTAGCCGAGGGTCCATTGAACAGAGTCACGCGCCACGATGTGTTTTGTCAACGGTTATAGATTCCACACAGTCTCCCATGCCAGCCGAAAATCGTCGGAGAACAGCGGAGTGTGTGTCAAACGGTTATGACAATAGCCCGGACGAGGATGACTTCTACGGCTACCTTACTGACATCATCGAGCTCGAATATCCCGCATTGCCTATAAAGCGGGTGGTGTTATTCAAATGCGAATGGTACGATCCAACTCGGGAAGGTTACGCTGGCACAAAGGTTCACGACCGATATAAGTTGGTACGAAAGTACGATCCATTCGTTTTGGCTAGTCAAGCGTCCCAGGTGTACTATCTATCGTATCCAACAACGAGGATGAATGCGAGCTCAAAAGACTGGCGAGCCGTGTGCAAAGTGAAATCGAGCAAGTTTGATGTCAGTATACAGCCAGGTTCAGATGGCACGGATGCCGCATTTCAAGAAGAAAACCCGCCCGTTCTGGATACGACACATGTTGAACTGCACAACCTCCCTCTAAATGACCCCAACGGCGGTTTCATCGAAATTCATCTCAACATACAACCGCCTGACAATATTGAAGATGTAGGCGAAGACGAATACGAGGATGAAGAGGACGACGAGCATGTAGATGAAGATGAAAATGAAGATGAAAATGAGGATGAAAATGAAGATGCGTATGAGGATGCGGATGACAATGAAGATTGAGGTTAGTCACAATTTCTTATGTACCTCATTAGGCGAAAGTGTGTGTATATGTTGATGTACTTATACACATGTATATACATAATGTGTATCTGTAAGTACTTTATATTTCTATTATTTTTTTCCATACTGATGGCACCGACAAGTTACCGACGAAACAGTCGTCGCAAATTTGAAATAACGACGACACAGGCAATAGCGACGACACAGTAATAGCGACGGACTTTCGTCGCTAGTGCGTCGCAAAATTTTCGACTAAATGCTGAAATCCCCCTTCTTCTTCCCATTTCTGCGTCTCCCTCCTTTCCCCCTTCCCCAAATTTTCAACGAAATTCCTTCGCCTCCTCCCCCATCTTCTCCGGCGAATACAGCAGAGGCTCCCGTCGCCTCCTCCCCCATCTTCTCCGGCGAATACAGCAGAGGCTATTTAGGAGGTTAGTGCGTTTGTTTATTATTTTATTTTTTTATAGGATATCTTTCGTTTGTGGATTGTGTCGCTTGTTTTCGTTGTTGTTATACACTTGAAGCAGTTTGGAGAGGAGAGATTGTGCTGGGGTGGAGGGATTCGGGCTGGGTGGGGCGGTGTGTGGGGCTGGATGGCGGAGGGGATGGGGAGGGAATGGGTGGCTGTGGGGCTGGGTGGTGTGCGTGGGGTCGTGGGGGGGCGGGTGTGTGGCTATGAGTGGGGCTAGGTGGCTGTAGGTGGAGGCCGGGTGGGCGGGGTGGCTATGCGTGGGCTGGGTGGCTGGTGGGTGGGGTCGGGTTGGGGCGGGTTCGGCTGGATGGGGGGGGGTGGGGCGGAGGTGGGGCGGTTTATATATGTTTATATTATATATATATATATATATATATATATATATATATATATATATTCGGCCATTAAGTAATTTTTGGCTTAATTGACTTTAATTTTATCAATAGTATGTTTCATTAGTTAAGATATAATATGTGATGAAATATGTATAAATATATGTTAAGATATGAAAATGAATAAGTTTTGGATATTACATACTATTTTGCCTTGCATGTACCGAAAAAGGGCTGTTGGTGACTAAGGTGCGATGCACCAAAATTGTTGTTAAGGTTGAATTAGTAGAAATGTGGTGTGCTTGGCCAATGAATGATGCATGTACAAACTGTTTTGTAAGAGGTTTGATATAATTTTCGTTATGATACTAGTTCAAGGTGTTTACTAAGCTCGAGAGCTGGACATACATTTGTCTTTGGAGAGGCCATTAAGGCCGGGAAACCTTCGATAAACGAATAGGTCATGCCGAAATTTTCAAAATTATTAATATCTTGCATTAAATGTATGCAAACACTTGTCATTTTTGGACATCTTATTTGTCTGGCCAACCTGGTGTCCTAAACTCGTTGAATGTGCCTTTTAAATTTTTCACCCTTGCAGATCTGATGGCTAGTGAGGGTTTACCGACTCGATCTACACATGACATGTCAGGAGAGTTTAATATGTTCCTCTCTCAGCATGAGCAGCTTGGGTCGGTTTCGACCGCAGCTCTTGCTGCGGACGCAGACCTTTAGGGTCTGCCGAGAGGTCCCACCCCCCGATCTACGCCGCCACCCACACCCACCGGTTCAGCACCTCATCCGGCGTCTGATGCGGCATGGACGGGATGTCATACAAGGGCGCGTGCCCTCCCTTGGTCATATGATACCCATACGTAAGTAATAATTTATTTTTTAACACGTTTTCAAATATATCTCACGCGTTATTTTTCTTAACAACTTCACCTCTTTCAGGTTTGCAACGGACTCGGGCCAGATTTCCGGTTACATCACTCGGTCCTTCCACCTGAGGCAGGACCCAACTGGATATGCTGGTCCCGTGTCACCATGCAGACACGTAGATTCTACTGGGATGAGTTTCAGGTATTCAAATTTGGTGAATTTCACTTTTTGATACGTAATCGATCATTACTTTTAACCACGTTTTTACTTTTCCTCCGTATAATAATTGCAGAAGGCGTACAGCTGGCCAGCTGACATCGCCCACGACGTGGAGCAGGCCTGGCGGCATAGGGCCGCCACACGCTACAGGGACATCAACTCGATAAGACCAAGTGGGAGCGTGACCCCAATTATGCCAGGCCTGCCTACATATCCGAGGCCACCTGGGCGGGGTGGATAGCAGGTTGGATGGACCCTGCTACCCAAGCCCGCAGCGCCGGAACGCGGCGAACCGACGCAGCGGCAATGTACAGGGCCCAGCACCTGCCACACACTCAGGTGGGTCGGTTTCCCACACCACCACGATGCGTTCTATGGTAAGTATTTTAATATTGGATTATTTAGATTCATTGATTTCATTGAATTATTTAGATTCATTGACTTAAGTGGATTATTTACATTCATTGACTTAAGTGGATTATTTATATTCATTGATTTCTTATGTTGCGCTGTTGTTTTTTTGGTATTCGTATATGGTTAATTTAAGTAGTATATGTGTTCATTTGCTTTTTCTTTTTATTTTTGCTTTGACTTGGGAGAGGCCTTTAAGGCCGGGATACCTCCAATAAACGAATAGGTCATGCCGAAATTTTTAAAATTATGGATTTCACTAACATATTTTATTTCATTCTTTCAGCAGGAGGAGACGGGGAGTGGCCAGCCTCCTACGATCTCTTCTACAAGACGCATCGGAAGAAAGCCTCCGACGGAACGGAGGACTGGATTACGGCGAAGGCGCGCGACATCAGTGTAAGTAGACTACGATATCATTTGTTCTTTTCTTAGTTTGTTTTATTGCTAAACCCTAAACCCTAACAATTCTTATTCTCATTTCAGGACGAGTACAACAGACTACTCGCACTTAGGGGAGAAGAGGCCGACAAGAACCGCGCTTATTGGGATGCGGTTCGGACCGTCGGCTCTCAGAATAAGAAGAAGAGAGAGGTGTATGGGGTCGGATCAGCAGCGCCGATTCTTTCCCGAAGTTCTGCATGCAGGTGCTTCCTCTGAGGCCAGCACCTCCGCGCCTTCTATGGCCCCAGAGAGTATTTCGCGCCTGGAATCAGAGCATGCGGCGCTGCAGCATGAGGTGGAGACCATCAAGGCGCAGCATGAGGAGAGCGTACGAGCACTACGGTCGCAGCTGACTCAGACCCAGCAGGAGCTGCAGTAGTCGCTTCAGCAGGTGGTTTAGCATGCGCAGCAGCAGACGATGCAGGTTCAGCAGCAGACGATGGCAGTGCAGCAGCAGACGAACCAACAAATCTCGCAGCTATCGCATCTCATCATCTCTATGATTTCCAGCTCCTCGCAGCCTCAGCCTCTCCCCTGATGGTCACTCTTCTCCGCATGATCCCCCTTCATCTTCCTCTGCATAGTATTTCATTTTTTGATTTTTCGTACAGTCTATTTCGTTTATTGTATTGACATAGTCTTTGTACTTTTATATTTTATATGACAATACGGATTCTATTTCGTTTGTGTTGTTTACGAACTTCAATACGCAAGTACTGTATTTCGGTATAACACTCGTACAAATGATTTAATATACAAAATATTTTATTATTATAAAATTAAATAATAATAAAAACTATTTAATTAATAATATATTATTAATAAATTAAAATATTTAATATTTAATATTAAATTAATATTAAATATTAAATTATAAAATAGCGACGAACCTGCGACGAAAACGAAATGTCGCAGACCGAAAATAAAAAATCAAAAATTTAAAAATAGCGACGAAAAAATATACCGACGAAACTTTGCGACGAAATAATATGTCGCAGAAAGGAATAAAAAAATAAAAAATTATAAAATAGCGACGAAAAATACACCGACGAAACAACGACGACAATAACTGGCCGCAGAACTGACAGATTTTCGTCGCAACTGTGCGACGAAACACCGACGAAATTTTTTCGTCCCAATATAGCGACGCGTCACCGACGAAATTCACTTTGCGACAAGCCGTATCACGACCAACTTTTTTCGTCGCTATTTTGTCGCTATATGCCTGTAGCGACGAAATAGCGACGACTTTTGTTTGTCGCTATATGTCTTTTTTTTTGTGGTGAACGAACGGAGCTCTCGTTATGAATTACCACGATAGACGTATTGTTTGACGACCTCTCATTTTTTTATGAATCTTAACGATATCTTTTGATGTCGTTGAAATATACTTTATGTTGTTTGTATTTAATTAAGAAGTTATGGGACTAGCTGGGTGATTTACATCAATCCACACGTGCTAACTTGAGGGTATTACGGTGTATATATGTTGTAAACTTGAATTTATTTATTTTCCTCTTCCTCGGTCGGGGTATTTGCGTCCGTATACGGGAACTGTATATGATGTGTTTAATGAGAATGAGGGGAGTTTGTGTCTGCTGTTATCTTAACAGATTTTACTGTTTTAAGATTGTTACTATTTTGTTTTTATTTTTAGGGACAGGAGGGCTGTACCTTCCCATCTTTATTAACACCTGCTTGTGGTTTGAGATTATCAGTAATCTTTAAGATATTTCACAGTTTACCATATGTTATACTAAATTTTGCTACCATGTCTAAATTTTCGAATCAAATGAGAAGTAATTACATTTAAGTAAAATATATAGAGCATTTAAATTGCATCACAAGCAATCAAAATCCGTTGAATTGGAATGGAAAACGCAACTATATCGTCATCGAAGCTGAATCAGTCAATGTCTAGCCCCATGCACTTCAGGGAGAATTAAAAATAACCATGAAACTTAATTTTAAAATAAATTAAAAAATGGAAGTCAGCTTCGATTCTGCTAATTGTATGCTACATAATCTAAAACTGTTTACACTGACGGACTACTTTCCTTTCACCACCTCTCTGACCAAAAATCTAAGGTATCCGGTGGAATATTTCGTCGAAAATACGTAGAAGTGCCTGAACCCTATATGCTTATATATATCAGTATGACATTCTTTGGGATTTTGAATGTGTCAAACCCGATCGACCACGTCAAAGCTCCAATTATAATGTTTATTGTATTTGTAACGTTTGACAACTTAGCTTTGACAATGTTATTATAACTCTAAGTATGTTAAACATCAACCATGCGGACTATGTCATCACATGTTTAACAACAATTTAACCCAAATTTATTTATATACTTAAGTTGATTTTCATATATGTCACTTCATCTTTTAATTCATTACTAATTTAGACAAAGGATCCCTACAAGTTGCTTATGTAAGTGTTATCCACCATGTAACACTTCGTCTATTAGATTACAAGTCGGCTCATACAGCAATCGCATCTAATAAAACTGTCTCATGTCATAGAATTTAGAATGGACAATGTCACAATGACCTTGCAGAACTAATGCCATTTGCGTGTGATGATGTCGGATTTATCACCAGTGTAAAAGTCGAAATATCCAAGGTTCAGGCCGTTACTCCTCCGTCAATTGTTCTCTTAGGAAGCCTGAGAAAAGAAAGAAAGCATTAGGGGTCCCAGGGCGCTGCCCCGGGAGAACCCTCCAACGCTCAAGTCAGTTGCGGGCATTTTAGCATGAAGCTTATATTAGAATGATTTGTATGAAACCTGTTTAAGGTCGGCCAGAGTGTATTAGCCGGGTTGAGATGAAAAGTGGTGGGTCTTATCTTTCTGAATTGTTGAGGTTTTGAAAGACTTTTTTCCAAAAGCTTGACCTTCTTTCTGTTGAGGAGGCCCTTTTATACTTAGTGAAGCTAGATGCTGCGTGTCTCAGGTGGATAAAATGAAGACATCTGGCCATCTTGCATGGCAGCCGTGCAGCTGCTAAAGATTGCTGTGTTGGCAACTTCCCTCCGTATGATTGACATCTGGAGAGAGGAGATTGCATGAAGGCCACGTGGCAAACAGCTCTGTGACTATTGTAGTCTGGCCGAGGTCATTAGTCAGAGTCCCGTGGCTGTAATAAACTGTTGAGAGCTCAGGAACCGGGTGCTGCCCGAACTAGGTGTATAACCGACATCCTCTAGATGTCCGAGATGGCCACTTGATTATCCGAGATGACTGGTAATGAGAGGTCGTTATGCCGAGATGAAAGTGACCAGCTCCATAGAACATTGGAAAGCCTTTCGTATCGCTCGTTGTTGGCACCATAAACGGTGGCCCGAGACCAGTGGACAAATCGGATCCAAGGCCGAGCTCAACTCATTGGCCGAGATGGGATGTAACCCGAGTCGGGGATGTGGGCCGAGATGTGATCCTAAGGCCGAGATGAGATTTTTTGCCCCCAGAGGGTGCTGGGACCTTATGATTAAGATGGCCGAGGGGCCCGACAGGCAAAAATGGCTGTGGGGCCCTGTAGCTGAGATGGACTATTTGTCTGCCTGTGATCTGGTCAACCTCCGGGCCGACCCGCCATACTTGGCCATTTTTATGCCTCATTCCAACGTTGACCGTTATTGACTAACGAGGGGTACTTTTTGGCTCATCACTTGCCCCCCAGATTAAGCTGGCCGAGCTGATCTGAGAGGGCAGGCTAATCTGTTCAGATTTTTCTCGAGTTGTCTTCCAAAATGATGACGTGTCAAGATCTAACTAGACCGCTTAACGTATTTATTAGGAGCACAATGTACGATGTGCTAATGATAGCTTTTGGCCGAACTGATCAGTTGTCTCTGACCTGATTCATTCAGTGCGCTACCTTTCTGGCACGCGTCCAATTCTGATTGGCTCAGTCTGCACATTTACTATTCGCGCAGAGCATGAAACGTTACCTGCGCAGCTTTTGGGGCTCCGCCGTTTCACAAATCGAGGGCCATTTATTCCTGACGACTCTTGGGCTGCCGAGGTGATGCCCTATAAATAGGTTTCCTCAGATCATTTCTTCTCTTATTTGCTTTCTCTTTCTTACTCCGGCAATTTAGCTTCTTCTCCGGTGAGCTCTTCTAATTCCGGTGCCTTCCAGCTTTTTCCAGCCTTTGCTCCCTCTTCATTCAGTCGTCTTCATCCTCAATCTCTGTAAGTCTCCTTCCATCTTCATAATGTCTTCTTCTTCCCATGACTCACAGAACCTTTCTGAGGAGGTTCTTACGCCGCCGGAGGCGGAGAGGCCGCTGCTTCTCTGTCATTATCTGGCGGTTCTGCTTTTGCCGATGATCTTCCCATCGGCAGTTTGCTTCCAACCTCCGGGGGCTCTGCTCAATTCAGCAGAGCTCTAACCGTAATCGATTCCTCGCCGGTGCAAGTGAGGGTTGCCCCTGCTGGCGTCTGTAAATCCTCCAGCCCCGATGAGGGATCCTTCTCAATTTTCTGGAGTCATAGAGAGAGGTCGGCCTTCTCCTACTGTTCAAGAAACTTCTACTTCTCTTTCCGTGGCCGACCTGGATAGGATTTGTAAATATTACAAGGTTGATAAGAATCGTTTGGCCCAGTTTTACCTCTGTCGGGCCAGACTGCCTATGATCCTCCCAGGGATTATGAAGCAGTCTATGAAGACTACTTCAAGTCCGGGTTCAACTTCCTGTCCCTGAACCCCTTCTTCGCATCTTGCGGGCTTACGGGCTCAGGCTCCCGCAAATTCAGCCAAATGGCCTTAAACTCATTCTTTGTTACATTCTTTTCTTGAGAATTGTTGAAGTCCCTTTCAATACCAGTATTTTCCGAGCACTTTTTGCATGTCAGACTTCGCAAAGCTGGTATTACTTCAGCAAGCGAACGTCTGGCACTGATTTCCCTTTTGCCACCAACATCCCTACCTCCAATAAGAAGTGGAAGGGAAAATTCTTTTATGTCAAAAGATCCGAGCTGCCGAGCAGAAGTATCTAGAAGGCTGGCAAGGCTGATAACACGAGGCCGAGCCGAGATCACTGCAATGAAGCAGACAGACTTCAAGCCCTTCCTATAGTCATTGACTGGCAGAAGGTGGACTCGGAGATCTGGTTAGCAGCCGACCTGGAGCATTCGGCTGTTGGCAACCTATATTTGCCACTCTCCCCAGACCACTAACCATTGTCCGAGGTGGATATTGTTCTTTTTCTTTCCTGCTATTTTTTTCTTCCTTCAATACTTAACTATTCAGCTCTGAATGCAGGTGCAATGGCCGGCCCTTCTACCCGCCTGGACATGATGGCTGAGACTCAAGCCAGAAAAAGGCTTAGGAGAGAAAGGAGGTTAGCCACACTTGGCTCTGGGGGAGCTTCACTTCAACGGTGCCCCCAGTTTCGAGTGTTGCCCCTGCTGAGCCCGAGCTGGCGGAGCCTGAGCCCGGTAAACCTTTCCTTCGTATGTAAAAATTTTCCAAATGTTTGAAACTTGGGTTCTGACTCATTTTTTTCTGCGCAGCTCTGCCCATCACAATTGTTGACGATGAGTCTGAGGCTGAGATCCAGCCCCGGGCTCCAACTGAATCTGAGACTCCAGCTGACGCTGGTGAGAGTTCTAGCCTTCGCCCCCGGAAGAGGCAGCGGGGTGAAGGCTCTAGTAGGCATGATCCGGAGTCATCTCAACCCCTGGAGATGTTCACTGCTGACCCAGTTGAGGAAATCTTGCCTCAATCAGGTAATGTTCAAGACCCAATCTTGATTGGGTTTTCTGAGGGGGATTCTGCTAGAATCCTGCTGTGGCCGAAAGGCTTAATAGAGCAGCAATCCTGCCTCGGGATCTTCAGAGGTTCAGGGCAACCGACTTCGCGGCCCTGACTAATGCTTATATGTCCAACCTTGCTCTGGTAAGCAAATCTCCTGTTGTGTACTTTACTTATTTGTTAGTGAACTCCTTTTTAATGCTATCTTTTTGAATAGATCCGAGGCCAGGTGATGGAACTGGTTACTCGTAGCAGGGACTTTCTTGGGGAGCTGGCAACTTCAAGAGAGCAATTTGAAGTATCAGAGAAGAAAAGAGCCGAGCTGACCCAGAGAGTTGCTGATTTGGAAACGGGAACCGCCCATCTCCAGAAGAAGGCTGAAGATGCTGAGACGAGGTTGGCCACCTCCAACTCTAAGGTGGATGAGTTGGAGAATAAGGTGGCTGACCTCAAGCTGACCTCCACTCAATCTCTCAATGAGGTTGAGTATTTGAAGAAGCAGAATGCTGAGTTGACGCAGAAGAGCCAAGACGACACAGAGATGATCAACCTTCTGCGCAAAAAATTGATGGAAGCTGAGATCAGGACCATTCAAGATTTCAGAAAGTCCAAATTCTTCGAAGAAAATATGATCCATCTGTAAGGCTCAGCTATGGAGGCCGGCCAGACGAAAGCCATTGATGTTTGCTCTGCTGTCTATCCCGATCTGAACAAAAGTGATCCCCGCCTAGCTGAACTGTACAACCCTCTTGCTGCCCAAGACTTTGAAGAAATGTTCCAAAATTTATGGATGGAGGTGACTTGAGGGACGAAGATCAGGATGATTAGGCTTAGGATTTCTTTTGTTTATCTTTATCAGGGCAAACGTCATCTTGTAATTCAGCTCTTCATCTATGAAAATCTCTTTTTGGCTTAATTGATTCTTTTGTCCTCAGCACTTTTGTTATTACTGCTAACTTTCCATGTCAGTCTTAGTAAACTTGATCAACTCTATTTAAAATAAACTATATGTCGGAGTGAATCCATTGCTAGGCCGAGTTAACTCTCAAACTTATTGTTACCAAGTTCTGACGCCGGCTCTGATTGACCTGATCAGTTTTAACATAATAAGGCAAGCAACTTTTAAATGTAAGATGAACCTGGAACGTCGCTGAGATGAACCAAGAACCGATCAAGTGAAACTTGCGCAGCCTTTGCCGAGATCCAATATGGATGATACTTGGGAATAAATTGTTTTTACCAAGCCTACTCGGTGTACGTTCGCTGAGGTGAATTGCTGGGAAATTTGCCCTCGTTAATCTTACTTCGTCTATTCAGACTTGCTGATCTCATACAGGTTCATCCTTTTCTGGGCACCCGCCTTGGTTTGAACGAGTTTTTCATTTCGCTTAAGAACTTGCTGAAGTCTTGTTTCCTGTAACGGGCTTTTTACCTCAGACCTGCCGAGATGCAACTTCAACCCTTTGACGGGTTTTTGCCTGACTTGCGGAGTTAAATAAGAGGACTCTGTGCTGCCTTGGCCAAGATCCCATTTGGAGGGATAATTTTCTGAGCACATCCACTGTACGCTTAGCCGAGGTGGGATATAGAGGCATCAATACTACCCCCCAACCTCATCCAGATTTGCCAAGACCATACAAGTTCTTATTCAATGGGTTGCCGCCCCACGAAAGCTGAGGTCTTCCAATTCCCTTTAGCGGGCATGTGCCTGGTACTGACCGAGGTCTTTTCCCACCCTTTAGCGGGCGCGTGCCTCGTACGTAGTGAGGTCTTTTGGGCACCCTATAGCGGGCGCGTGCCTCGTACGTGGCGAGGTCTTTGACAAGAAAACTTCTCAGTTCCACAGAGCTATCCACAACATTATAAGTTGGATAAGCAAGCGTTTTATTGCTGAGAAGCTTCATGCACCGAATGGTTAACTTTATCAAGAGCTGTACAGCCAATTATAAGGCCGAACTGGGGGTTTTCGGATGTATACGAAAATTGATCCCCACTTTGAGATCAGTTAACGGTCATGGCAGCCTAACTTGCTATCTTTTCAACTCAGTGCTGCCGCTTGGATTGGCGTCCACCTAGGGGATCGCCTAAGTCGGCTCTACTGTGCAAGTTCAATCTCGGATCGTAAAACGCTGCAGATGGCCGAGCTCAATTTGGCGAGCTATCTCTTTACCGAGTTGCCTACAGTCTTCTGTATCATGCCCTATATCATGGTGATATAGGCAGTAGAGTTGAAGATCCCTCTTATGGAGTGGCCTTGCAAGGGGCTTAGGTTCCTTTGCCAAACTCTTCTTCCTCATATAGGAGAGGATGTGAGCTTTTGAAGCCAACAGAGAGGTCCTTTCTCTGCCCTGACCCCCCATCCGAACTTTGACAGATGCTCTTTCTCGCCGTGAGGCCTGGATATGTGTTCCAGAACTGGAAGGCCGAGATGAGGTCGAAAGGCGTTGTTTGGTCTGATAATCAGACCTCCGTGGTGGGTATCCTGCTTCAGTTATAATCTCGGCTTGACATTCAGAATGATACCCTGGCCGAGATGGAGAAATTCCAGCTGCTGAATACTGATACTGCTAGGAGAGGGTCCACTGGTACCTTCTGTTAAGGCTTTCCCTCTTAGCTCCATAACAGCTTGAAATGCTGCCGGATTTTGAGCCACATAGTGTATCGCCCGCATATGTTCTTCGTATGTGAGGATGATGGGAGTTGAAAACTCTGACTCCTTGGAACATTGTGCGGTCAGAGAAGACTTTTATAGTCTTCTTCGCTCATCTTTCACTCGATAGCTTTCAAGGTTAGCTAAGTGGAGTTTGTTGAAAGTGACTTGGATTGATATTTCGAAAGTAAAAGGACCCGGAGGTTCAAGCGCCCTCCTTCTAGCGCCAATATGATGATGTCGGATTTATCACCAGTGTAAAAGTCGAAATATCCAAGGTTCAGGCCGTTACTCCTCCGTCAATTGTTCTCTTAGGAAGCCTGAGAAAAGAAAGAAAGCGTTAGGGGTTCCAGGGCGCTGCCCCGGGAGAACCCTCCAACGCTCAAGTCAGTTGCGGGCATTTTAGCATGAAGCTTATATTAGAATGGTTTGTATGAAACCTGTTTAAGGTCGGCCAGAGTGTATTAGCCGAGTTGAGATGAAAAGTGGTGGGTCTTATCTTTCTGAATTGTTGAGGCTTTGAAAGACTTTTTTCCAAAAGCTTGGCATTCTTTCTGTTGAGGAGGCCCTTTTATACTTAGTGAAGCTAGATGCTGCGTGTCTCAGGTGGATAAAATGAAGACATCTTGCCATCTTGCATGGCAGCCGTGCAGCTGCTAAAGATTGTTGTGCTGGCTTCCCTCCATATGATTGACATCTAGAGAGAGGAGATTGCATGAAGGCCACGTGGCAAACAGCTCTGTGACTATTGTAGTCTGGCCGAGGTCATTAGTCAGAGTCCGCGGCTGCTGTAATAAACTGTTGAGAGCTCAGGAACCGGGTGCTGCCCGAACTAGGTGTATAACCGACATCCTCTAGATGTTCGAGATGGCCACTTGATTATCCGAGATGACTGGTAATGGGAGATCGTTATGCCGAGATGAAAGTGACCAGCTCCATAGAACATTGGAAAGCCTTTCGTATCGCTCGTTGTTGGCACCATAAACGGTGGCCCGAGACCAGTGGACAAATCGGATCCAAGGCCGAGCTCAACTCATTGGCCGAGATGGGATTGTAACCCGAGTCGGGGATGTGGGCCGAGATGTGACCCTTAGGCCGAGATGAGATTTTTTGCCCCCAGAGGGTGCTGGGACCTTATGATTAAGATGGCCGAGGGGCCCGACAAGCAAAAATGGCTGTGGAGCCCTGTAGCTGAGATGGACTGTTTGTCCGCCTGTGATCTGGTCAACCTCCGGGCCGACCAGCCATACTTGGCCATTTTTATGCCTCATTCCATTGTTGACCGTTATTGACTAACGAGGGGTACTTTTTGGTTCATCAGCGTGCGTTTTGTTATTGTTTGCTCAAACATTACTAACCAAAGTTGTTTTTAGATATTTATTCAAAAATTTGATAAATCACTGAATGAGATTTTTCGTTTATTGCATGTTGGATTGTATATTTTGTATGCGTTGCCTATTTTTCCTAATAATCTATTTCAGAGACATCATCCCTCGTTTCAGCATAGGTTGTTACATACAACAACATTACTCCATTGTTTTAGAGGTTTCTGTCTATGACGGAGTATGGGGGGTCGGATGTACGTGTTGGAGTATGTTAGAGTTTTGATGATTTGCACAATTGGTACTTGGAACGCATGATTAGGCGCTTTATGGAAGTAATTGAAGGTCAGTATACTTCGAACGCCTACATTAGGCGCCTCATGTAGAGGCTCTTGAAACCAGTACACTTCGAACGCCTACATAAGGCGCTTCATGTGTCTTTGGTTGAACTCCAGTACACTTCGAACGCCTACATTAGGCGCTTCATATGAAGTGTCTGGACGCCCGAACACTTCAAACGCTTGTTTTAGGCGCTTCATGTGTCTTGGGAAAAAGCAGTACACTTTGAACGCCGACATTAGGTGCTTCATGTGTACTACCAAGTCAAAAGTATTTTTCTCCCCAAAATGGGCACGTACATCAAGCTATTTTCTGATAAAAGTTAGAACTACTTCGAACAAGCATGAAGGCTTAAATTAGGCGCTTCATGTGACTTCAAACACCTTCAATTGTCCACATAAGGCGCTTTATGTGACATCGAACGCCTGTTCAATTTCACATAAAGTGCTCCATGTCACATTGAACGCTTGTTCAATAAACAGATTAGGCGCTTAATGTGACCAACATTACAAAAGTCTTGTGCTTTACTTTCTAACGTTATTTGACTCTTTGTACCCTCCTCTTTTAGTGATATTTTCACAGTGTCTCTCTCATTCTTGAAGAAGTCAGATTTCCTTTTCTAGCTTTCAACAAGAGGCTTCTCCAAGAAAGTTCCTACAAGCCAAAGGGAGATCTCCAATGAAGAGGACATGCCATCAAAAGAAGAAAAAGCTCATTATTGGCTTTGCAGTGATCTCAAACGGGCAGAACTTCAAAGGAGATAAAACAAGGGTTTTATCTCATTCTTCTCCAACTTTCTACACTTTCAAGCTCTCAAGTTTTCTCTCAAAGTTCAAGCTCTCAAAATAGTTGTAAACATTGTATATTTACTTTATTGTTGAGAGTTGTGTTTGTAACAAGAATAAGAAAAGTCTTCTTCTTGGTGAGTAAAATTGTGAGAGGTGAAGTAGATTATTGGTCAAGAAGCTAGGGTGCTTCTTGTTTGAGAAATCTAGACCTTGGAGGGTTAGTTGATAGTGTTGTGATTCACTATACTCCCTACAAGATTTCTTTGAGGGCAAAGAAGATCTTTGGAGGCTAGACTTCAAAGGGTTAGATTTCTTGGTTGTGGTCTAGACGTGTGGCCTAGTTATTTTTGGATTCTGTTTCTTTGCTTGTTGTTTCCCCATAGAAATAACAATTCTCCTTTCAAAATCCTTCTTGTGAAAAATCAAGAAGGTAGAGGAGTAGAGTCATTTGACTTAAAACTCTATACATTTGTGTTCTTTAAGCTTCCGCAAAGTCTTTATTCTTTTCAAGAACACACCCAAGTATTGATTGCACTCAAAAACGAAAATTATCAAAGAAAAGATCCATACTTGATGAACATACTATTCAACCCTCCTTCTAGTGTGTTCTAAAGGACCTAACAATTGGTATCAGAGCAAAATCTTGAGTATTTGAGTTCAAATAGCAAGATTTGATCTTTAAAGCATGGATCCCTTCAGATTTGATGATGCAAGTTCTCCAAGTAGTGATGATTCGAGAAGAAGAAGAAGACAAGAGTCACTACTCCCTTCTATCTCAAGTGTACATGTCAAATACCCACGTTTGACCATGTGAACTTCCCAAAAGACAAGAAAGCCTTCTACCAAAAGAAGAAGGTTCTACAAGCAGAAATAGCTCATTGGGAAAGCTTATTGTTCGGATCCGAAAGCGATAACGATGAATGAGAATCTAACACTCACGAAGGCCAGTGACGATGATCTCAACAAGGAGTTCTATTCTCTTATGGCCATCAAAGACGACTTGGAGGTATGCATTACATCCTCACATTATAGATTAATAGATGAAAGAGATGACTTAGTGCAAGAAATTGACTTCTTAGAACTAAAATATACTCGTGTCAAAAAGAATTTAAAGCATGTATATACGAATACAATGACACAGTAGAAAATCATATTGCATTGCAACTTGAGTATGATATTTTGTTAATAATGCATATGATAGCACAAGAGAAGAAGCATGATTTGATAAAATCAAGCATCTCTCACAAAACCTTTGAGAATGAGAATTCTCAAAAGAAAAGTGCAAATAAATCTAAGTTAGTCAAAGACACATCCGCACCGAGCATGGAACCTAAGGTTAAATCTAGTGTTTTGTATGCGTCTAAAAAGGGAAAAACAAATGAACAAGCATCACACTTCAAGGAGTCTAAGACTTCCTTGAATAAGCAAAGACACATGCCTAAGGGAAAGGCAAGCTCAACAAAGGTGTCAAAGACTTTGTCGAATCTGTGAAACAAAAATCCTCATTGATGCCAATGGAGGTTGTCCCTAAACGGGATTCACGGAATGTGCCAATGCACAAGCATGATAATCATCATTATCCACACAAACACATTCCTACATGGTTTCATTGCAATAAGAAGGGTCATGTAGAAAGAATGTGTAGAGCTAAAAATGATAAATACTCTTATTCACACAAACACATACCACATGCTTTTATTGTAATAAAAAGGGTCATGTAGAAAGAGTGTGTGGAGCTAAAAACAATCAACATTCTTATACATACAAACATATGCCTACATGTTTTTACTGTAATAAAAAGGGTCATGTAGAGAGAGTGTGTGGAATCAAAATAATAAGAATCTTGTGTGGATCCCTAAAGGCGAAGTGAAGGTAACTAACCTTCAAGGACCCAAAACAAAAAGGGTACCAATATCATATGGTTCATTTGCCCTTGCACAATGGAGAAAGCGAAAACAAGAATTCAAATGGGTCGTGGACAGTGGGTGTTCCAACCATATGACGGGAGACAAAAGTCTCTTCCATAGACTCACTATGCAAGATGGAGGAATTGTCCACTTTGGAGGTAGCAAAGCCAAATCAAAGGACACGGTATTGTGGGCAACAATTCCTTCTCTCTTAGTGATGTCTATATGTTGTAGGACTAAAGTTTAACTTGATAAGTGTCAGTCACTATGTGATGCTAATTATGAGGTAACGTTTTTGAAAACAGTGTGTTGTGAAAAAGGATAATACTATCTTATTTGAGGCTTTGCGTTTCAAAATATTTACAAACTTAGCATCAATGATTTGGTTTCTCAAAATGTTCTTGCCTAGTTGCTAAAAATGATTTGACGCAACTATGCATAGACGTCTCGGACATGTATGTTTCAAAACATTTAAATTTATTTGCGAAAACAATAAAGTCCGAGGCCTTCCAAAAATGAGTTTCGAAAATCATGACTTATGTGACACATGTCAAAAGGCAAAGCTTGTGAAAACAATCTTTAAACCAAAGACAAACATATCCACCTCCAAACCCCTACAATTACTACATATGGATTTGTATGGGGATGTTGGAACAAAAAGTTTGGGTGGTAAACATTATACCTTCGTGGTAGTAGATGACTATACTCGTTATACATGGATGATGTTTCTTGCTAAGAAAAATGATGCATGTAGTGAGTTTATGAATTTAAGTAGACGATTGAAAATCATGGGTGACACCATTAAAACCATCCGTAGTGATCGAGGTGGTGAGTTTGATGGTGAGTTCGAAAGGTTTGTGAATCCAAAGGATACTCACATGACCTTTCAGCACCTAGAACTCCACAACAAATGGTGTGGCCGAACGAAAGAATAGAACTCTACAAGAAATTGTGTAGAGCAATGTTAAATGAGTTGGTTTGCCAAATATTTTTGGGCCGAAGCGGTAAATGCCGCTTCCATGTGATTAATCGTGTATATTTGAGACCATACCTAAATGTGACCCTTATGAGCTTTGGAATGGAAAAGTTCCCAACATTGGGTATTTCAAAGGTTTGGTTGCAAGTGTTTCATACTTAATATCAAGACACTTTGGACAAACTTGACCTCAAAGCGGATGAAGGTATCTTTTAGGTTATGCCTCAAATAGTAAAGCATTTCGTGTTTTCAACAAAAGGAGTCAAAAGGTGGAAGAATCAATCCATGTTAAGTTTAATGAGTCACTTAATGACGAACCTAAACTTAATGAGGATTGTGAAGAAAATGAAGATGTGACTCCTCAAGAAGAAATTCTTGAGGATATTCCTATGGTGTTCATCAACAAGAGATTGTTGATGATCTCCAAATGGAAACATCTTCATTGATTTGAGAGTAGAACCTATTGAAGGTACTCCTCCACCTAGTGTGCATGAACTTAGTGAGTCAAATAGAAATATTTCTCATACTCATAGTGTTGATACACAAAATGTAGAAAATGCATCGCATGTTCCGGAAAATGAGATCATTTGAGTGATGAAGTTTCGTCACTTCCGGAAAGTGATCATGAGGAAGTTGGAGGAGATGTCTCCAACCTTCCTAGATCATTTAAGCATAAAAGTTCTCACCCACACGAGTTGGTCATAGGTGATTTGAATAGGGGTATCACCACAAAGGCAATATAGAGAGAATGCATTTCTCTCTTATAGAGCCTAAAAAGTCAAAGATGCACTTCTTGATGAAAATTGGATCTTGGCTATGCAAGAAGAATTAAACCAATTTGAGAGAAGTGATGTTGGGAGTTGGTTCCAAACCACATGATCATCCTTTATTGGTACGAAATGGGTATTTCGTAACAAGATGGATGATCAAGGGAATGTCACTAGAAACAAGGCTAGATTAGTTGCTCAAGGATACTGTCAAGAAGAAGGTATCGATTTTGATGAGACATTTGCACCCGTAGCACGGCTTGAAGCTATTAGAATGTTATTAGCATATGCTTGCTATAAGATTTTAAACTTTACCAAATGGATGTTAAATCGCCTTCTTGAATGGTGTTATTCAAGAAGAAGTGTATGTTGCACAACCTCCCGGGTTTGAATGTCATGATTCACCACATCATGTTTTCAAACTTAAAAAGGCTCTTTATGGCTCAAACAAGCTCCAAGAGCTTGGTACGAGAGGTTAAGTACTTTTCTTCTTAATAATGGATTCTCAAGGGGTAAAGTTGACACTACTTTGTTCATAAAAGAACAAGGTAGAAATCAATTAATTGTACAAGTATATGTTGATGATATTATTTTTGGTGCTACTAACAATTGTCTTTGTGAGCAATTTGCTAGTTTAATGCAAGGTGAATTCGAGATGAGCATGATGGGAGAACTAAATTACTTCCTTGGATTACAAATCAAGCAAACCGAAGATGGGTGTATTTCCCAAACCAAATACACAAAGGACTTGCTCAAGAAGTACAATTTGGTGAAGAAGAGAAGAAGTAAACACACCAATGAGCACAAGTGCCAAGCTTGACAAGGATGAGAAAGGAAAGCATGTCGAGGTAACCTTGTATCGTGGCATTATAGGTAGTCTACTTTACTTAACTGCGAGTAGACCCGATATTTTACATGCAGTGTGTTTATGTGCTAGATTTCAAAGTGATCCTAGGGAAATGCATCTAATTGCGGTAAAACGTATTCTTAGATACCTTAGATGTACTTTGAAATTTGGGCTATTTTATCCTAAAATGCATGTTTTGATTTAAGAGGATATTGTGACTCCGATTATGGGGAGTCTTGTTGATAGAAAGAGCACTCGGAACTTGTCAGTTTCTTGGAGATTGTCTTGTTTCTTGGTTTTCTAAGAAACAAAACAGTGTTTCTCTTTCTACGGCGGAATCCGAATATGTGTCGGCCGCCTCTTGTTGTGCACAATTGTTATGGATGACAAACACTTTAAATGATTATAACATTCACTTCTCCAAAGTGCCTTTTGTGTGATAACACGTCTGCTATCAATATTGCACAAAATCCCGTCCAACATGGACTAAGCACATTGAAGTGAGATATCATTTCATCGTGACTGTGTACAAAAGAACTTGGTTAGTGTGGAATTTGTTCCTACAGTCCAATTAGCAGACATATTCACGAAACCTTTACCTAGTGATGTATTTGCATCTATAAGAAGTAGGTTGGGGTTGCTCAACATGGGTTGATAATAACCCATCTTGAGTTTTGAGCAAGAAAATTTTCAAAATTTTCAAAGTCAGTATACATAAGGCGCTTCATCACAGTTAGTTCAGGCGTTCAATGTAACATTAAGCGCCTGATGCTAAGGATGTCACGTGTTCAAAGTGACATCAGGCGCCCTATGTTCCTTTACACAAGCGTTCGAAGCTGGTTTGAGTGCTTCATCCAAAGTAGTTCACTTGTTCGAAGTGACATTAAGCGCTTAATCCAGTCATCCACAGCCGTTCCAAGTGACTTCTGGCGCTTTATCCTAGTTTATGAAGTCGTTCAAAGTCACTTTAGGCGCCTAAACCTTAATTCTTCATTGTCAATCCAGGCGTCTCTTCAGCTTTTCACGCTAATCAACAGACATCCTGCTGCCATTCCTCTTTCTTCCCCACGTTTTCCCACTTTCTCCACTTCCCAACGTCTAATCTTCTTCCTCTCACCTTTTCATCTTCCTCCTCCACTTCATCTTCCTCTCCAAATTTTTCATCTTCCCTATTAACATTTCCACTCCTCCACTATCTTCTTCATAAATCACCCAGTCCCTTCCTTTTCCCCTCCTTATTTAAATTCCATCTTTTTCTTCACAATACTTCACTTAATCCACCCTATTCACTCTCTTCACACATATTTCCAACTTCCTCTCTCCTCAAACGCTTAATCAAACTCTCCCAAACGGCATCTGCAGGACCATCTAAGCGCCCACGAAGCCAAAAACACAAACAATCTGCCAGCATTGTTGAACCTTAATAACTTATCTCTATTCGCGAAGGGCTATCCAAGAAAAATTTTCCTTGGATGAAAAAATTAGATTCAGACGTTACAAAACCACCTCCCATCTCTTACTTCAAGAGTGGACCTGCAAAAAAGACCAGTGGTGCCTCTAAAACTTGTTCAGATTACCGACTTTACTGAGGAACACAACACAAATCAAGTCATCTCCTTGCTTGATTATCAAGGCTGGATGACTCCTTGGTCTAGACAAGATATGATGAAATTCTCCGAGATTACACTATGCTCTTTTATGCAAACATGTGGATAACTCCACAATCTGAGTCCCAGCAATTCACTCTGAACACCGTTGTTGCTGGTACACCCCTCATTTTTCTATCCAATAAATATGTGATGTTCTTGAAGTCAGAAATGAGGGGTTGTCAGATTTCTCTGTATTTTACTGGAGCAGTAGGTACGGTGTTCGGGAGCAGGATGTGAAGTTTGACGTGGGATATCTTCCCATAAAGAAAACTCAGAATATGCCTCTAGTGGACCGTATTCTGTTGGCTGTAGTAACCTATTGCGTCAATGGTAAGTTTACTAGAAATCTAAGAAACATGGATTTCTACGTTGCTTATCGTCTCAAACATAAGACTCAGCTTAAATTGCATGGATTCTTGTCGAAGTCATGACGGCGGCACTACGGAAAGGTTCAAAAGCCTTACCTTTGCAAATATTGTCACTATTTTAATGAAGTTCAAGGGTATTGTTATACCTGATGGCGATTTGACAACGATGGCAAAGACTGACTTCTACGATAATTTCAACATTGCTCAAACCGTTGATTCTCATAGAAGGAAAGCCACCACAATTCCCGACATCAATGATGAGGTCGATGAAGGACCTCACGAAGGTGCTGGTGATAACAATGAGACAACATTTCTATCACGCATTGAAGCACATGAACGGACTGTTCAACAGTTGAAACTTCGTGATGAAGAGCATGAAGCTTGTCATGCGCGAAATAAATATCGCATGACAGCTTTCAAAAATGCTCTCCTGTATATCAGTCTGGGGGAGCTTCCTCCTGATTTTGATGATTTAGGGGGAGGAAGTGGTGCTGGTACTGGTGGTGTTAATACAGGCTGTAGTGGTGCTGGAGGATCCATAAGCAGATTCGCTTATTTGCATCAAGTGGTGGAGGTTTAGGTTTTGGAGGTTGCACACCTCCAGGTGGAGGTGTTAGTGGTGCTTAATTGAAATTTTTACTTGCATTAAATTCTCGTTTTTTAAGTTAAATTAATTTTATTTCAATGATGGTAAGACTAAACAATGCTAATGTTCTGATTGGGTAATTCATCAAGTTCAAAAGTTATGCATAAAGTGAGGGGAAGCATAGTTAAGAGGGAGCTAACTTTAAAAGTTATGCACAGTGTGAAATCATCAAAAAGAGGAAGAATGTTAGAATATGTTAGAGTTTTAATGATTTGCACAATTGGTACTTTGAACACATGATTAGGCGCTTTATGTGAAGTGATTGAAGGTCATTATACTTCGAACGCTACATAAGGCGCCTCATGTAGAGGCTCTGGAAACAAGTATACTTCGAACGCCTATATAAGGCGCTTCATGTGTCTTGGTTGAACTCCATTACACTTCGAACTCCTATATTAGGCGCTTCATATAAAGTGTCTGGACGCTCGAACACTTCGAACGCCTACTTTAGGCTCTTCATGTGTCTTGGGAAAAAGCAGTACACTTTGAACGCCTACATTAGGCGCTTTATGTGTACTCCCAAGTCAAAAGTACTTTCCTCCTAAAATGGACACGTACATCAAGCTACTTTCTGATAAAAGTCAGAAACTACTTCGAACAAGGATGAAGGCTGAAATTAGCGCTTCATGTGACTTCGAATGCCTTCGATTGCCCACATAAGGCGTTTTATGTGACATCGAACGCCTGTTCAATTTCACATAAGCGCTCCATGTCACATTGAACGCGCCTGTTCAATAAACAGATTAGGCGCTTCATGTGACCAACGTTAGAAAGTCTTATGCTTTACTTTCTAACGTTTTTGACTTTTGTACCCTCCTCTTTTTTGTGATATTTTCACAGGGTCTCTCTCATTCTTGAAGAAGTCAGATTTCCTTTTCTAGCTTTCAACAAGAAGCTTCTCCAAGAAAGTTGCTACAAGCTAAAGGGAGATCTCCAATGAAGAAGACATGCCATCACAAGAAGACAAAGCCCATTATTGGCTCTGCAGTGGTCTCAAACGGACAGAACTTCAAAAGAGATAAAACAAGGGTTTTATCTCATTCTTCTCCAACTTTTACACTTTCAAGATCTCAAGTTTTCTCTCAAAGTTCAAGCTCTCAAAATAGTTGTAAACATTGTATATTTTACTTTTGTTGAGAGTTGTGTTTGTAAGAAGAAGAAGAGTCTTCTTCTTGGTGAGTAAAGATTGAGAGAGGTGAAGTAGATTGTTGGTCAAGAAGCTAGGGTGCTTATTGTTTGAGAAATCTAGACCTTGGAGGTTAGTCAATAGTGTTGGTGCACTATACTTCCTACAAGATTTCTTTGAGGGCAAAGAAGATCTTTGGAGGCTAGACTTCAAGGGGTTAGATTTCTTGGTTGTGGTCTAGACGTGTGGCCTAGTTATTGTGTTGGATTTTTTCTTTGATTGTTGTTTCCATAGAAATAACAATCCCCCTTTCAAAATCCTTCTTGTGAAAAATCAAGAAGGTAGAGGAGTAGAGTCATTTGACTTAAACCTCTATACATCTTTGTGTTCTTTAAGCTTCCGCAAAGTATTTATTCTTTTCAAGAACACACCCAGTATTGATTGCACTCAAAAACGAAAATTATCCAAGAAAATATCCTACTTGGTGAAACACTATTCAACCCCCCTTCTAGTGTGTTCTAAGGGACCTAATAGTATGCAGAAAAACGCAGAGATTGTTTTCCGATGAACCATAATGAAGATTGCGTCAAGCTGTGTCGATCAGCTGCTACTTCACAATATAAGAACCGCAGCCAATTTAGTGAGTTATTTTGCTTTATTCCATCATATTCCTAAGTCAAAAAAGATGTGTCCTTGACTCTGTTGATGTTTAGATATTACTTCCAAAAAGTCATGTAAATGAATACATCAAAAAATTAAGATTTGTGTCAGAATTTCAGATGCGGAGAGTTTAGAATTGGAATCATGAGTTTTGTGCATTTGTGTAGAACACATTGTAAAATATGGAAGCATAAATGTGAGTAGAAGAGTAGAAATTGGAGGCTGAAATTAAAATTTTATTCAGACTTCCTGAGAACTTACACTATTTGAATGTATATGAGTTTGCCTTTATAAGGCTTGGAAGATGTAAGAAACCTCAAGCAACCAACGGTTATATAACAACTATATTCTATTTACAATACTTTCTTTAATCCATTGAGCTAGTGGATTATGTACAATATATTCGTATGAGCTTTCTTTTATGTATTTTCTGGGTTTGTGTCATTGCTCTATTCATATTTTGGGTGCTGCCTTTGAGACTCGTATTTTTCTAAGTGTTTTAGCTCGGCAGTGCAGTCCCTTTGTTGCTGTCAATATCCTTGTTATGCTCTATTGTGATCAACACAACTTGACACATCTGCTTGTTAATTTATTTGCCTTCACCTTGTCTCCTATCTCGGCATCCCATCTCGATGTTTTAGTGTCTTCACTTCGTCACCTCGACTCGGTGTTCTTTCCTTTAGCTCAGCTCCTTTATCACCTCGACACTTCTCATTTTAGCTCACCTCGGCACTTCTTATTTTGGCCTTCTTATTTTGGCTTCATTACATCTCGACTTCTTCGTCTCGGCTCTCCATTCTTCACCTCGTCACTTTATCATATTACCTCGATATTGCATTCTTTCAGCTTGGCACTGCATCCTTTCACTTCGGGACTGCATATTTTAGCTCGGCACTTTATCCTTAGCTCGAGCACTGTCCTCACTTTGGCTTGGCAGCTCGGCTCAGCACTCCTTTACTTCTGCCTTCACTTCAGCTATGCACCTCAGCTCGGCTAGTCACTTTGCTTTTTCTGCCTTCACTTCAGCTAGTCACCAGCTCGGCTAGTCACTTTGGTTATTTCTGCAGACGATTTTTCAACCGATTGTGTATGAAAATATAAGTGAATCGGAAACGTTACTAAAACTAAATTTTTTTTGCGTTCTATACAACACCAATTCATACCAATCCATTGACTTGAAGATTTTCCTTTCTAGCATTTGTCAACCCAAAATCCTATGTAGGGTGGCAGGGGAAGAGGAGTGCAAGGAGAGGTAACAATATCTATTTAGATCTATAGAAAGCAACAAAAAAATTCAGAGATTTTTAATTTGTGCAAAGTGTTTATTAATCTAGGATCTTATATATTGCTGTCACACCTCATAAAAAATATGATAATAACATGAATAATAAAAATGTGATATTAAAAAAAACTTTTCAAATAACCCATCATTAATACCATTAAATTATTCCATATCCTAATTAATCAAGAGTGATGAACTTTCACCCTCTATTAAATATAAAAAGGCCAAATGGCCAAATATAAAGGAAGAAGAAAAAGTGAAGTTACCGTGGGGTTGCTGAGAATGAACAAAAGGAAAAGAGAAAAGGGAGGAAGAGAAAGGAAAAAGGAAAAGAAGGTGGAGAAGGAAGCCTACACCACCCCTACCACCACCAACACCACCACATCACCACCATTAATCTTAGACTACAATTAAGAGGTAGGTGACCCTCTCTTTTTGGGTTAATTTCATATATGTGATTATTTGTTATTTGTTTATATTATTGTTTCATTTAACATCTTATAATTCAAGCTAACATGTTATATGTTCTAGTTGCTTCATTTGTTGCATAAAATGTTTTGCGTGTGGTTATAGTTTTTTTATGTTCAGCTGGAAAGAAATGTGTGTATATATATATAATAAACTGTTTAGAGTGTACTTCATGTATTAGAATTATAAAGGGTTTTAGGAAAAATTGGTATATTACATATAGAAAAGAATTAAATTAAAAATTATTGATTAAATGAATAAGCTTTGGCTGCTTTGGATTCATATGTGTAAGTATATTTTGAAGTTTAAGTTAAAGAGTTGTAATTTGATTAAAATTAGAATTAGGAGTAAGGTTATTTGGGTTTTAGGAAGAATTTAAATTTGTGTAGGTTGAGAAGTTAAAATAAGGGGGCTGAAACAGTTTTGGTCTGGGGGTAACAGGGAGCCCATTTCAGCAGGTTTTAAAATAATAATAAAGCAGGCCAAGAAAAAAAATAAGAGAAAATATTTGGGCAGGGCGCGTACTGCGTGGGCTGGCGCGTTTGACAGGAAAAAGAAAAGAGGGTTTGGTTTGGGCTACTTAATTATAAGATGTGTTGGGTTTAATTTAGGGGAAAAGATTTATCTAGTTAAAATATAAAAGGAAAAGAAAACTATTTGGTTATATATAGGGCTGGAAACTAGCCGAACGAGCCGAGCATTGCGTTGTTCAAGCTCTGTTCATTTAACTTAGCGAACGAGCCGAGCTTGTTCGTTTATTTAAACAAACATATTTACTTGTTCAAGCTTGGTTCGTTTAACTCACGAACAACATTAACGAGCCGAACACCTTAAACGAACGGTGCCACTTACCGAGCCCGAACAGAAAAGGTGTGTCAAGCTCTGTTCATTAACCTTTTATCCGAGCCGAGCTCGAGCTCGAGCTCGAACCAAATGAGCCAAACAACCGAACGACTTGGTTCATTTACAGCCCTAGTTATATATATAAATTAAAACAACAGAATTCTTTAATAGAAAGAAAATGTTTTCGGTAAATAAATAGAATAAGGAAAATAATAATAATAAATTAAAAAACTGAATATTAAATAATATAAAGAAAAAAAACAGGTTTCGGTTGTTTCTAAAAAAATAGTAATATTAAAATATATTGGATATATTGAAATGTACATGAACATAAATATACAAAAATAATTGAAGATAGTTTGGGAAACCAAATTAGGTAGTTTTCACCAACTAATTTTATAAAGAGAAGGAAATAAATAAAGGATAATTATTATGTTAAGGATAATAAGAAGAAACACGAAAATGAGAACGCAGGAAAGAGGAAAATAAAAGAATGTGGTAAGTGGTTTGGAAAAATAATTATTGATATATGATGTGTGGGAGTATGCATGCACGTATATATGTAAGTGTATGGACGCGGGCATATATGAGTATGGATGCACCGGATTACGTATGATTATGCATTTGCATTCATAGCACGAGCATTTCATTGGCCCATGTGTCGTGTTGCCCTATGAGGCGTGTGGCCCTACGAGGCGTGTTGTCCTATGGGGCGTGTGTCCCTATGAGGCGTGTGGCCCTATGAGGCGTGTGGCCCGACGGGAAGTGTGGCCTGACGAGGCGCGTGGTAGGATCACCTCGAGGTTCACGCATTGCACAGGTAGAGAGACAGGCATTTGTATGTGGAGATGTCGTTGCGTGTGACACAAGCATGCATCATGACATCGCATAATAGTTGTGTTGTGCTTTTATTTATTTACTTAGTTATTCATGCCTATACATGTGCTACGTGCTATTTATTGCCATATATGAAATTGTTCGGAAGGAGGTGGAAACCTACTGGTTGATATTTCTATATCACTCACCCCTTTATTTTTCCCCAGGCGAGCAGGAGTACGACTACATATACATAGAAGACGGAGCTGAGTTAAGGCAGTGGGGTAGTTAGAGCCAGAAGATGTTTTCTATGTCAGTTTATTTCTTTATGTTGAAATGTAATAATGAACTTAGACACGGTACTTACCTGATGTTGGATTTGGAATGTTGAAATAAAATAAATGTTTATTTTATTTATTTCGTTTCCGCTGCGAGATTTTTCTACGTCCCTGCTGACGTGTAAGAGAATTTAGCAACGCTTTGTAGTTCTCATAGCGGACTACGTCGGGTGCACCGTTTCCGATGTAGGGTTCGGGAGTGGGGCGCTACAGGTGGTATCAGAGCCGAGGCTCCAGATCTGCCTCAGAAACGCAGGATTAACTAGATCACTTAGACATAAGCTCTGATCTTTTCCTTAAAATGACGATTTTACCTCTAATGAACAAAGTAGATTTAAGAGATGATCTTAGAGTTAAGTCATGGTCAAGTTAAGGGGTGTGAGAGCGTTAGTTCGTCTTTCTCTATTTGTTTAGCAATTTTGCCCTTAAACTTTTGCATGCACCCCATAAGTGATTAGAAATTCCTACAATACCCCTTAACTTAGCCTGAATCAAATAAATAAATAATTTCGGCTGTTCTCAATACCATAAAATGCCGATAAGTCGTGAACAAGCCAATACTAACCACCCAAATCAGGGGTTATTCCCTAAACACTTACGGGTGCCATGGTCACAATGACCAAAATCCTAGAACAACGGCAGCAGCTACTGAATTACCAGACATCCCGATCCCTTGGACTTAATTTCAGGATGAGTTCAAGAGGTACTATGTATTGACAGTGCGATCTTCTGAACATGGCTTTGGATCCACTGCGGAAACGTAGCTTTTGCCATGATCTTAGAAATTAAGTTACGGTGTTGCTCCTAAGTCATAATCTTAGACATAAGTGATGATCCTGAACATAAGTATTGATTTAGCCATAAGTGTCGATTATATACGATTTATGATTTAGAAATAGGACGTGATAATAGACGTAAGAATCATGATACTAAGATACTAAGCGCGATCCTAAGAAATAAGTTATGACCTCAGATTTAAGGATGCGATTGGTTAAGGGACACGTATACCTAGGGTATACTATGTGACTTTACTTGTTTGCCTTATTTAAGTTTTGATCATAACCCCTGCACGTTCCCTAAGCTGTGATCCTAGTGACCCTAGTTGAATACTACATAATTAAGTTGTATGGGTTATAGTATTAATCAAAATACCTTACTGCGAATGTTAGTTGACATATTAATGGAATAGGAAATTATTCAGGCTGCCTTACCAAAGCAGTAGCATGAGACCAGTACCATCGGGGTACTCGAAGCGGGTCATGCCTCTACTTTGGCAGTAGTGTCTGAATTGAGACCATAGCTACTGAGAAATGAATTATAATAGTATAATGGATATTAAGACATGATTTATAGTAAAAGGATAAAAACTAAGTAATGACCCACAAGCAATATAATCAGTAGAGTTTAGTAAGGGACATGGTATAAAGGAATTTATAGTATAGAGTTAAGATGTTAAAATTTAGAGTTATTGTGTAGGACGACGATGTTAGCTGCATTAGAGTTTGTGAACGGTAGCAAAAAGGCGTGAAAGGCTATAACAAGTACATGGGAATGATGAATATTCGTTACAAATTTCTTTTAGTTAAATGTGGATTTATAGAAACATCGAGTTACTTGGCTTGAATCTGGTAGGCTTGAAATAGAGTGGGCATGAACAAGTAGTGGTTGTCTTCATATAAACTAGAATCAAATTAGTGGTTCAAATAACCAAGTAACGAGATACAGTGGATCAGTTTGGCACGCAAAAGCATGGTAAATTAGAATTTCCTAAGTCAATAATAGTTAGTGTGCCATGCTAGGGTTGGACAACTTAAGTGAAAGATTTTTAAGAAATGGTACATAGGTGGATTTTTCACTAACATTAAGGGATGACCTAGAAAAACAAATATACGAAGTATTGGACTATTATTTTTTTTAAACGTTTTCGTATAAGCACGTACACCAAGACATTGTATACTCCAAATGTATTTCAACGATTTTTGTTACTAAACATTTCAACTAGTTCCAATTGTTGACATATTACTTTACAAGACTATATTTCTCTCCAAATTTGTATATCAACATAATGAAATTTCAACTACTTTGACAACTCTGGAAGATAGATGTATTTTTAAACGTCAATGTTTTCAAAGAACCATATATTTACATATTTCTTATACTTCTTGAATTTCCGTTTAGGCACATTGATTTTTCTAAAATAAATCTATTTGTCAACCATCGACATTGCAAGTATCGTATTATTTAATGCTTGTCAATAGATTCATCTGCTTACGAGGAACGTATTTAATTTCGTGAAGCGAAGATAGTTTCAACATATATATAGATTTTTTTAAAAAAACGAGAAGTACCTTATCCATATTTTTTATGAAACTTTATAGTTGTTGAGTTTTCAACTGTTTCATTTTGCGAAACAAAACATAGTTTTCAGAATTTGGAAAAAGAAACTGTACTAAAATCATTTTGTTAAAAAAACAACTTTGCGATTGTTGTGTTTCAAGTGTTTTAAAGCAATTTCATCGAAATACTTTTGCGAAGTCAGTTGTACCATTATCTTACGAATGGTTATTTGAGGCACTGCTTTACAAAAATAAATATGATACCGTGGGTCTTGTGTTTGGTAAAAAAAATTTAGAATGTATATTATTTCAAAACAGTTAGAGCTATAGTTTCGTAAACTACTTTAAAGCGAAGGAAATATGTCCATGCACATACTTTGTATACTAGGTGTTGATGTTATATCTGAGAAAAGTAAGGACATGATCATAGACCTAGCTCATAAGTACATAAGAATTTATTTTAAGACTTGATTCTATATCTATGAAGTGTAATGGGTAATAAATCGGAGGACTTGATGGATATTTTAGACATGTATTTATTTTGGACATGTAACTAGAATATGAATCATAAATGACAAGTTAAAAATTTGGAATTGTAGACTATAATAAATTGAATGATACACCTCAAATGGTAAAAATGAAGGTTTATAAGTTCTTATTATAGAAAATTAAGTTAAAGATTATAGTAAACCTAGGAACTGATTTTAGAGAGCGGCTGATGGCCGCCGATACAAGTACGTTATACACCGACAAGTGGGTTATAGAACCCTGGTATGATGACAATACCCTTAAGTTGACTCGATAATCATAGGTAGATTCGGTTATGATCTTAAATAAGCGAAGGGAAATGGATTAGAAATTACTTATATGTGTACAAAGAATGATTCTGAGGATTTAGTCCAATGTCGATAAAGTGTAATGTGAACATATCAACATTTGCAATGGATGTATAATTTGATCATTATATAGGAGGATGAATCAAGTAGAACCATATTAAGCCATTAATTACACCATACACCAGTTTCGAGGACGAAACTTATTGTAAGGGGGTAGACTGTCACACCTCGTAAAAATATAATAATAACATGAATAATAAAAATGTGATATTAAAAAAAATTCAAATAACCCATCATTAATACCATTAAATTATTCCATATCCTAATTAATCAAGGGGGATGAACTTTCACCCTCTATTAAATAAAAAGGCCAAATGGCCAAATATAAAGGAAGAAGAAAAAGTGAAGTTACCGTGGGGTTGTTGAGAATGAACAAAAGGAAAAGAGAAAAGGGAGGAAGAGAAAGGAAAAAGGAAAAAGAAGGTGGAGAAGGAAGCCTACACCACCCCTACCACCACCACCAACCCACCACATCACCACCATTAATCTTAGACTACAATTAAGAGGTAGGTGACCCTCTCTTTTTGGGTTAATTTCATATATGTGATTATTTGTTATTTGTTTAAATTATTGTTTCATTTAACATCTTATAATTCAAGCTAACATGTTATATGTTCTAGTTGCTTCATTTGTTGCATAAAAATGTTTTGTGTGTGGTTATAGTTTTTTATGTTCAGCTGGAAAGAAATGTATATATATATTATATATATATATATATATATAAATATAAACTATTTAGATTGTACTTCATGTATTAGAATTATAAACGGTTTTAGGAAAAATTGGTATATTACATATAAAAAAGAATTAAATTAAAAATTATTGATTAAATGAATAAGCTTCGGCTGCTTTGGATTCATATGTGTAAGTATATTTTGAAGTTTAAGTTAAAGAGTTGTAATTTGATTAAAATTAGAATTAGGAGTAAAGGTTATTTGGGTTTTAGGAAGAATTTAAATTTGTGTGGGTTGAGAAGTTAAAATAAGGGGGCTGAAACAGTTTTGGGCTGGGGGTAACAGGGAGCCCATTTCAGCAGGTTTTAAAATAATAATAAAGCAGGCTAAGAAAAAAATAAGAGAAATATTTGGGCAGGACGCGCACTGCGTGGGCTGGCGGATTTGACAGGAAAAAGAAAAGAGGGTTTGGTTTGGGCTACTTAATATATAAGATGTGTTGGGTTTAACTTAGGGGAAAAGATATTATCTAGTTAAAATATAAAAAGGAAAAGAAAACTGTTTGGTATATATATAAATTAAAAACAACAGAATTCTTTAATAGAAGGAAAAAATGTTTTCGGTAAATAAATAGAATAAGGAAAATAATAATAATAAATTAAAAAACTGAATATTAAATAATATAAAGAAAAAAACAGGTTTCGGTTGTTTCTAAAAAAAATAGTAATATTAAAATTTATTTGGAATATTGAAATGTACATGAACATAAATATAAAAATAATTGAGGATAGTTTGGGAAACCAAATTAGGTAGTTTTCACCAACTAATTTTATAGAGAGAAGGAAATAAATAAAGGCTAATTATTATGTTAAGGATAAGAAGAAGAAAACGAAAATGAGAACGCAGGAAAGAGGAAAATAAAAGAATGTGGTAAGTGGGTTTGGAAAAATAATTATTGATATATGATGTGTGGGAGTATGCATACACGTATATATGTACGTGTATGGGCGCGGGCATATATATGAGTATGGATGCACCGGATTACGTATGATTATGCATTTGCATTCATAGCACGAGCATTTCATTGGCCTATGTGTCGTGTTGCCCTATGAGGCGTGTGGCCCTACGAGACGTGTGTCCCTACGAGGCGTGTAGCCCGACGGGACGTGTGGCCTGACGAGGCGCGTGGTAGGATCACCTCGAGGTTCATGCATTGCACGGTAGAGAGACAGGCATTTGTATGTGGAGATGTCATTGCGTGTGACACAAGCATGCATCATGACATCGCATAATAGTTGTGTTGTGCTTTTATTTTTTACTTAGTCATTCATGCCTATACATGTGCTACGTGCTATTTGTTGCCATATATGAAATTGTTCGGAAGGAGGTAGAAACCTACTGGGTGATATTTCTATATCACTCACCCCTTTATTTTTCCCCAGGCGAGCAGGAGTACGACTACATATACATAGAGGACAGAGCTGAGTTAAGACAGTGGGGTAGTTAGAGCCAGAAGATGTTTTCTATGTCAGTTTATTTCTTTATGTTGAAATGTAATAATGAACTTAGACACGGTACTTACCTGATGTTGGATTTGGAATGTTGAAATAAAATGAATGTTTATTTTATTTATTTCGTTTCCGCTGCGAGATTTTTCTACGTCCCTGCTGACGTGTAAGAGAATTGAGTAACGCTTTGTAGTTCTCATAGCGGACTACGGCGGGTGCACCGTTTCCGATGTAGGGTTCGGGAGCGGGACGCTACAATTGCATACGGAGCGGTATCATATGGTCCCCGTACATATGAAACAATACATATTAAACCCCACTATTTTACATACTTTGTACTTGATTAGTGTAATTATTACTATTTCTTACTAAAATATCCCGATTTGAGAAGACCGACGAAGATTGATTAGGGTTGACTAATTCGACGCATTGTAGAATTACATGTTAGAAATTTCTTGGTTTTCCATTTCTAATGTAGCCAAAGACACATTCTTTTTTTTTTTGTAATATGATGGAATAAATCAAAATAACTCACTAAATTGGTGCACTTATTATATTGTGAAGTAACAGTTGATCGACCCAGCTTGACTTCATTATGGGTCATCAGGATACAACATCTGTGTATTTCTAACACATGGGTATGTTTGTGTATATCCGACCCTTTCATACCCCGCTATAGACGTAAACTTCTAAGGCGGAGTAATGTTATTAGAAATTTCCAGGCAAAGTCTCTGATGATTAGACAGGGTTTAGTTTGACAATAGGTATAGTTAAGTATTCCACTTCCAACGCATACCTCCACATCCTACTGCCTATATATACAACCACTCATTGCCTTTCTTTAGCACACACACAAAAAAAAAAACAACAGAAGATTTGTTCTCATAACAAAGCTTTCTAATTTTTCATCCACTCTTAGAAGCCAGTCTCACTTTTGCCACCTTAAGATGGCCTTACACTATAAATCCCTCACGTATTCACCAGCCAAACTATTCAATTCAGGCAAAGGTGTCAAGAACCTCTGGAAACCACCGTCCATGGTGGCGATGAGGAGGGCCGTCGTATGCCAAGGTGGGCAGTGGCTAAGTGCACCTATGAAGGATGAGCAAAGCGAGAAAAAAGCTTTTGATGATTCGATGAGGGGCGTGAAAGGATTAGCCGATCTGGGTATGGATAAGATCCCTACCTATTTTATCCATGAAGGTCTCTCCAAGGAGAAGACATGTCTGGAAGCTGAACAGTTTCAGCTTCCTGTTATTGATCTCGGCGTGGACGGTGCCAATGGAGATTGGAACCGTCGCGCCGAGATTATTGGCAAGCTTCAAAAAGCTTGCGAAGAATGGGGTTTTTTCCAGCTGGTGAATCATGGGATTCCGTTGGATGTAATGGACGAAGTGTCGAAAGCGATTGGTGCATTCCATGAGCAAGATGTTGAGGAGAAGAGGAAATACTACACTAGAGATGGGTCCAGAAGGGTTATATTCAACAGCAACAACTTCCTTTATAATACAGCAGCAGCTACTTGGAAAGATACCCTTGTTTGCAAAATGGCTCCTGCTCAGCCCGACTGGGAAGAACTTCCCGAGATTTGCAGGTTAGTTCCACAAACTTATTACAACAACAACAATTATACCTAGTATATCCCAACGATAGCAAAAGTTATCACTAGGGTATGGAGATGGTAAAAGGCAGACAAACAATACTTCCATTCTAAAAGATGAAGAGTTTGCTGAAACCCCGACTATGTGTACATGCATAGTGATTAATTTTGCTTATTTAAATTTTGATCTGATGCACGAGACAACTACTTTGTTCTTAGTTGAGTGCAAGAAAAGCCAATCAAAATACATGGTGAAATAAAAGTCCTAAAGAGTATTGAAACAGAAAGAGAAGAAGCCCATGTATATTAACTTTTTTATATAAGTCCAATTATATTAAATTTGATTACGCAAAGAATCGAAAAATTATAGACTGTAGAGACGCGTCATCTTACAAATGCTTTATACTTATGCTGGATTGAAACCACACAAAATTTGATCATTTGCACCATCATACGACCTTGTGATTATATTGGTTATTTATATCTTTCTCACTTTCAATTTACATATTTTAATGTTTTATAATTGTATTAAACAATATAAAGTCAATGATATACACGTGATAATATCCTTACTTTTTTTTGGTATAATCTTTCTTGGTTCCGTCACTTAAAATATTACAACGGTAATATGGTGATGAGTATAAAAAAGAGCTTTCCACCATTAATAAATTTCAAGGATTAAAAATGGCATGCCATTATAATAACTTGACGTGCTGGAATTAGCGCTTTTGCATTACTAAACCCTGCAGTTTGTTACAAGTTGAGTAATTAAGGATTTGCTTATGGACAATATGCTATGCAATATGACATTTTTTCTTCTCTTTTTATACTTGATATTTTAATAAGCTTTACCTTGTATGAAAAGCAAAAACAGCTTACAAGCAGATTCAGCCCTTGTTTTTTTTTTTGTGTGAGAGAAAAGGATTTAGGTTTTTTCATGCATAAGGAGCAACTAATAAACAGTAAAAAACTTTTCACTATACTGATATGAAAAATAATATGCGATTTAGTTATCGTCGCTTTCTTTTTTCATATATAGCTAAAAAACTACGTCATTTTTGTCTCATCTACAGGGATATAAGAATTTGTACTCAGAGCACATGTTTAGAGTGGGGAATGTACTATGTGGACTGCTATCAGAGTCATTGGGACTTCCAAGAAATTGTTTTCAAGACATAGGAGGAGTGGAGGGTCTCTACTTCAAAGGGCACTATTCTCCCATGTCCGGAACCAGATTTGACTCTTGGCTCAGTCACACACACAGACTTTGGTTTCTTGACGTTATGCTTACAGAATGAAGTTGGAGGCCTTCAAGTGCTGCATCAAGATCAATGGATTGAAGTCCCTCACATTCCTGGATCTCTCATTGTTAACCTTGGAGATATGATCCAGGTAAATTAATAGATATCACCTCAAACTACATTTTATAGTCTCACATGTGATCCATGTTATATTTTTTTAAAATTGTGAATTGATTTTTATTTGTGTTCTTATTGCAGCTTATTACAAATGGAAAGTATAGAAGTGTACACCACAGAGCCGTAGCCAAAAGGGTTGGGCCAAGAATCAATTTGTCGGCTTTCCTTAGGCCAAGTCATGGCAAAGGCTTCACAGATCGCAAATATGAACCTATCAAGGAGCTGTTATCTGATGAAAATCCACCAATCTACCACCGCGCTGTGAGCTTGGATGAGTACATAGATTACTACACCAAGAAAGGCATAGAAGGATATGGTAGATTGTCTTACTTTGAGTTGCAAAAATAAGCTACTTCCCGGATGAAGTATATTCTTGGAAAATAAATTTGTTGTATTCAATGTAGTTGGTCCTACTAGGGCATAATAAATTCCTTATATTGAGTGTTCTTTATACGTATGATGGTTATGTTTATAGTTTACCTCACGAAAGTTCTCTAGGAGGTAAAGTGTGATGGTGTAGACATTGTGATACGTGCAGTTGTGTTTTGAGTAGTTGTACCATGTCAATCGTTATATGAACGGACATTCTTTGCCAGCATAACTTTACTATCAAATGTGAAGTAATTCCTTAACGTTTGTAACCCACAATAAAAGATGTACCATGATCAGTGCTTTATTAAATATAAATGTAATTACATTTTCTTGTGACAAATGTTTTACTTGTGTTATTGAGATATTGTATGAGATATTATCTTAACCACCTATACCCTAACTAATATTGTAGGTAGAGTTTATCTTGTTATTTGTAAATATCCTATATCCTTTATTGTAGAGTTTTTTAGTTAGGAGACTTGTATGTAGCGCACAGTTCGTGTACAATTGTAATGCAGAATTCTGATATCAAACTATACGTTTCTTCATGGTATGCAGAGCGAAAACTTGATCCATTCATCAAATTATTCGTCGCTTCTTAATCTTTTCCTGCGATATTCATTTTTCTTTTATTTCGGCGGCTTCAAGTCCAGTGCCTGTTAAAGTATGCACAACAAAAAGATTTTCTTCATTCGATTGAATAATTGTTTACAATACAATGATCCTACTTATAGTGAGTATTTCACTGTATGCAAGGAATAAATCAATCAATCATATGTACTAACTATGGTAAGGATTTGATTCCTCCTTTTATGGTAAGAATCAATCGTATCTACATATGGTAAGTGAATCAATCACATTTACTTCAGTCATTATCTTCAACACTCCCCTCAAGTAAACTGTGGGATCTACGACGTTCAACTTGTACAAGATGCTGGCAAAAATTCGCCCATTACGGCTTTAGTGAGTATGGTCCGCAATTTGGTCTTCTGAGCGAACAAATGGGCAATGCAATAACTCCGTTATCAAGTTTTTCCTTAATAAAATGTCGTTAATCTCAATATATTTGGTCCTATCATGTTGGACCGGATTCCTGAAATACTGATAGAAGCCTTGTTATCACACTTGAGATTTGTTGGGCCTTCTATCGGGAACCAAGTTCTATCTTGAGTTTTCTCAACCACAGTACCTCAGTGACACCTTTCGCGATGCCTCGAAACTCCGCCTTAGCACTTGACAGGGCCACCACTGACTGTTTTTTACTACGCCACGTTACTAAATTCCCACCAACCATAGTAAGATACCCAGAAGTAGAGTGTTTGTCCACTATATTTCTAGCCCAGTCTGCATCGGTGTATGATTCAATATTTAAGTGTCCATGATTCTGAAACAGGATCCCTCGTCCTGGCATGCCCTTGAGATATTTAATATCCTGAAAACTGCATCAAGATGTTGCTTCTGTGGTTGATGCATGAACTGCTTACTACTCCAACAGCATATGCAATATCTCATCGAGTGTGAGACAGATATATCAGCTTTCCAACCAGCCTCTGGTACTGCTTCTCGTTCGGCAAATGGAGCTGCCTGATCCACTTCTAACTTCTGACTAGGGACCATTGGAGTATCCACCAGTTTTCTATCCAGTAGCCCTACTTCGGTTAATAAGTCCAGGACATGCTTGTGTTGAGATATGTAAATGCCTGTAGCTGATCTCAGTACTTCGATTCCCAAGAAATATTTCAGGCCTCCAAGGTCCTTCATCTCGAACTGAGTAAATAAGTGGTTCCTGAGACTAGAAATTTCGTTAGTATCATTCCAGTAATAATCATTATCGTCAACATAAATAATGAGACATGCAATATAACTTCCCTGTTTTTTGAAGAAGAGTGTGTGGTCGGCGTTACTCTGTTTGTACCTGTCTTTTTCATAACAGAAGTAACCGACCAAACCATGCTCGGAGTGACTGTTTAAGCCCATATAGCGCTTTTTTCAACCTGCACACTTGTTCTGCCCTTAACTCCTTATCAAATCCTGGTGGAGGTTCCATGTATACTTCTTCCTGAAATTCTCCATGCAGAAAAGCATTCTTTACATCGAACTGTTGCAAGGGCCAGTTCTTATTTGCAAGCGATAGAGAATAGCACCCTGATAGTGTCTATTCGTGCTACAGGAGAGAAGGTCTTGGAATAGTCAATGTTATATGTTTGGGTATATCCTTTGGTGACTAATCTGGCCTTGTGTCTCTCAATGCTTTCGTCTGCTTTGTGCTTAATGGTAAACACCCACCTGCAGCCAACAGTTTTCTTACCTCGGGGTAGCTGACACTTTTCCCAGGTCTGGTTCATTTTAAGTGCCTACATTTCTATGTCCATTGCCTTTTCCAATATGGTTGACTGCTGCCTCACTCACAGTCCGGAGAACTTTTTCATCACACAAGGTTATAAAGAAACTTCGTACTGATTTTGGTATACTTTTGCATAGTCCCTGGACAGGATACTTGGACGCTTGGGCAACCTTGGTAGGAGAGTACCTTTCTGGTGGTATCCCCTTGTTTTCTCGAGGAGGTAGTACCCGTCCTTGATTCTCTGCAAAAAGGCTAGTACAGTCCATATGGGAATTTCTGGGTAATGGGGGAAGTAGGGAGAGTTCGGTGGATTAAACGGAAAAAGGGAATATCACTAGAAGAACTAGTAGAATTCATCATTATTATACTGCCGTTTACATGTTGCAGGACATTATTTGGGGATAATTATTGTTGGTACGAGACTTGTGTCCATCTTTATCGGGTGTGCTGCTGAGCAGTCGGCGTTTCTACTTGCCGTGTAGGTTCGTTCACCAACCGATGTGGTATAGACAGCCAATCGACAGTATCATCAGTAGTTATCTCCCGCCTGAGACTAAGATTGAGTGGAAAAGAATGGTTTGATTTCCAAAAAACACAGTTGAGGGTGATATGGATACGGTGAGTGCGAGGGTTATAGCATCGATAGCCCTTTTGGGTAGAGGCATATCCAACAAAGGCGCACTTATCAGCACAAGGGTCAAATTTGGTTCATTGGTGTTTTGGAATATGGGTAAAGACAGTACATCTGAAGACTTTTAGGGGTAGTGTTAGAATGGAGGGGATCGTAGTTTGGGTGGCCAATACTTGGCAACAGTGTTTGGTGATGAAAGATGGAAGTAGGAAGTCGGTTACTGAGGTATGTGGCAGTGGACACCGCCTCCGGCCAGAAGCCACGAGGAATATTGGCATCTAGCATCATAGCTTGTGTCATTTCTAGTAGTGTTTGGTTCTTCCATTCGGCGACTCCGTTTTGTTCAGTAATGCCAGGAGAAGAGGTTTGATGAGTGATACCATTATCCAGGAAGAATTTTTTGAGTGCCCCCCTTCGAAGTATTCCCCACCATTGTCGGATCTCAAGATTTGTATGGAAGTATGGAATTGGGTGGTGATCATTTTATGAAATTCAATGAATTTGGTAATAACGTCAATTTGTGTTTAAGAATATGAAGTCACGTCATTCGAGAAAAATCATCAACAAAGATAACAAAATATTTATAACCAAGCAAAGTAGAATGTGGAGCAGGGCCCCAGACGTCTGAATGTATTAAAGAAAAAATTTTGCCCACACGAGTATTATTTACCTGATATGATGCTCGAGGCTGTTTGGGCCCAGAGACAAGTGTCACACTGGAATTTAGGCATTCAAGGGGGAAAAAAGGTATGGGAATAGAAATTTAAGATAACTAAACGATGAATATCCTAATTGGCAGTGCCATAGCCACAACTGACGAGTAACTGATCCGGTGGCAAGATTAGACCGACCGTGTTCCTCTACAGCATCCACGTAATAGAGGCCACCATTCTCAGTACCACGTCCAATTATGCTCCCCGTATGAATGTCCTGCAATAGGCAAAACAAAGGATACATTAGGAAGACACAATCTAGGTCTTTAGTAATTTGACTGATTGATAATAACTTGGTGGAGAGAGAAGAAACACATAGGCAATTAGGTACGGTAATGTTATTGGTGATAGCAATAGTCCCTCCACCAAGTACAGGTATGGTTTTTCAATTAGCCGTTTCAACGTGGGACTTTAATGGAGAGGATTTCGCAATAAAATCAGTAGGGTCATATGACATTATGTCGGTGGCGCCACTATCAATGATCCAGTGAGAGGTATGGACGGGTGGAGATTGAGTAGTGTGGCATAGAGACGGATGTTGGATTTGGGTAAGAGGGTTGTGGTGTTGATTATGGGGAATATAAGGGGGTAATGGCGGAATTGTGGTGGGTTGGAGGATCACATATGACTTTTGGGCAAAGCCAAGGTTAGGTTAGTATTTTCAGGAAATAGAGGGATCGGAGTGGTAATTTCAGGAGAGAAGTGGGCCGTTGTATGTTTCAGAAAAATCAGGGGCTGGGGGTCGAAATATCGGGAAGGAGGGGGGACGTTCTTACTTTTCCAGGAATATCAGGGACTGGGCTTACATTACCAAAAAAACAGGGACTCGGGGATTAATTTTAGGGAATAAAAAAAGGAAAGGGGCTAGGGTTTTCTCTCAGCCCCCTTGTACCTGCCGCAGTTTGCCCTTTGCCCCAGATGCTTCGTCCTGTGCACGTGTAGGTCCCTTCGGTTGTCCCTTGCCGTCGCCTTCTGTGGCTGAAATCCTTCCCCTGGATGGCCGTTGTCCTCTCCAGGAGTGATGGTGGCTGATCCAGTGGCACTAAATCCGGTAGTGGTTGTCTTCTTCCCCTCCCATCGATCCGGATACCCCAATAGCTGAAGCATTGTTCTCTTGTGTGACCCCTTTTCTTACAGTAGTTGCACATGAGATGGCTTTTGTCAATCTTTCCTTCCCGCAATGATGAGGTTGAGCGGGTTAGGTTGATGTTTTGTCCCTGTTTCTCCGTCTGTGAGGCTTTGCCTCGTCCTTTACCCGCGGTTAGAGCTCTGCTCACCCGCCCTTGCCTAACTTCCAGTGGTGAGTCACTATCTGAGGGGGTTTGTCCCCTGAGGACGCTGTTTCGGACTTCTGCTCGCCTGATTTCAGAGAACGCTGCCTCAACCGACGGCAGGGGTTCTCTTTTCACAATTTCCTTCTTTTCTTGTTCAAATTGGTCTCTAATGGCCATGAGAAACTAATAAAGACGGAAAGTTTTGGGTTTTTGGTTATACAATCGGATGTCCTCGGGACAGACCATTGGATTTGCGTCTTTGGTATCAATTGATACCCATACATTCTGGAGGTCTGTTTCAGCACTCCTCACACTGCCATCCCCTTGTCGGGTGGCACTTGATCGCTTGTATAGATTGAAGATCTGGAGGCCATCGCCTCCCAGGCCGTAGGTAAGTGTGAGACTATCCCACAAGGCTTTGGTAGTGGGATACCACGTAATATTGCTAATCGTGGTTGGTTCAACATTCTGTAATATCCAAGTGAACACCTTATTGTCGTCTTGCTCCCATCTTGGGTACTGTGGGTCACTGGGTGATGGAGGTGGTGAGTTGCCTGTTAATGAGCAACTTTGCCTTGGCCAAGTATGGCCCTGTATATGACAGTAGACAATAGAGAGTAATTGTTACTGCTCAACTTTACTGAGATGTGTAAAGTTTCTAGTGCAGGAACTGGTACTGGCTGTAGAGATGAGGACGGACGAAGGCTATCTCGGAGGATTTGGGCTACCTGTATGGCCAGATCTCCGGGGACAGAACCAGATGACTCTAGTGTATTGTGATGTTCATCGGTTTTATCTGACATGATTATAGTTTTTGTGGGTAAATATGATGAGGACAGATATCACAAAGCAACACAGTTATTCCAACTGTAAGGGTGATCAAGCAGAAAGCCGTATGGTTGAAGAAGAGGTAATAGAGCAATGATGAATTTTTTCTGAGCCTATTCTCAAAAAAATTTCTGGGTCAATTTTTCACAGAGAGGAAGTGTCATGCTCTGATACTATGTTAAAGTATGCACAACAAAAGGATTTTCTTCATTCGATTGATACTTTGTTTACAATACAATGATCCTACTTATAGTGAGTATTACACTGTATACAAGGAATAAATCAATCAATCATATGTACTAAACTATGGTAAGGATTTGATTCCTCCTTTTATGGTAAGAATCAATCCTATCTACATATGGTGAGGGAATCAATCACATTTACTTCAGTCATTATCTTCAACAGTGCCATCGCCCAAATAGCAAACATTTGCATTCCTTTGTCAATTTGCATTTCCAAATAGCAAACATTTGCATTCCTTTGGTCAGTTTGCATTCCTTTGTCACTGTACCAAACGTTCGCTCGCATTCAGTTGCAGTTATGGTGGAACAGTCTATTGTCACCTCTGAAGCCACAGTACCGCCCACGTTTGCCGGTCTAACGCTTGCTCAGCAGCATCAATTGGCACAGTTCGTTGAACATTTGAATGGAGGTAATTTTGGTCCAACTGTTTCGATAGCAGGCAAGACAGATTCAGGTACTATTCCTTTTACGTCTTCTCACAGTCTTATTGTCTTTTGATAGTGGAGTCAATGCACATATTGTTAATGATTTATCACTGTTTACCACTATTGTTACTCACAAAATAGCAGCCTTTTACGTCTTTTCTACAGTCTCATTGGCTTTTTGATAGTGGAGCCAATGCACATATTGTTAATGATTTATCACTGTTTACCACTACTGTTACTGACAAAATAGCAGCAATTGTACAAATTCTGGATGGTATGCAAGTGTCCATCCGTGCCATTGGAACAGTCACTCTTGGATTCTTTGGTTCTGCATGATGTTTTGGGAGTTTCGAAATTTGCATTTGATTTAATTTCTGTCAGTCGATTGGTGCAAGATCTGAAATGTGCGCTGATTTTTGGCCCGGATTTTTGTGTTGTGCAGGAGATGCCATTGAGAAAGCTGATTGGAGTGGGTAGGCAGTATGATTGTCTCTACCATTTGGTTCAAGATTCGGTCAGTCATAGTCTTGCAGCAATAAGTGTGATGAGTCAGTGTGGCACAGTCGCATGGGTCACCTTCCTCTCTCAAAGTTTCATTTTATACCCTCTATTGTTGTTCATAATAAAGAAGTCTTTTGTGATGCTTGTAGTCGGGCAAAGCAAACACGTTTACCGTTTCTTGTTAGTACTAGCATAACTCTGGCAGTCTTTGATCTCATTCATTGTGATATTCGGGGGACCTTATTGTTAGTGTATGTGCCCTAGGCCATGATTTGGATATTTATGTTATGCATTTATTATTAATAAAAGAGGTTTTATTATCATTACTGTTGGTTAGTTGTTACACAATTTTGATATATGTCCCTGATTGATTATTGTTATGGAGATAAAATAATTTATAATCAGTATGAGTATTGATTTGATAATCATGAGATGATTATGTGTATGGTGATATGAATCAATTTCATAGATACTTGTTAGAGAACAGTGTATTGGATAGACCCATCATGAGATTGCTACATGGATTAGCGTCATAAGTAAATCTCATGATAGTCATGTTTTAATCCTTTGACTTGAGATTGTCATAGTTTCCAACATAAGGACTATTATATTTTGACATGATCAAACGTTATCCGTAACTGGATAATAATAAAGGTCATGATTGAATGTGATAGAAATTATGTAGAGGATATTGAACAATTAAGATAGAATTTGTCCCTCTCTTTTGAGAGAGATATCTTTGGGCCCCTCGATTAGTGAGACTGTGAAATGCATGGTCGTGCTCAAATGAATTGATAGTGTGATTAATATCATTTGTTTTATCAGTCTACTTAGAGATCGAGTAATCATATGTTTGAACTATATAAGTATGACGCTGACCACGACTTATGTTCAAACTAGATATCGTGTGACAAAGGGATTAATGCATGTACTATTATTAGGCTAGTTGGACTTTACTCGTATTAATTGGGTAGTTGTAATGCCTTGCTAGAGGCTAATTATGACTTGTTGGTTTAATAGAGATTTAATCAACTGCCAATTAATATGGGCCTATCGGGTCACACACAAGAATGCGTAAGGCTGAGATTAATAATATTAATAATATTAATATTGGATATTAATTATTATTATTATCGTTTTAATATTAATAATATTAATATTGGATATTAATATTATTATTTTCGTTTTTGTGGTTATATGTATATAGATATATATATGCTGTCAAATAATAATGAGAGAATCCATATCTGATATGGATTTTGAATATCCTGACAGAATCCATATCTGATATGGATTTGATTGGCATCAACGAAACCGATTAGGACTCGGTTTTTAATATCCATAAATGCGTATATATATATCTATGTATCTCGTACATAGAGACATACGAAATACACACAAAAACAACAGAAACCCTAGAATCGTTTTGTGAAAACGAGTTCTTCAGCCGCACCGTTTGAAGAGCTAGCACTCCGGGCGGAAGCGTTTGTGTGGATACCGACAGAGGGTGTTCGTGATTTCGTACCTCTTCCATCTGCAGACTTTGAATCTACGGAGGTAGTTTTTGATTTCTTTTGTCGAATTAAACGAACAACATGGATCCTTGGTAGGAAATCGGAGATCAAGTTTGTTTTCCGCTGCGCGTGTGGCAGTGATCTCGGGTTATTTCCTAACACTTATAAAACACCTAGTTTGTCTGGTGCACATTATTTCTTAACTATTGTTGATGATTACAATCGCAGTACTTGGGTGTATTGTTGGGATCTAAATCTGAAACTAGTCGTTATTTGTTGCACTTTTTCAATTGGGTATGTACACAATTTGGAAAGACAGACAAAAAGGTCCGCAATGACAATGGGTTAGAATTCCTTGGTAGGCTAGCGGGACCGCCGTATGCGTACGCCCTATAGTTCGTTACCGTGACATTAAGAATGTCAATATATATTTATTTTTATAATATGTTTGTGTAAAATATATTATAATTGTTGATGTCTTTGCATGGTGCATAGCATGGCCTCAGGACCTATGTGATTGACTTAGTCATATTTTTGTTTTGGGTTATTATGGTCTGCGTGCCGCTGTAGTTTTTGTTGTATTTTATTATACAAGTAGTTAGGTTTTTTGTTGTTATTGTAATAAATGAAGAATCAAGCTACAAAATGGTGATGGCGACACACACCAAGGACGAGTGGATTCCATGGAGATGGAGGCACGGGCTCAAGACAAGAAGATATGTATCATTGCAAATGTTGTAATAGGAAGTCTTTCACATAGGGTTTCCTTTATGATCTTCATCTGGTCTCATGAAGATCATATTTAGTTTGGCCATGCTATGTCACGTTTACATATTTATCATTTTGTATGAGATGCATGGATGATATATTATATATGCATATGGGATGCTACGATATAATGATATGCAATGCAAGACATAAACTAAGTTGAACCCTCATTAATAATTTAAGTCTTGATGCCATCCATGTCTTAAACACCTATTAAAACTGGGATTGTATTAAAGTAGGTATTGCCAAAGCAATGTGCTTTAAACATTCCTAGCTACGTAGGATGAGTAATAGTGCTACTCATATGTTTAAAATTGGTTAGACTTAATTGGGCTATCAAAACGATTTTGGGCTCAAGGCATTAGATAGAATCTAACATACAATGATATATGATGTTATTATTCCATAAATTCTAAGAGTTACATGAGATGTAATTGGTAAAGATGTTACCTACCTAAATAACTTAATTTTAAGCGTCATGCCAAAGCTGAGTTTAGGATTAAGTCAAATATGGATCTTAGCTCACTAAAATATTTCTTTTGAGGGTTATATTTTAGTGGGAGTTTTATAAATTTTAACCTCATTATTAATAAAGTGTTACTTTGCATGTTTTGTAGATCATAAATGGCTGCTAATAACAATTCCACCTTATCGCTGCGATCTATCCTTGAGAAGGAAAAACTAAAAGAATGTGGGACTAATTTTGTTGACTGGATTCGAAACTTGAGAATTGTTCTCAAGCAAGAAAAGAAGTCCTACGTGCTCGATGACCCTGTCCCTGAACCCCCCTTCTGCTGATGCTTCTGTTGTTGTTAAGAACAAGTATAATAAGCATGTTGAGATTCCAATGACATAGGATGTCTAATGTTGGCAACTATGTGTCCAGGACTTCAGAAAGACCTGAAACACTTAGAAGCTTATGAGATGAGTGTGCATCTCAAACAAGCTTTCCAACAACAGGCTAGGCAGGATAGGTTCGACACCGCTGATGCACTTTTGACTGTAAGATGTCTGAAGGTAAATCTGTTAGCGCTCATGTTCTGAAGATGAAAGGCTATATAGATCACCTTGCAAGACTTGGATATCCCCTGAGTTTGGAACTCGCCACGGATTTGATCCTACACTCTTTGCCTAGCAATTTTTCTCAGTTCGTCATGAACTACAATATGAATAATATGGAAAAGTCCATTCCTGAGCTACATGGTATGCTCAAAACTGCTGAGGGGAATATCAAGAAGCCTACCCATGTATTGAGTGTCAATACCAAGCTAATGAAAAGGAAAGCTAAAGGCAAGGGTAAGGCTAAAAGTGCAAAGGGTGCAAAAGGGGCAAAGGGTCAAGCTAAACCGAAACCTGATCCCAAGGCAAAGGTTCCTAAGGAAGGAACTTGTTTCCATTGCAACAAGCCTGGGCATTGGAAAAGAAATTGTGATGTTTATTTGGAGGAGTTGAAGAAGCTGAAGGGTAGTACGACTACATCTTCAGGTATTTATGTTATAGAAATTAATTTATCTACTTCTTCTTCCTGAGTATTAGATACTGGATGTGGATCCATATTTGTACAAATATGCAAGGGCTCAAAAGGAGTAGGATGCTGAAGAAGAGCGAGGTGGACCTACGTGTTGGCAATAGAGCAAGAGTTGCTGCTATAGCTGTAGGGACCTATGAGCTTGTCTTGCCCAATGGGCTTTTGTTAGTTTTAAACAATTGCTTTTATGTTCCTACTATGAGTAGGAATCTTATTTCAGTGTCTGTTTTGGATGATGAAGGTTATTCATTTTTAATTAAAAATAAGAAGTGTTCTATTTTTGATAAAAATGACTTGCTTTATTGTATTGCAAGTAGTTATAATGGCATTTATGTCCTTAACCTTGATGATTCCAATGACGGTAATATTTATAACATATCTTCAAAGAGAACTAAGCCAAATGAACTAAACCCTGCATATTTATGGCATTGTCGCCTTAGCCATATAAATGAGAAGCGCGTATCTAAACTCCATCAAGATAGATTATTAGATTCATTTGATTTTGAATCATTTGAAAATTGCGAGTCTTGTTTGCTTGGAAAGATGACAAAGACTCCTTTTACTGGACATAGTGAAAGGGCTAATGACTTATTGGGCTTGGTACATACAGATGTATGCGGCCCAATCAGCATTAGTGCCAGGGGAGGATTTCAGTATTTCATTACTTTTACTGATGACTTCAGTAGGTATGGCTATGTCTACCTAATGAAACATAAGCATGAGTCTTTTGAAATGTTTAGAACTTTTCAAAATGAAGTACAAAATCAACTTGGCAAGACAATTAAAACCCTTCGATCAGATCGAGGTGGTGAATATTGAGCCAAGAATTTGACCAACATCTAAGAAATTGTGGAATCGTTTCACAGTTGACTCCTCCAGGAACTCCAAAATGGAATGGTGTTTCTGAAAGGAGAAATCGGACTTTATTGGATATGGTTCGATCTATGATGGGTCAAGTAGATCTTCCTTTATCCTTTTGGGGTTATGTCTTGGAGACAGCTTGCATTCATTTTGAACCGTGTACCATCTAAAGCGGTTGAAAAGACACCATATGAGATGTGGACTGGTAAGAAACCCAGTTTGTCTTTTCTTAAGATTTGGGGTTGTGAAGCTTATGTGAAAAGATTAATGTCAGATAAGCTAGCTCCAAAATCTATCAAATGTATTTTTGTGGGGTATCCTAAAGAAACTAAAGGGTACTATTTCTGTGTTCCCTCAGAGAACAAAGTGTTTTTTTGCTCGAAATGGAGTCTTTTTGGAAAAGGAGTTTCTCTCCAAGAGAACAAGTGGGAGTATAGTACAACTTGAGGAAACTCAAGTTCCACAAGATATCGTTGAACCGTCTTTAGAGACGATTTCAGAACCACAAACAGTTGTGGAGCCTGAAAATGTAACGCAAGTCCAACGCAGATCTGATAGGATACATCGTCAGCCAGAGAGATACGGATTTCTTGTGACTGATGATAGTCAAGTTATGCTCATAGATCAAGATGAGCCTACTACCTATCAGGAAGCTGTGTCAGGTCCAGATTCAGATAAATGGCTTGGAGCCATGAATTCTGAGATGCAATCCATGTTTGATAACCAAGTTTGGTCTTTAATTGATCCTCCAGAGGGTATTAAGACTATTGGTTGCAAATGGGTTTTCAAGAAGAAAACTGACATGGATGGAAATGTGCAAACCTACAAAGCAAGGCTTGTGGCTAAAGGTTTCAAGCAAACTCATGGTATAGACTATGATGAAACCTTTTCACCAGTAGCTATGCTTAAGTCTATTCGAATTCTCTTTGCCATTGCAGCATACTATGATTATGAGATATGGCAAATGGATGTCAAAACTGCTTTCCTTAATGGAAATTTACTCGAGGATGTGTACATGACACAACCTGAGGGTTTTGTAAATCCTGAGAATTCAAAGAAGGTTTGCAAGCTTCAAAGGTCCATCTATGGATTGAAGCAAGCATCTCGAAGCTGAATCTTCATTTTGATAAAACAGTTAAGAACTTTGGTTTCATCAAGAATGAAGATGAACCTTGTGTTTACAAGATGGTTAGTGGGAGTACAGTAGTGTTTCTGGTCTTATATGTGGATAACATATTACTTATTAGGAATGATATCCCCACCTTGCAAAAGGTTAAGGCTTGGTTAGGGAATTCATTTCAATGAAGGACTTGGGTGAGGCTACCTATATCCTTGGTATCAAGATCTATAGAGATAGATCTAAAAGGATAATAGGCTTGAGTCAGAGTACATACATAGATAAAATGTTGAAAAGGTTCAACATGCAAGAGTCCAAGAAAGGATTCCTGCCTATGTCTCATGGCATTCATCTTAGCAAGAATCAATGTCCTCAGACATCTGATGAGCGAGATCGAATGAATAAAATTCCTTATGCTTCTGCTATAGGATCGATCATGTATGCCATGTTATGTACTAGACCAGATGTCTCATATCCATTGAGCACAAAAAGTAGATATCAAGCTGACCCTGGTGAAGGTCACTGGACAGCTGTCAAGAATATTCTTAAGTACCTCAGAAGGACTAAAGATGTATTCTTGGTTTATGGAGGTTTGGATGAAGAGTTAGTTGTAAATGGTTAAACAGATGCTAGCTTCCAAACCGACATAGATGATTTCAGGTCGCAGTCCGGTTTTGTATTCACATTGAATGGTGGAGCTGTTAGTTGGAAGAGTTCAAACAAAGCACTGTGGCTAATTCTACAACAGAGGCTGAGTATATAGCAGCATCAGATGCAGCTAAAGAAGCAGTTTGGTTGAAGAAGTTCATCACTGAGCTAGGAGTGGTACCTAGCATTGCAAATCCTGTGGACATTTATTGTGACAACAATGGTGCCATAGCAGAAGCAAAAGAGCCTAGGTCTCATCAGAGATCTAAACATATACTCAGACGCTACCATCTCATTCGAGACATCATCGATAGAGGAGATGTCAAGATATGCAAAGTTGACACAAACGATAACATAGCGGATTTATTGACTAAGCCTCTCTCACGGGTCAAGCATGATCAGCACACTAGATCTATGGGTCTCAGATATTTGTAGGCCTAGTGCAAGTGAGAGATTGTTAGTGTATGTGCCCTAGGCCATGATTTGGATATTTATGTTATGCATTTATTATTAATAAAAGAGGTTTTATTATCATTATTGTTGGTTAGTATGTTACACAATTTTGATATATGTCCCTGATTCATTATTGTTATGGAGATAAAATAATTTATAATCAGTATGAGTATTGATTTGATAATCATGAGATGATTATATGTATGGTGATATGAATCAATCTCATAGATACTTGTTAGAGAACAGTGTATTGG
>AP025048.1:8936333-8952688 GCA_036186865.1 Eustoma russellianum | reverse complement strand
CTCCACATCTGGCTGAGCAAAAACTAAATGTTGATCCTTTAGCAAAGCCAGTAAAACAGAAGAAGCGACATTTCGCACCAGAACGGAATAAAGTCATTGAAGGAGAAGTCAAGAAATTGTTGGCCATAAAATTCATTGTGGAAGTGCTTTTTCCGATCTGGTTGGCTAACCCAGTGGTGGTCCTCAAGCAGGGACGAGTCTTGGAGAATGTGTATAGATTACACTGATCTCAACAAAGCATGTCCAAAAGATTGTTACCCACTCCCAAAAATCGACAGGCTAGTGGATTCAACACTTGGGCATGAAATCTTTGACTTCTTGGATGCCTTCAAAGGCTATCATCAGATCCTCGTGGCATTAGAAGATCAGGAAAAGACTGCTTTCATAACTGAGTCAGGTACTTATTGTTATGTAACTATGCCATTCGGATTGAAGAACGCTGGGGCCACTTATCAACGTCTGGTCAATTCCTTGTTCAGTGAACAAATTGGCCGGATAATGGAGGTCTACATCAACGATATGTTAATCAAGACCAGGACTCTTGATCAATATATCAAAAACTTAAGGAAAGTTTTCACTGTGCTGAGAGACTCACGCATGAGACTAAACCCAAAAAAGTGCACGTTTGGGGTACGCACTGGAAAGTTCCTGGGATACATGGTTTCCAAAGATGGGGTACAGGCAAACCCTGCTAAAATTGAAGCTATTCAAAACATGCACCCCCTAGGAACGTAAAGGAAGTGCAGAGGTTAACGGACCGAATTGCCGCCCTGAGCAGGTTTTTATCCAAATCTGCTGAGAGATCCCTTCCTTTCTTCCAGGTCTTGAAGAAGAACACAGCTTTCCAATGGGATGAACAATGTCAAAAAGCCTTCGATGAGCTGAAGTCCCACTTGGCTGAGGTGCCAATGCTTACTTCACCTCTGCCCGGAGAAGAACTATATATATACCTCTCGACGTGCAAAGAAGTAGTTAGTGCAGTATTGCTCAGGCAGCAGGATAATGTACAAAGGCCCATCTATTTCGCCAGTAAAATTTTACATGGGCCTGAAGTAAGATATCCAAATGCTGAGAAAATAGTCTTAGCACTTGTAGTGGCAGCGAGGAAGTTCAGGCTTTACTTGCAAGCTCATCCCATCATAGTGGTCACTGACCAGCCCTTGAAACAAATCTTATCAAGGCCAGACATATCCGGCCGAGCTGCAAAATGGGCTGTGGAGCTTGCAGAGTATGATATCCAATACAAGTCAAGAACTTCCATCAAAGCCCAGGCATTGGCAGATTTCTTAGCTGAAGGAATATCCGTGGAGGAAGATATCAAGCCAGTGGCTGAATGGACATTATATGTGGATGGGTCTTCCTCCAAAGATGGTTGTGGAGCAGGACTCCTAATCGTCAACCCCAACAAAGAAGAATTTGAGTACGCCTTGCGATTTGATTTTGAATCAACTAACAACGAGGCAGAATACGAGGCCCTCATAGCAGGATTAAGCCTCGCGAGAAAGTTGGGGGCAGAACGAATAATCTCCCGAAGTGATTCATAGCTGATCATTTCTCAGGTCAATGGGGATTACGAAGCCAAAGAGAGAAATATGAAAAAAATATTTGGCTAAAGTGCTGCAGCTCGGACAGGCATTTGAGCACTTCAGCATCAAACATATCCCCAGATCTGCCAACAAGAGAGCCGACGCATTATCTCGGTTAGCATTATCCACTTCAACAACTTTGGGGAAAAAGATAGTTGTGGAGCTGGTAAAGCAACGCGCTTATGACGCAAATGAAGTGCTGCAAGTGGACACTATCGTAACACCTGGATGGACGAACTTGTTAATTTCTTGCAGCATAGAGTTTAGCCCGCGGATAAGCATGCAGCTCGGTGCCTTCATCTGCAGGCAACCAGGTATGCCCTTTTCAACGACCACCTATATAAAAAATCATTTTCGCAGCCTTGGTTAAAATGCGTGACCAATGAGGAGGGAGATTACATCCTTCGAGAGATGCACCAAGGAATCTGCGGAAATCATTCTGGTGCCCGGTTGTTGGCAAGGAAATGCTATCTGGCTGGATACTACTGGCCCACTCTGCGGCGGGATGCAGAGGAATTGGTCAAAAAAATGTCCAGAATGCCAAGTCAATGCTGCTATGACACATTTGCCAAGTCAAGAGCTCACCTCTATTTCAAGTCCTTGGCCATTCGTACAATGGGGGATAGATCTTGTTGGACCTCTACCCCAAGCTCCAGGATCAGTCAAATTATTGGTTGTGGCTATTGATTATTTCACCAAATGGGTGGAAGCAGAACCCTTAACTACAATAACGGGAAATCAGATCAAGAAATTCTTGTGGAAGAACATCATATGTCGTTTTGGCCTTCCACAAGTTCTTATATCAGATAACGGGAAGCAATTTGCTGATGACCCTGTTAAGAGTTGGTGCGCCGAGCTCAAAATTGAACAGCGATTCACTTCGGTAGCGCACCCTCAAGCTAACAGACAGGTTGAGTTAGCCAACAGAACAATCAAGGATGGACTGCGAAAACGTCTATATCAGATTAGAGCAAGTTGGGTAGAGGAGCTCCCAAGTGTATTATGGGCATATCGAACTACTCCCTCTACCTCTACTAAGGAAACACCATTTTCTTTAGTGTATGGCACTGAGGCAGTCATCCCAGCCGAAATTGGTTCCAGCTCTACCCGAACAGATTATTACTCTGCTGGAATCAATGACCAAGAGTTACGGTTGAATTTGGATGAACTGGAAGAGAAAAGGGAGCGGGCCCATGTCCGCATGGCTCAATACAAAAATCTAATTGCGCCATATTACAACTCCCGAGTACGGCCAAGATCCTATCAAGTGGGGGACTTGGTATTGCGTAACAACGAAGCAAGCCATGCAGCACCAACTGGGGCTCTCAATCCTAGATGGGAAGGACCTTATCGAATAGAAGAGATGCGCACAAATGGGGCTTATAAGTTACAAACCTTGGAGGGCAAAACTTTACCAAGGACTTGGCATTTTACTTATTTAAGGCTTCTACATCAGTGAAGAATTTCACCTCAGCAGGCCTGAGTAGTTTTCCCAGAGAAGTCTTCTATGGTTTTCTTTTTCTAACAGTGCTAGAAGAATGTAAATCATTACCATTGGCATTGAAGATCGAATGAAATAATGTTCGTGACAAAGTCGGTTTGCGGTTCATTCGTTTTGCCTAAATGGATTAAGTAACAGGTTTTACTTTATATAAAACTCATTGTCATCGGCGAGTTAAAGCATGGCTAAGCTGCACTTCAGTCAAGCGGCAAATATTTTGGCGAAGACAAGTGCCGAAGATAAATACTTGCATAACTATTGAAATAGAGCAAACAAAACTTCGCAGTGCAGAAGAGAGATGTTTGCAAACTATTGACATAGAGCAAGTTGAAGATAAATACTTGCATAACTATTGAAATAGAGCAAACAAAACTTCGCAGTGCAGAAGAGAGATGTTTGCAAACTATTGACATAGAGCAAGCTGAAGACAAATACTTGCATAACTATTGAAATAGAGCAAACAAAACTTCGCAGTGCAGAAGAGAGATGTTTGCAAACTATTGACATAGAGCAAGTTGAAGATAAATACTTGCATAACTATTGAAATAGAGAAAACAAAACTTCGCAGTACAGAAGAGAGATGTTTGCAAACTATTGACACAGAGCATGCTGAAAACAAATACTTGCATAACTATTGAAATAGAGCAAACAAAACTTCGCAGTGCAGAAGAAAGATGTTTGCAAACTATTGACATAGAGCAAGTTGAAGATAAATACTTGCATAACTATTGAAATAGAGCAAACAAAACTTCGCAGTGTAGAAGAGAGATGTTTGCAAACTATTGACATAGAGCAAGTTGAAGATAAATACTTGCATAACTATTGAAATAGAATAAACAAAACTTCGTAGTGCAGAAGAGAGACGTTTGCAAACTATTGACATATAGCAAGTTGAAGATAAATACTTGCATAACTATTGAAATAGAGCAAACAAAACTTCACAGTGCAGAAGAGAGATGTTTGCAAACTATTGACATAGAGCAAGTTGAAGATAAATACTTGCATAACTATTGAAATAGAGCAAACAAAACTTCGCAGTGCAGAAGAGAGATGTTTGCAAACTATTGACATAGAGCAAGTTGAAGATAAATACTTGCATAAGTATTGAAATAGAGCAAACAAAACTTCGCAATGCAGAAGAGAAGAGTTAATTGCACCTGGTATCCATTCTTTTCCACCAAGTTTTAAGTAGCATCCAATGTTTCATGAAACACACTTGCCATCCAGACTTATAGGGTTAATAGACATCTGACATCCATGCGACGTCATAAAGCCAATTTGCATTCATTTTTTAAAAGTCTATAGAAAAAATAATTCAAAAATAAAAAGAAAAACCCCCACCCAACTCCCCACCCCACCCCCACCATTGACCTCCCTCCCCCAACTTCATCTTCTTCCTCCATCTTCATCTTCATCCTCCTATACTAATCTACCTTCTTCCATCTTCATCTTATTCTTCCATCTTCATCTTATTTCAATTTCTCCTTGCCCAATCGGAGAAGAAACCACAAAATCCCAAGAAAGTGAAACGCTGGAGACCACTCTGAATAGTGGTGAGATGAAAACTCTTGATATGGTTTATCGAGAGGGTCCTAAAGGTTTATTGCAACTTTGATCCTCTATGTTCCTCCGATCAGAAATCAGAAAATCCAGAAAGAAAGGCATCCTCCAAAGTTCAAAGACAGTGAAGAGAACTCAGTGTGAAATCAAATCAGGATTGAGAGATGTTGCAGTTGTTCTTCGCAGTAGCATTTTCTGCAGCACCTTTGATCCTCTATGTTCCTCCGATCAGAAATCTGAATCTATTTATGGAGACCCTTCAAGAGATTTTGAGAGAATCTGGTGTTCACTCTACTAGAAGATATTCTCGATTGAGGTATGCTTGTTCTAGGATCTTCAACTGCTTGCTCTGTAATAATTCTAGGTGATTTCCCCAATTTTGATTGCAGATGATTACAGGGTTGCTTTAGATTTTCTTTTTCTTTAGTTCTCTGTTCTCAATAATTCTTTTTTTTTGGGTTCCTTTTCCTCACCCCTCCCTGCCTCTTTGTGTTGAAGTTGTGTGGTTGATTTGATTTGATTTTGTGTTTATCTTTGTATACATAAATTAGTGGGATGAAATTAAAGATGGAACTTTATTTTCCTCAAACTATTGGTTTTGGGTTTTGTTTGTAACTGAAGAATTCATTGAATCTGGTAATGAGATTATGGTGTCTGGAAATGAAGATGGAGGAAGGTAGATTAGTAGAGGAGGAAGAAGATGAAGATGGAGGAAGGTAGATTAGTAGAGGAGGATGAAGATGAAGATGGAGGAAGATGGGGGAGGGAGGTCGATGGTGGGGTGGGGGTGTGGTGGGGTGGGGGTGGGGTTTTTCTTTATATTTTTGAATTATTTTTTCTATAAACTTTTAAAAAATAAATGAAAATTGCCTTTATGACGTCAGCATGGATGCCAGGTGTCTATTAAGTCTGGATGGCAAGTGTGTTTCATGAAACATTGGATGCTACTTAAAACTTGGTAGAAAAGAATGGATACCAGGTGCAATTAACTCCAGAAGAGAAATGTTTGCAAACTATTGATATAGAGCAAGTCGAAGACAAATACTTGCATAACTATTGAAATAGAGCAAACAAAACTTCGCATTGCAGAAGAGAGATGTTTGCAAACTATTAATATAGAGCAAGTCGAAGACAAATACTTGCAATTGGGAATCCGAAGAAGAAGGGGTTGTAACAACGAAAGCCATGAGTAAGTTGAAGGAATGCTTACAGAAGAATGAAGAGTTGGACTGAAAGGAAGATCACTGGAGAAGATGAGGAAAGGCTTCGAAGACGGAGAAGTTGGATAGAGAATGCAAAATAGAAGAAGAAAAAAAGACCGAACTAAGGGAATCGTTCCAATTTATAAGTGAGAGAAAACGAAAGATTGCACCTTTTCGTTTGAAATACGAAGAGGCAAAGGTTCACGCATTTCCCTCCCTTGGGGAATGAAACCGCCGAAAAAGTAATGATGAGATGTAGGAATTAGCGCTTACATTAAAAGTGGGAGTAACTACGTGGATTAAGGGATAACTGCCCAATTAATGTAGACCTGCCACGTCACAGATTCACTAGAACAAGATTTGTCTACCTTCGCAGTTCAGCTCAGTCACACAAAATCTGGGGGCAAATGATAAACCATAATTAAATCGTTTGATAGTCAACAACAGTCAACGGTTCAACTCCAGTAGCTCAGCACTCAAAATACTGCAGTTCAGCAGTACATCGCTCAAACATGGCTGTTCAACCTCGGCTGCACCTCAGCAGGGCATCATGACGCCCTTATAACATTAAAGAATATGCCAAGGTTTGCACCTCGGCACCAACTTCAGCTTATGTCCCCGTACGGCACTTCAGGCCACTGCAGCTGGGCAAGGCTTAATCTTGCACTTCGGCAAAGTTCAGATTGTGCACTTCGGTAAAGGAACCTAGCACGATATTACTTCGTGGTACCCTCAAACAGGAGTGCAATTCAAATATAGTGACTACAGCTGGTTATTCTTTCTAAACACGCCAAGGTCTCAACAGCCGGCCTACTAGTTACATTAACCAGGCCGGCCTACATCAGTCAGACTACTGATCACATCAGCAGACCTACGGCGCCTTAGGCTTTCTGCCCCAAGCAAACGTCTCATCCACTATCTACTATCACAAGCCAAAGGCGGGGGAAAGTCTATAAAAGCAAGTCAACCAAGACAAAGAAGAGGATCCGGAATTCAAACATTCATACCATAAAGCAAATTCATACACTTTGTTCCTCGGCTCATACTGTGAGAAACTCTTAACTCACCATTTAAATTATAATCTCAGTGAGATATGGCCCAATCTGACTTGAGCGTTGGAGGGTTTTTCCCGGGGCCAACCCCCCGGGACCTCTGACCTGTGCTTTCTTGTGCAGGATATTTTAGAGGCTATTCCAGCTACAAACTTTCAATCCCAGTTAACAACTCTTTAAGTTAACTGACGGGGCTAATTTGAGGTCATCTAGACCCTTGGTGAAGATCCGGCTTCATCAGGTTGGCTAGATAATAAGCTGGGAAGGGGAAATGTTGGGATTTCTATGAGTTGTGTTACTTTGGCTGGTGGAATATTTTCTATGGTTATTTCAATAGCCTTTGATGTTAGATTTTATGTACCATCTTATCAAGTGCATCAAATTGTTTCGATTAGGACTTAGTAAGATATGCATGTGAAATAATTCTAATTCGGTATATTATCAAAATAATTTGATCGTCGGCATAGGCTTCCCTTGTTTAACACAACAACTACATGGTTCTTGTTTGAAAATATTTATATTTATACACAATTATTTTTAAACTCCTCAAGACACTCGCGAATCTGAAATTTTTTGAAATTTCTAAATTGACTGGCCAAAATAAATACGACTTCAAAACTTGGTAGTTCGACATGAACACGACTCTCCTAATAAACATATCGAGTTTGGTTGTCATTTTCAAACTCGCCAACTTACCTTGACACGGCTTGTCAAATTGGCCATGACACAACCTATTTTTCATCTCTACTTTTTGTCAATTATCTTCTTGTAGGTTTTTCTCAATTGATCCTATAGGACCTTCACAATTATCATGTAAGCTATATGAAGTATCATGTATTTTTTTCCCCCTTCAATTATCGCATAGGGTCTTTGGTATTATGGCATGATCTCTTTAGGCCTTCCTGTGTGGGATTTTCCCCATTATTGTGCAGATTCCATCTTTAGCAAACATTACCCTCATGTAGATTTTTTTCAATTGTTATGTACGTTTTCTTTCAACTATCGTGTAGCTTAGATCCGTGCAAGCTTTTCTAAGTGAATAAATAAAAACAAATACAAAACGAAAAATCTGCTACTATGTATTATAAACTGGAGGGACTTTTTCTTTTTTATTTTTATGCATCGAATAAGACATGTCGTCATGCGGACGAAAATATGCATACAATACATGCTAACTACTTTAATAGGTATGACATTGAGGTAGGGGAAAAAATAGAGATTTTCTCATAAAAAACTATCATCAGTACATCATAAGTACATGTAAGCATATGTACTTATGATATACTTATAAACAAAAAAAAAGAAACGTATATTTTGATATTGATATTTCTCAATCATATATTGCGTACAGACGGTGCATATGTACAAGCTAAAAACTGTGATCCCTACAATTTGGGATATCCTAACAAGTACAACAACTCTATCCTTTATCTACAATATCTACAACAACCATTATCTCTAACATTATCTTTAACCAATGAAGTTCAACTAAGAATCCCAATACTCCCCCTCAAGTTGGCGCATGAATGTTGATCATGTCCAACTTGCCAAAAAAACGACGGAAACTATCTGGACCAAGTGGCTTAGTGAAGCCATCGGCCAACTGCTGCGTTCCGGGAACCTTGCACGGCAAAATGATACCAGCGGCGTAGTGCTGACGCACAAAATGGCAATCAATCTCAATATGTTTGGTGCGTTCATAAAAAACAGGATTAGCGACAATGTGTAAAGCTGCTTGATTATCACAATGAAGAGCAATAGGCTGGGAAGTAGATATCCCAAGGTCACGCAAAAGCGTGCGGAGCCAAACGATCTCACTTGTGGCATAAGCCATAGCACGATACTCAGCCTCAGCAAAGGAACAGGAGACAACTGGCTGCTTTTTAGATCGCCAAAAAATGAGCGCAAAGCTAAGAAAAACCATATAACAAGTGGTGGAACAACGTGTGATGGGACACCCTGCCCTGTTCGCATCACAATAAGCTGTAAGACCCAAGGGCGCTGTAGCAGACAAGAAAAGACCCTGACGCGGAGCTTGCTTAAGATAACGTAATAAGTGGAAAACGACATCAAGATGACACTTTCTAGATGCATGCATAAACTGACTAAGTGTGTTAACCGCATAGCAAATATCGGAACGTGTGGCAGTGAGATAAAAGGGACATCCAACAATACGACGATAGAACGCAGGATCATCTAATAAGGGATCAGACTCAGAAAATCGAACCTTCTGATCCATCGGGGTACTCGCAGGGTGACAACCAAGTAACCCACACTCTATGAGAATATCAAGAACATTCTTACGTTGGTTTAACACCATGCCAGCAGAAGAACGAGCTACCTCAATCCCGAGAAAATATTTGAGAGGACCTAAGTTCTTGATTTTAAACTTATGATCAAGATAAGTCTTTAAAGCGGTGATACGAGCAAGATCATTGCCAGTCACAATAACATCATCTACATAGATCAAAACTGCCATAAAAGAGGACTTGGCGGACAAAACAAATAAAGAAGGATCAGCATTAGACTGTACATAGCCAACGACAACAAGGGCATATGTAAATTTAGCATACCAATTGCGATATGCTTGGCATAACCCATATAAAGACTTGCGGAGCTTAAAATATTACGCTCTCCCTCTCAAGAAAAACCGGGTGGAATACGCATGTAGACATCCTCTGTAAGGTCTCCATGCAAGAATGCGTTGTTGACATCCAACTGATGGATATGCCAACGACGTACCACTGCAATAGCAAGTAAACACCGGACCGTGACTAACTTAGCCACAGGAACAAAAGTCTCATGGAAATCAACACCCTCAATCTGGATGTACCCGCGAGCGACTAACTGAGCCTTGTATCGCTCAATGGTACCATCAGGATTATATTTGATCTTGTAGATCCATTTGGAGTCAATAGTTCGCTTGTCAGGGGGTAAAGGGACAACATTCCATGTTTGATTAGCTTCAAGAGCAGAGATTTGACGCTGCATTGTTTCACCCCAATGTGCATGCTTAACTGCCTGACGAAAAGAAACTGACTCATCTCCAGTGATGATGGCCGCGACATAACAATGATAAGGGTGTGATAATCAAGCATATGAAAGGAAATGGGACAAGGAAAATACCGTGGAGTTTGCTGTTGGAGCAGGTGGTGCAGCGGATGGCACAACCAAAGAAGGCAACGCAACATCAAAATCTGCAAGATAACGCGGCAGCTGACGCTGCCTTAGGCTACGTGTGGACTGATAGGGCTCGGCTAAGGAGTGGGAAGACTCAACCGAGACTGGGGGTGCAGCAGCCGCAGGCTGCGAGTCGACTGAAGGAGCAGCAGGAGGCGGCGAAGACACGGCCGGTTGCTGGGACGCGGGCGGAAAGTGTGTAGAAGAGGGCTCAACATCCCATCAAGGCACAAGAGTAGGAGCTGAGACTTGTTCCCTAGAAGTATTAAGATGAGTGGCCATACCAAAAGGAAAAACAGTCTCATAGAAAGACACATCACGACTGACATAAATTTTATGACTGGACGAATCAAATATTTTATAACCCTTTTGTGAGTGCGGATAACCAAGGAAGATACCTGATGCAAATCGTGGGGCGAATTCATCACGAGTACCATGAGTATAACCATAACAGAGACATCTAAGAACACGAAGATGGTGATAAGTAGGTAAACGTCCCATCAAAACTTCACAAGGGGTTTTATTTTTAAGAATGGCAGTGGGCATTCGATTAATGAGATAAACAGCAGTTAAAACACATTCCCCCCAGAATTTGACAGGCAAACTAGCATGAAAACGAAGAGCACGAGCGACTTCCAAAAGATGACGTTGTTTACGCTCAACAAGCCATTTTGTTGCAGAGTGTAAACACAAGATGTTTGCGCATCCATCCCCTGACTCGTATAATAATTAAGGACAGAAGTACTGGTAAACTCTAACCCATTGTCACTACGCACACGCTTGACAGGACGCCCAAACTGTGTACGTACCCAGTTAAAAAAATATAACAAATAACGACTAGCTTCAGATTTGGACCCCATCAAATACACCCAAGTACTGCGACTGTAGTCATCAACAATAGTCAAAAAATAGTGTGTGCGGATAGACTAGGTGTTTTATAAGGCCCCCAAATATCACAATGAACAAGATCAAATGACTGCAAAGTAACACTAGTGCTAAGAGGAAACGGTAAACGTGCTTGCTTTGCCCGACTACAAGCATCACAAAAAACTTCTTTATTTGAAACAACAACGGAAGGTAGAAAACGAAATTTTGAGAGAGGAAGATGACCCATGCGACGATGCCAGACTGACTCATCGCCTTTTATTGCTGCAAGAGTGAATGTGATCGAGCTAGGAACAAGACTGTAGAGATCATCATGCTGCCTACCCACTCCAATCAGCTTTCTCGACGGCATCTCCTGTAGAACACAGAAATTGGGACCAAAAGTCAGTGCACAGTTCATATCTTTCACCAAACAACTCACAAAAATCAAATTAAAATCAAATTCTGAAACCCCCAAAACATCATGCAGGACCAAAGAATCTGAGAGTCGAACAGTGCCTACAGCGCACCGGGACGTGTGTATCATTAGGAATTTGCACAGTTGCTGCCACTTTATCGTTAATAACAGTAGAAAACATGGATAAATTATTAACAATATGGGCGTTGGCTCCGTGTCAAAAAGCCAATGAGACAACAAAGAAGAGTCAAAAGGCACAATACTCGTTTCGCCCTTGCCAGCCACCGGAACAGTCGACCCAAAATTACCTCCATTCAAATGCTCAACATACTGTGACAATTGCTGCTGCTGAGCAAGAGTAAGTCCCGCAAAGACAGGAGCAACGGAGGTATCAACCTGTGCTGCCATGGACTTCGCCCTCTCCGTGGCCGCCGCCTTCCCAGAAGCCGCAGCCCCTCTACTTCGGTGATTACGATTCACAGTCCAATCTGCAGGATAACCGATGAGATCATAGCAAGTCTCACGTTGATGCCCAACCTTTCCGTAGTGTCTGCACCGAGGCCGTTTCCCTTTTCCCTTTGGTTTCGAAAAACGCCCTTCAGTGGTGGGCCGCAGCCCGTTGCTTTTCCTCCTGTGCTACAATCGCATATACACGCCCAAGTGATGGTAAAGGATAATACTCAAAATATACGAACGTACCGTATTGAAGACTTCATCTAGTCCCATAAGGAAATAAAAAACCATCTCCTTCTCGCGAACTTTTTCCATCATCTTGAACAACCCACACGTGCACAAGCCGCAACTGCAAACAGGAATCTCATCGAACGACTGCAATTCTCCCAAAGAGCTTTGAGACGCACATAGTACACCGATACTGTGCTGCGCTCTTGTTTCAGGGAAGCGATCGCACGACGCAGCTCGTAGACACACGCGTCGACACCTTGTGTAAAGCGTTCTTCTAGGTCCACCCACACATCACGGGCTGAGTCTGCATGGGCAGCCGTGCCTTGGAGCTCTTTCACCAACGAATTAGACAGCCATGCCCGGACCAAGGCATTATACTGCTGCCATATAGCATACTTAACGGACGTAGCATCGGGACGCTTGATGGTCCCATCAACAAACCCTGATTTGTTCTTAGAGCGTAGAGCGTTGACAAATGCTTTCCGCCAGACGAAATAGTTCACCATTTTCTCCTAATGGTTGAGTGACAAAGAGAAGACCAGGATGGTCTGATGGATGCAGATAATAAGCTGATTTTGGATCAGTGGTAACAATGGGTGTATCAGCCATAATGAATATGGAGCAAACGGACCGGAAAAAACTGCAGTCGACGTGTGGGAGTCGATCGACTGGAAGAAAAAAACCATGAATCAAATTTGTTTGCTCTGATACTATGAAGAAACGTATATTTTGATATTGATATTTCTCAATCGTACAGACGGTGCATATGTACAAACAAAATACTGTGTTCCCTATAATATAGGATATCCTAACAAGTACAACAACTATATCCTTTATCTACAATATCTACAACAACCATTATCTCTAACATTATCTTTAACTAATAAAGTTTAACTAAGAATCCGAATAAAAAACTATTACATATGCATCATAAGTACATGTAATAAACCATACTATAAGGTGTGAACAAAACAATTATTAAAAAAACTTTACATTTATAAAAAACTATTAAACTCACAACTTCTTGATCTTAAGTCTATCGTTATAACTACTTCGATATGGTGGCAAGTGAAGGGACACTGTTTAAACGTCCTCGAAGTCGAAGCGGGTAAACGCGATCTAATTTTGGTATTGTACAGAATTCTGTCAACCCAGCCTCCAAGGCTTAGGTGAATTGGTAATCGAGCTACTAGGCCGAAGGCCTAGATTGACGGGTACCTTGTGTGGTCACTGCGTAAATTTTTATCCAACATAAACGGTAGTTGAAATTCTGATTTGCATTATCTACAATAATTTTTAGGTATAAGCCGATCAGGCCATAGTCAGGCTTTTTGCTCAAAGAATTCTGTCAACCCTTGGGCACTGCAGCGTGCTTTCTGGAATAGTAAAGGCAGTTGAAATTTTTTTTTCCCTTTTTTCTTGTGATGAAAACTCTTAATGAACGTCGGGAATGTATTTAAAAGCTGCCAGAGTAATTCTTGGAGTAGACATAACTACAGAAAAACTGAATCTTTTGCACATAGTGGCCCATCAATCTCGAAATGATGAAGTATCTTTCTACCATGAATATTGATAAAATTAATTGAATATCATAACTTGTCGGTGTCCTTTTTATTTATTTTTAATTTCGTACTTTGGTACGCCAATTTCAATATGTTCCTGAGACGTAGCATGTGTCCGTCCTTAAAAGAACCAAGTTTTTCTGACCGTTGAGGTATGAATTAAGAGATGGGATCTACTCACCCCACATCATCATCCTTTGTCTACCGTTTGTCACGTGACAGTAGAGGGTGGTGAAGTTAGATGAGTGTCATCCGCATCTAAAATCACCATCCCTTACTGCCACGTGGCGAACAGTGACCAAGGAGTTGATAGTGTGGGGGTGAGGAGATCCGGTCCCATGAATTTAACATTGAGCTTAGTTGAGCGGTCAAACTTGTGAGAGTGTAATGGATGAATTATAATCAGAGGTTTCGGAGTTTGTTTTAGAAAAAACGATTGACATTCAAATTAATTATAAGCTTTTTAAGTTAAATAAGCACTTCAATATTTTTAGAGCTTAGATTCACATCGGAATCCTTTACCTCAGAACCGAAGCTCTTAGAGCTGAAAAATAAAAATAATGCTTAGAGCTGATCGATATATATACTCTCTCTCTTTTTAATCCAAAAAAAAAAAAAAAGGTTACAAATAACATATGTATTGTATCAACCAAATGAAATATTATCGCAATATAATGAAATATCTTCCTGTATAACATGTAACTTTTTAATTTTTGTTACTGTACCATATAATCATATAATGGGAATGTGTTACTATATACCATCACATGAAGATATTTAGTACTATATTTATTGTAGTCGTACGTAATTTATTATTAGTCATTAGTAAACTATGTTTCATATTACGTCGGATAACGTGAAGCTCTTGTAAATCATCACATGAAGATGTCTTTCAAGGAAAAGACTATTCCTTCGTCCTGGGGTCATCACCGTCCTAGTCCTTAAAAACATTGTAAAAGATGTAAATTAGGAATGCAACGGCCTTCTAGGTTTGATGATTACTTACATATTGACTTACACAAGGTGTCCCCTGCAAACTAGACATTCGGTTTAGTAACGGACTTACGCAGTGATCTACATAAAGTATCCCTACAAACCAGACCTTCGGCCTAACAACAGTGGACATTTACATTATACGTGTCTTTAGATTCAAAAGTTTGACCTCTTGAATCACACAATATATCCTATTACTACATCCATCGCGTCATGTGTAAATTTATTCTCACTCAGAACTGAAAACTGTTTTATTTCAGACCAAAGAAGGGGAAGGTCTTACATATTAGATATATGTATTCTTCGTTATTTTTCTACTTTTTTTTTTTTGAATAGTTACATAAAGATATTCATTCTATTACACAGTTATTGCACTCAAGTCTTGGCCACTTTTTTCCCACTCATTTTCCATCTACCACCGGCCATTTCGATATTCCTATGTATTAGGATAGGTTTTGTGTTTCTTTAAAAATGAATAACAATAATGAAATAATAAATTTATGTTACATACAGATTTACGTGTCAGAGAACGGGATCTAAAGCAATTGATAAGGTTGTTGTTTTGTGACATTGAGATCACGGGTTCGAGCCGCAGAAACATCTTCTCGTGCAAAATGTAGAGTAAGGATGCATACATCAGATCGCAAAGTGATCTGGGTCATCTTCAAACTCTGCACAAACTCGAAACTTTGTGCATCGAGAATGTTTCCTTTTACATATTTACGTGTCACACAGAAATAGTGGTGATAAGTGATATTAAACATTCACGTACATCTTTGTGCATAGTCTTCAAGAAAATGCTCCAGGATCGCTTGAATACAAAAATATATTGATATCTTTATTTTTATTTTATTTATGGTTTATGACTGTCACGGCGTCTCAATAATTGACCTGAATGTCTAACAATCCCAAAGCACATCTTTGACAAGCTATTTGGTTTAATTATTTGTGTTGGATTCTGATGTACCATTAGTGATTTTAGTCTTCAACACGTGAATTGCTTAAAGAAAATTTTGTATTTGTAATATATATAACATGACGAAACAGCAACCCAAGATGTCCACGACTGTGACAAACTTTTCATTGTGTGACTAACTATTAATGACCTCCAAAAACAGTTGAAGTCTAAATTTGGTGGCTTCTACTATTAAATATGGGATTGGAATTTTTGGGCATGCTGACTTTAACTTGACGACGAAATCCATATTAGTCAGTGATGATATTATTACTTTTGTAGTTAGTCGTTAGCTTACCATTGATGATTTCAGGCTTCAAATGATATTAATAGTCAACACATGTGAAGATACAAGATAATGGCATATATGCAATGTACATAAATACATATAAGATAACGTAAGAAGACAAATCAGTACATTATTTAGTCATATGAAAAGACAAACCAACATACTATAACTTGAGAATGAAAAATAACTTGTGCCTAAGATCAACTTTGAGGGCGGTTCTTATAGCAACTGGTAAGTTTGTTGTTTTGTGACCTTAAAGCTACGGGTTTGAACTGCGGAAACAGTCTTTTCTACAAAATGTAGAGTAAAGATGCGTAAATCAAATCCCGAAGCGATCCGACCCTTCCCCAAACCCTGCGTAAACGCGAGAGTCTGGTGCACTGATAAAGCCATTACCTAATATGAACTTTACACTTGCAAAATTTAAACTTAAAACATCTTGGTCTTTAGACTTAATCTTCTTCCTACTACTTTGTAACTGTCCAGCCCCCCCCCCCCCCCCCCCCCCC
>AP025048.1:8826492-8936323 GCA_036186865.1 Eustoma russellianum | reverse complement strand
CCCCCCCCCCCCCCCCGCCGGGGGGGTTTATGTAATACTACATTAGAGGTAGTATTTTCTGCGAATCTGGTTTAGATCTGATTATTTCTTTTTCTTGTTTAGAACACATTCTTTGATAAATCATTGACGGATGGGTAATAGAAACAATTTTCTACTATTGAAAATAAAAACATTGGACTAATATCAAACCACAATATTATACGATCATTACGTGACTTTTTATAGTGACCAAGTGAATAAACTTATACTGGATGACTCTTTTATTATTGTATCAATTCAATTTTTTCTACTTTGAACGAGAACATGGTTTGTGTTCATAATTCATTCAGCTGTACATCATGGTTTTGACATATATGTACATGTGATGTAGCCATTTTGCAGCCTTTGTTTAATAAAGGAAATTTCTAATCCTCCTACGGCACATTGGTTTCATCTTTAAAATGATTATATCTAATAACAACTCTGAAACAAAATCTATTTAAATAATAATTCCTATTGTGATGGTGAATTGGTTTAAGTTACATTGTCTTTCATTATGATGGTCTTTTTTATTTCATTTTTTATGTCGTCAAAAAATACGAGGATCTTGATAATAATGTCGTGAAGAGGTATAAATTACAAGGACATACAAATAAGTATGTTAACTAATAAAGTAGAGAATAGCTACAGTTTAAACTTTAATCTTCCATATGGTGTAAAGGACATAAGGACCTATATGTTGATGTAGCGTAATAAGCACAATTATAAAACAACTACTTCACATATCTTCCACAAGTAGACGTAAGAACTGGGTGACTTGTGTACCCAGGACATAGCTTGATGGAAACAGATAAAGGTAATCATTTTGATAGAGGGAGATTGAGAGTTCGAATCCCTTCGGAGGCATTTGTGGAGAATTCTATTGCTTGGGCTCCATAATATTGTATCTGTATATATGATGTGCCTTTTGTCTGAATATATCAGGTTCCAGATTTACATCCCTACACTTCTTGTAACATTCAGGTTCCAGATTTACATCCTTACATTTTCTGTAACCGAGAATGATATGAATCCTCACTGCTTGGGGAATAACCTTAATAACAGGGTGACTTGTTTCTTTAAACCTTTTCTCATCCTCTAACCAATGGAGCACAATTCAAGTGTATCTTGGTTGAAAAGAAGAATATACCACCCCATTCCCTTTTTTTTTAAGCATTAGGGATGAATGTTTGACCCCCTCTTTCTTTTTTCTTTTCTTTTTTAAGCTGACCAATTTGTTTCAAGAAAAAAATATTCAATGTTCGACTAAGGGGATTACCCTACGTTAGTATGGTTTGAAAGCTTACCAGCCAAATAACGTAGAAATGCTTGAGTATTACATCTTCAAACCAACAAAACCCCCTTGATGGCTCAGTCCATACTTCAGTTGGTGTTTAGGTTGAGATTTGTTCTAAAATGTCAAGAGTTCGAATGCAAAGACATGCATAGTGTAGATACTCCATTGCTGCTAGATCTAATACCTAGTTTGCGAGGGAAACCTTTTATGGGTCACTACGTAAGTCCTCACCCAGCCTAGTAAATCGATGACCTCCTGATTTGCATATTACACAATGCTCTTTAGGGATATAGCGGTGGAAGTTCACAGGGAATGAAATTTTGCTCAAATAAATCCTTGATAAGGAATGATGAAAACCTGTTGGACTAATTATGACACTAGAGCCAAATTTACAGCTATGATAAGTCATGTGAAGCCTTCTAGTCAAATTGGACATTGTCAGTCTTTAACTTATCAAATGAGTATATGACAAAAATGAGCAATTAACCAATTATAAATGGGACAGGATACTCTCACCGCAAAGGGGTGCAGTGACGTGTGACCGCGCGACATGTGGCATCAAGGGAGGATGATGAGGCTAGATGCAGGTGACCCTCATCTAGCCTCACCACCCTCCATTGGTGCCACGTGTCGCACGGTCACGAAAGAAGTAAAGAAAGTGGAGGTGAAGAGATCTTAACCCTTATAAATGGCCCGAGACCAACAAATTTTCTTGGTATTCACACTAAAGTAACTTTAGGCTTATTAAATGCGTACACAAATAATCAAACAATAACCAATAAAGAGGGACCAACAAATTATTTTAGTATAGATACTCAAATAATGACGATATCAAAAGCAACCACTCAAAATGGTTCGGGCCTTTTATAATGTATTCCTCAGCTTTTTCTAGTCTTTATTTGCTATCTTTTCATCTGTATATTTGTTATACCCCTGTAATAATAATACTAATAATATAGAATAAATTAAAAAAAAAGTGACGTAATATTTTAAAACAAAAACCCTTCCAATTACCCTGTAACTAACCCTATGTAACCTCCCCATTAACTTACATTAACACCTTCCCTATCTTATCTTTTATTTAATGTGTCATTAAGAGTTTAAAAAAAAACCCACACCTTTAATAAAATAGGCCATTCGGCCAACATAATTCTAGGGGAAAGGTAACAACACAACTGAGGGCTAAGAGAGAAAGAATAGGTAAGAAAAGAGAGAAGAAAGAAAGGAAGAAAAAGAAAGGAGGAGGGGAGAAGTGCACCACCAACACCACCACATCACTACCATTAATCTTAGTCTGCAACCAAAAAGTAGGTGGCCCTCTCTTTTTGAGTCAATTTCATATGTGTATTTATTTGCTATTTTGGTTTACTTATTGTTTATCTTGTTTGATTATAATTCATTCATATGTTAAATGCTTAGGTTGTTCGCGTTGCTGCATAAGAATGTTATGTATGTGTTTATATATTATTATTTTTTTGTTGTTTTCGGCAGTGTAACTATATGTATGTAAAAAAAGAAAACTGTTTGGAGTTAAATATGGTATATATGCTATGCATGCGTGATGTGCGTTGGATATTAACATCTGTACATTATTTGTTAATTCTTATATATATGGGTTTTTGTTTCGTGGGTGTTAGCGTGTGTGAAGAAGGGAAGTGGCCTGTGGCCACTGTTGGGGAACTTTCAAAAGCAAAGGAAAGGTATAAATTTGATATGATAAATAAAGTAACAATTATGGGTATTTGTTTTGCTTCTGTATGGGTTCGTTTGTTGAATGAGCAGAAAAAAAAATAGAAAACGTGTTATGTGACATATTGCATTTGCATTCATGGCACGAGCATTTCATTGGCCCTATGAGGCGTGTTGCCCTATGAGGCGTGTGGCCCTATGAGGCGTGTTGCCTTACGAGGCGTGTTGCCCTACGAGGCGTGTTGCCCTACGAGGCGTGTGGCCCTACGAGGCGTGTGGCCCTATGAGGCGTGTGGCCCTATGAGGCGTGTGGCCTGACGGGGCGTGTGGTCTGACGAGGCGTGTGGTAGGATCACCTCGAGGTTCATGCATTGCACGGTAGAGAGACAGGCATTCGTGTGTTGAGACATTGTTGCGTGTGGCACAAGCATGCATCATGACATTGCATAACTAATGTGTTGTGCTTTTATTTACTACACAGTTATTCATGTTTATACATATACTACATGCTATTTGTGGCCATATATGAAATTGTTCGAAAGATGTGGGACCCTACTGGGTGATATTTCTATATCACTCACCCCTTTATTTTTCCCCAGGTGAGCAGGAGTACGACTACATATACATAGAAGACGGAGCTGAGTTCGGGCAGTGGGGTAGTTAGAACAAGGGGATATCTACTTTGGCAGTTTATTTTCTTTATGTTGAAATGTAATAATGAACTTAGACATGACACTTACTGATGTGGGTTTGAAATGTTGAAATAAAATGAATGTTTATTTTATTTATTTCGTTTGCGCTGCGAAATTTTCTACGTCTCTGCTGACGTGTAAGAGAATGGAACGACGCTTTGTAGTTCTCGTAGTAGACTACGGTGGGTGCACTGTTTCCGATACTAGGGTTCGGGAGCGGGGCGCTATAGGTGGTATCAGAGCCGAGGCTCCAGATCCGCCTCGGAAACGTAGGATTAACTAGATCACATAGACGTAAGTGATGAATTTAGACTTAAGTTATGATCGGGATAAGGGGTGTGAGGACCGTTAGGTAAATCACTACTGTTTTACTTCTAGAATACGTAAATTACCACAATACCCTTGTTATGAAACTGACTAAACTGTGAATTGCAGAGAGAAATGGATCCTAGTGGAAATATCGGATCGGGTCAGGCTCAGAATCAGAATAATAACATCGCTGAAGCTTTGGTCACTCTGACTAACATTGTTGCTCATCAGCAGCGACAACTGAATCAGCAAGTTCCTCCACCAGCACCACAGCCTGGGCTGAGGTTCTTTTATAAGGAGATGCAGAATGCTATGGCTCCTACTTTTAGGGGTACCTCCAAGCCAGAGGAAGCTGAGATATGGCTGAAGGAGATGACAGATCATCTTCGACTTTTGCAGGTTCCTGATGAATTGAAGGTGGAAGTTGTGGTACCTTTTCTGATAGGAGACGCCGAGGTCTGGTGGCGTAGCGTGGAAGTCCAGTTGACTGCACCGATCACTTGGGCACAGTTCCGAGAAGAGTTTAAGAGGTATTATGTGCCAGACAGCGTGGTTTTGCAGCGAATGGCAGAATTTCAGGCTCTGACTCAAGGGAATATGTCTATAGCGGAGTATGTTGAGAAGTTTCATGCCTTGGGACAGTATGTGCCGTCGACTATAACTGATCAGAGATTGAAGATGTTGAAGTTCAGAACTGGTTTGAGATCTGAGATCCAGACCGGGCTTGTGAATGCGAGGGCACGAACATTTGATGAGCTGCTTGAAGCGTGTCGTGAAGTGGAAGGGGACTTCAGGAGAGTCAGTGCGGAGGATCGTGGCAAGAGGCCACGGGATGACTTTGTATCTGGTAGGTCTGGACGTTGGGTGAAAGTACCCCGACGCCAGCCTATAGGAGTGCAGTTTAGGCCACCGCAGCAGCAGCCTCAGAGAAACTTTGGTCCGCCTCAGGAGAATGCTGGACCACCAGTGCCATGTGCTTATTGTGGCCGAAACCATCCGGGTGAATGCTGGAGGAAGAAGAATGTGTGTTACAAGTGTGGTAAGACTGGACACTACGCCAGGGAGTGTTCTGAGTGGAAGGTGGTGCCACAGCAGCCGCAGGGTGGTCAGCCGAAGGGAATGTCGAAGACGAACGCCATAGTACATGTCATGACTGATCCTGAGGTGGAAGCGACAAATGAAGTTGTGACAGGTACTATTTAAATAATTTAGTTATTTAATTGTTATACATGTTCCACTATGTGATAAATATTTGTGTATTTAATTAACTCTTGAATTGCGGTAGGATCAATATTGGTTAATGAAGTTCCGGCTAACGTACTTTTCGATAGTGGCGCAAGTCACTCGTTTGTCTCGAAGAGATTCGTGAAGTACTTGAACAAGTGTCCGGAATGGATAGAAATTCCGTATCGAGTGCAAGCTGCTGGTGATACAGTGATAATTTCACATCACCATTATAAGGGTTGTGAATTGAAAATTGAGGAAAAGATGTTTACTGCTACGCTGATTCCGATTCAGCTAAGCGATTTCGATGTCATTCTTGGGATGGACTGGCTGGCGGAGCATCACGCGAATATAAATTGCCGGCAGAAGCAAGTCAGTATTAGAGGTCCAGATGCAAAAGAGGTGGTGTTTCAAGGAAACTTTAAGTTGAAGAAGGTTGCGAAGAAAATCTATCTGACAGCAGTGCAGGCACATCAGATGCTGCAGAAAGGCGCAGAATGTTTTTTGGTATATGCAATGGACTCAAAGCAAGAGGTGCCGGCAATTGATCAAATTCCGGTAGTGAACGAATTCAAAGATGTGTTTCCGGATGAGTTACCGGGTTTGCCGCCGGGTCGTGAAGTTGAGTTTGAGATAAATCTCATTCCAGGAGCTGAGCCGATATCAAAAACACCTTACCGTATGGCTCCGGCGGAGTTGAAAGAACTGAAAGATCAGTTGCGAGAACTTCTTGATCGAAAGTTTATCCGTCCAAGTGTTTCACCGTGGGGAGCGCCGGTGTTATTTGTCAAGAAAAAAGACGGAAGCCTGAGACTGTGCATTGATTATCGTGAGATCAATAAGATCACGATAAAGAATAAGTACCCGCTACCTCGCATTGATGATTTGTTTGATCAGTTGAAAGGCGTCCGAGTGTTTTCTAAGATTGATCTACGGTCCGGATATCATTAGCTGAGAGTTAAGAAAGAAGATGTGGAGAAGACAGCGTTCCGTACCCGATACGGTCACTATGAATTCTTGGTGATGCCGTTCGGTTTGACTAATGCTCCAGCTGCATTTATGGACTTGATGAATACAGTATTCAGAGAACAGCTGGACAAATTTGTGGTTGTCTTTATTGATGACATTTTGGTGTACTCTCCGAGCGGTGAGAAACATGCTGAACACTTGAGAGAAGTACTGGAGAATTTGAGACAGAAGAAATTGTACGCTAAATTCAGCAAATGCGAATTCTGGCTGAAGAGCGTGACATTTTTGGGACATGTAATATCGGAGGAAGGAATATCGGTGGATCCAAAGAAAATAGAGGCAATCACCGAATGGCCACGACCAACCAATGTGACTGAAGTCAGAAGCTTCTTGGGGTTGGCTGGCTATTACCGAAAGTTCGTAGAAGGGTTTTCAAGAATAGCAGTTCCGCTAAGTCGATTAACGCAGAAAAAGACGAAATTTGAATGGACTGCTGAGTGTGAGAGGAGTTTTAATGAGTTGAAGAAGAAACTGACCACATCACCTGTATTGGCGCAGCCCTCTGGTTCTGATGGGTTCGTCATATACAGTGACGCGTCCAGGAATGGACTGGGTTGTGTACTTATGCAAGAAGGCAAGGTTATCGCATATGCCTCTCGACAACTAAAGGCATATGAGCGGAATTACCCAACTCATGATCTTGAGTTGGCAGCAGTGGTGTTTGCACTCAAAATATGGAGACATTATCTTTACGGAGCAAAGTGCGAGGTTTTCACAGATCACAAAAGTCTAAAATATCTGTTCACACAGAAGGAGTTAAACATGAGGCAGCGACGATGGTTGGAATTGTTGAAAGACTACGATTTGACCATCAGTTATCATCCAGGCAAAGCAAATGTAGTAGCTGATGCGTTGAGTCGTAAATCTAGTCATGCAGGCCAGACACCACTAGAGAGAGATGGCTGAGTTCGATCTTAATATTGTTGATTCGACAGCAAGTGTCCTGGCTGCACTTACTATTACTCCTACACTGGTGGAGCAGATTAAGGAGGCGCAGAAAAAAGATGTTGATCTGAAAATGGTCCGTGAACGCATGTTGACTAGTCAGGTGGATGGATTTCAGGTACACGATGATGGTAGTTTGTGGTTTCAAGGAAGATTGTGTGTACCGAATAAAGAGGAACTGCGGAAGGAATTGTTGAATGAAGCCCATAATTCCAAGTTATCTATCCATCCGGGAGCGACAAAGATGTACAACGATCTTAAGAAACATTACTGGTGGAGTGGGATGAAGCGTCACATTGCGGAATTTATCGAGAGATGTCTGGTTTGCCAACAGGTGAAAGCCGAACACCAAAGACCTGGAGGTTTAATGATGCCATTAGAGATACCTGAGTGGAAATGGGAGCATATTACGATGGACTTTGTTGTCGGACTCCCGAGAACCCGTAATGGTAATGATGTGATTTGGGTGATCGTAGATCGGTTGACGAAGTCGGCTCATTTTCTACCTGTGCCGAATAATGCGACTCTCGAAAGACTTGTGACTCTGTATATCGACAACATTATCAGCTTGCATGGAGTGCCAGTAAGTATCGTATCGGATCGGGATTCGAGATTTACATCTAGATTCTGGTCGGCATGTCAGAGAAGATTGGGCACTGAGTTGCGTTTGAGTACGGCATTTCATCCGCAGACTGACGGGCAGTCTGAGCGGACGATTCAGACATTAGAAGATATGTTGCGAGCTTGTGCCCTAGATTTCAAAGGTAACTGGGACAGTATGGTAAAACTGATCGAATTCTCTTATAACAATAGCCATCACAGCGCTATTGGTATGGCACCATTTGAGGCATTATATGGTCGCAAGTGTCGGTCACCGGTGTACTGGGATGAAGTCGGCGAGCGAGATATCGCTGGTCCTGAATTGGTTGAACAGACGAAAGAGAAGATCAAGATTATTCGTGATCGGCTCAAAATAGCTCAAGATCGGAACAAAAGTTGGGCTGATTTGAAGAGGCGACCGCTGGAATTTTCGGTTGGAGAAAAAGTATACCTAAAGGTGTCGCCGATGAAAGGTGTAAGTCGGTTCGGGGTGAAAGGGAAATTGAGTCCTCGTTATATTGGTCCCTACGAAGTACTCGAAAGAGTTGGAACACTGGCTTACAAGTTGGCTTTACCACCGGCTTTAGCTCAAGTCCATAATGTGTTTCACGTGTCGCAATTAAGAAAGTATGTTCCGGATCCGAATCACATACTTGATGAGAGACCATTGAAGGTTCGACCTGACGTGACTTATGAAGAGGTTCCAGTGAAGATCGTAGACCGCAAAGATCAAGAATTGAGACGAAGAATTATACCATATGTCAAAGTTCAATGGAGCAACCATACCGAAAGAGAAGCAACATGGGAGCTTGAAGAGCAAATGCGTGAGAAATATCCGCATCTATTTGCCTAAGATACACAAGTTTCGAGGTCGAAACTTATTGTAAGGGGGGTAGACTGTTATACCCCTGTAATAATAATACTAATAATATAGAATAAATTAAAAAAAAAAGTGACGTAATATTTTAAAACAAAAATCCTTCCAATTACCCTGTAACTAACCCTATGTAACCTCCCCATTAACTTACATTAACACCTTCCCTATCTTATCTTTTATTTAATGTGTCATTAAGAGTTTAAAAAAAACCCACACCTTTAATAAAATAGGCCATTCGGCCAACATAATTCTAGGGGAAAGGTAACAACACAACTGAGGGCTAAGAGAGAAAGAATAGGTAAGAAAAGAGAGAAGAAAGAAAGGAAGAAAAAGAAAGGAGGAGGGGAGAAGTGCATCACCAACACCACCACATCACTACCATTAATCTTAGTCTGCAACCAAAAAGTAGGTGGCCCTCTCTTTTTGAGTCAATTTCATATGTGTATTTATTTGCTATTTTGGTTTACTTATTGTTTATCTTGTTTGATTATAATTCATTCATATGTTAAATGCTTAGGTTGTTCGCGTTGCTGCATAAGAATGTTATGTATGTGTTTATATATTATTATTTTTTTGTTGTTTTCGGCAGTGTAACTATATGTATGTAAAAAAAGAAAACTGTTTGGAGTTAAATATGGTATATATGCTATGCATGCGTGATGTGCGTTGGATATTAACATCTGTACATTATTTGTTAATTCTTATATATATGGGTTTTTGTTTCGTGGGTGTTAGCGTGTGTGAAGAAGGGAAGTGGCCTGTGGCCACTGTTGGGGAACTTTCAAAAGCAAAGGAAAGGTATAAATTTGATATGATAAATAAAGTAACAATTATGGGTATTTGTTTTGCTTCTGTATGGGTTCGTTTGTTGAATGAGCAGAAAAAAAAATAGAAAACGTGTTATGTGACATATTGCATTTGCATTCATGGCACGAGCATTTCATTGGCCCTATGAGGCGTGTGGCCCTATGAGGCGTGTTGCCTTACGAGGCGTGTTGCCCTACGAGGCGTGTTGCCCTACGAGGCGTGTGGCCCTATGAGGCGTGTGGCCCTATGAGGCGTGTGGCCCGACGGGGCGTGTGGCCTGACGAGGCGTGTGGTAGGATCACCTCGAGGTTCATGCATTGCACGGTAGAGAGACAGGCATTCGTGTGTTGAGACATTGTTGCGTGTGACACAAGCATGCATCATGACATCGCATAACTAATGTGTTGTGCTTTTATTTACTACACAGTTATTCATGTTTATACATATACTACATGCTATTTGTGGCCATATATGAAATTGTTCGAAAGATGTGGGACCCTACTGGGTGATATTTCTATATCACTCACCCCTTTATTTTTCCCCAGGTGAGCAGGAGTACGACTACATATACATAGAAGACAGAGCTGAGTTCGGGCAGTGGGGTAGTTAGAACAAGGGGATATCTACTTTGGCAGTTTATTTTCTTTATGTTGAAATGTAATAATGAACTTAGACATGACACTTACTGATGTGGGTTTGAAATGTTGAAATAAAATGAATGTTTATTTTATTTATTTCGTTTGCGCTGCGAAATTTTCTACGTCTCTGCTGACGTGTAAGAGAATGGAACGACGCTTTGTAGTTCTCGTAGTAGACTACGGTGGGTGCACTGTTTCTGATACTAGGGTTCGGGAGCGGGGCGCTACAATATTAGTCATGTTTCTTCTGTTTAGTAGCAAATTTAATTTGTCAAAATTTATTTGTTGATTAATTATTTTAAATGTTCAAAATCGTTGAACAACAGCCGAGTTTGTCATCGAATTCCAGTAGCTCTACGTTGCAGTTTTTCAATCTCACGACTAAATTGGCTTTCCTTCGTGTTTTCTTATATTTCCATTCTTATTTATACATAGAATGTTCCCGGTGTACTAGTCTTTTGTATTTGTGCATGGTTCAAGAAGGGCTGGATCGTTTCGTCATCTGATGTATGTATATTTACCCCTACACTTTGTGCAAGAAGCTGTTTCCGCAACTCGAACTCGTGACCTCTAAGATCATAAAACAGCAACTTTACATATGGCTCCAAGGTACGTCTTTCTCCATTCTTATGTAAAGAAGTCCATATATTAGCTATAAGAAAACGTCAGGATATCTTTGAAGTCTTAGAGTGTTCTATATATATAATTACTATAACTTTATACCATTAGAATAATTTTTTATTGAATTGCCATGGAAGAAATTATGTTCACAACCAATAAGAAAGAGTATAAATTAGGTGCATCTAGCCCTCGTCTTAATAAAATTTACAAAAAGCTTGTTCAGGAATGCACGAAATATGAAAAAATATATAAAAAATCGAATACGGAGGCGATTGAATTATTTTCACGGGAACATTTTACCCAATAAATTTATTTTGTTACCATTTTATCCTTTTTCTTTTAAATACGACACTTCGGTAAAATGTTAAAGTAAATAAGCCAGAACTGAGAATATGTTTATCATATTAAGTTAGTAGAAATGACTTTTGTCTTACGTTTTTAAGCATGAGTGGCAAAAACGTAATCCTAGGAATAGTTTAGTGGTGTCGAATACTCGTCGCAATTTATTTTAAGTAATGTTCATTTTTATGATTAATCAATAAAAAAAAATTAGTTGCTACTTTTTCAGAAATTAACATGTGAACTTTAAAAGTAAGATAGCCAAGATAAAGTCCATGCATAATTAGACCGTTGTAAAAACCAGTGGTATTATATTATAAAATACGTCACAAAAATTAAAATAAATACTATATTGAATATTTTAAGTTAAATTCAAATTGGTAGCATGCTTTTTCAATTTTATTGAAGAAAAAATTCAATCAAATAAATGTAAACACCATTACAAGAAAATGGTTCAAATTACAGTTTTAATATTCTTTTGAATGGACACTATATAATTTCTGATAATGTAATATATACTATCTTTTGTCCTAAAATACTGTCCATAATTTTGTTCGTAGATATCCATAATGTTTGTCTACCTCTTATAAAGTTCATTAACGAGTAACGTGTTCAGTTATTTTCTTTTATTAAGGGTATATAATTTAAAGGAATAAATTAGTTTTCTCAATATAATATCTAAACTATAAATCATTTTGCAAAAGAAATTTTTTTTTTCCAAAAAAAGTGTCCACAAAGTACATTGAAAGGAGAACCAAAATGTCTGCCATAGTTCAATTATTCTAGTCGGGTGCCCGTGATAGAATGATAGATCAATCAGTCCTCCATGTGTATTTTTCTTTTTCTAATTACAAAAGATTATAATCTGATTCTAAACCACTATTATTGTTCCAATTTTAAAGAGTTTCATATATGTATTTTTTCTAAATTGAGCAGCCATGTTTGCCTCCCATTTCACATATTTGAGTATACAATTATGAAATAGCGATGCTATAAAGTACATGCCATTCACCAACACCTCCGACATTGATGTTTCTCATCTCTATATAACACAATTATTATATAAAAAATATTTAATAGATTAGATGGTGGTTTCTCATCTCTATATAACATAATTATTAAATTTCTCTAAATTAATTAATTTGACATAATTCTTACCACACGTCTCATGTAGTATCGTAGTTTAATATGCATGCGTCTAGAATCGTTCTTCAATGGCAAACTTTGAGACAAACATTAATATCCATATTTGAGTGAAAACGGAACTTATATTAAATGGTAATCATAGAACTTGGTGTTAATGACTCTGATAGAATTCTGAGATGAGACTCATATTTACTTAAAATCTTAACGCATTAGTGGCAGTGATATAAACTCATTTATTCTTCTCGACAGAATGAATGGAGAAGAAATTCTCAAGTTGAAACTAGATAGTGAGATTGCACAAGTTGAGCTTCATATATACATAAAACATACGTTAGACGATGATACCTCATCTTTATATAAAATCATTTATTTTTATGTGCATAACCAATGTGGAAAGTTTTTTTTAACATCTGCTTTCATGTGGTATAATGTGGAAAAAGAAATTTTAATGTCATGCTTTCATGTGGTAACGTATCTTATTAAGTAGATTTCTGAACCCACTAATTGTCGTGTTCGGGATTGGAATACTAAGAGAAAGAGTGGCGTTACTACAATAGTGAAAATACAATCTGATGTAGGATAATTAACGTGGTGTTTGGTTGGAGGTTTAGGAATAAGAGAATGAGTTTGGATTCCTCTAAACCCATTGAAGTTGTTTGTTTGGGGAAATGGAGGTATGTGTTTCATTTTGACATCTAAATATTTGGTAATGGATATTGTTTTTTGATATATTAGCTCATTGTCTATCAATATGGAGGGAATGGGGAATGAGGGCTGCCGCCTCCGGTCACTATTTCGGCCGGTCAAATTTTTCATGCCTTTTTCCAGTCGCCCACATTTGATACCTATTTCAATTTCAATACATTCCAAACATCACCAATGTCTACCATACTCATTCTCACTTCAATACCAAACAACTATCACTTTTTGTCTCAAACTCATATCCTCCAAACTCATATCATATCATACTCATTCCGATTCTGATTTTGATACTCAAGTGTGAACCAAACGCCACATAAATAAATAATATTTCACTGAAGCATTAAAAAGGATCATTGTTCGCTTTAGAGAAGGCCAGGTCCAAATCTTTGTCGTAAATTATTAGTCAACTCTTAGCCTTGTAGAAACCTTTTTACCATCCATCACTTTAAGATCTACTTGCACATTGCAAATTAACTATATTCTGAGATGAACTCGTTATTAAAAGAACCGCTTTGACACAAAATTATGTGATTGAAGTCCCAAAGAATACTTATAACTAAAATGCATGAACACATCCCTTCAAATGTTCATTGCCAATCAACCAAACATGACACAGATCAGGACCCAAATTTTTATTAATCGACAATATATGATAAGTACAATAATACATTCGGATCTGGTACAATATCTAACGAGTAAAACTTTTTCATTATCACATAAAACAAAGAAAATGCCAAATCTTTTCTAGATTGCTACACTACGGAGGACCACTGTATCAACAGTTAGGCCCGGGCCAAATCCAAAGAGAGCTCCCCATTCCAACCCTCCTCCAGTGGTGCTATGTCCATTCTTGATTGAAGACTTCCTAATCTCATCCAGAATGAAATACACACAAGCACTTGATATGTTTCCGTACTCACTTAGCACATGTCTTGTAGCTCTTAATTTTTCAGGCTTTAAAGCTAATTTACGTTCCACATGGTCCAATATCCCTGCCCCGCCAGGGTGCGCGATCCAAAAAATCGAGTTCCAATCAGAAATCCCCAAAGGTCCAAACGCATCTTGCAAGCACTTCTCAATGTTCTCGGAGAAAAGCTTAGGTACATCCTTATGTAGATTAACTAAAAGCCCGGCTTGACGCAGCCGTGCAGTGATCGCTCCATTACTATCAGGAATAAATGTCTGGCCTGTAGAAAAAACCTGGAAAAGAGGTTTTTCCACTTCCGGGATGGGGTCCGCACCGATAACCATCGATCCGGCCCCGTCCGCAAACAATGCCTGACACACCAGGTCATCCAGATGCTTCTCACTTGGTCCCCGAAAAGTAAGTCCAATGATTTCCGCACACACAACAAGAACCCGAGCACCCTTGTTGTTCTCGGCCATGTCCTTGGCTAGCCGGAGAACCGTGCCGCCGGCAAAACAACCGTTCTGGTATAGCATTACGCGCTTAACTGAGGCGTTAAGACCAAGTAGTCTGGCTAGCTGATAGTCAGCCCCGGGCATGTCCAATCCACTAATTGTACAGAAAATTAAATGGGTTATCTTAGACAATGGCTGACCCCATTCTTCTATTGCTTTCTGGGCTGCCTCTTTTCCAAGCTTTGGAACCTCAACCACTAGCATATCCTGCCGGACATCAAGCGAAGGAACCATAGATGCACACATACTGGGTTTTGTTTTAAGGAATTCCTCTGTCATAAACATGTGACGCTTCCTTATCATTGACTTCTCACCTGTATTATTACCATGCCATAAGTAAAATCCTGCAAAATAACATTAAAAAGAGGAAAGTGGGGGGGGGGGGGGGAGGTGGAGAAGAAGACAAGGCTTACAAATGCGGTTGAATTTTTGTTTGAGATCAGTCATATGTTCGCTGTTGGTGACACGGAAGTAGTAATCAGCGTATGAGCTTTGTTCGATGAAGTTGGAAGGATTGGAAGTTCCGATGGCCAAAATAGATGCCAATCCTTGAGGCTTCTCAGGCCTTCTGAACTCCTTGGCCATTACCATCTTGCTTGGAAATTATTATGATCAGGAAATGATCTTGTTGTGGGTAGATGAGTAAGTTATAGAGGGGAGATGCTAATGATGTTGGTATCGGTTGATAAATATAGATGACTAAACATAGATGACTGGAAGGAAAATTACATACTAGATTTGCAGTACATAGTCTAAGATAAGAGTTCATGAAAGCAAGAGATTAAGGTTAACGAGGTATATGCCAGATATAGGAGTACCTTAGAGTATATTTAGGGGCGTACATACTATCTACGCTTTAGGTTGAATTTGTATTTGTTTGTTTATGTTTTAGTCGTTGTTTTGCATTATATGTACATATACACGTTTAACAGTATTTTAATATCGGCAACCTCCTCTTTGTATTTCATGAACTCCTCCACTAAAACACTATCACATCATACTTTATTCTTGTGTCATTTATGCAGATACATATAGGAAGGAAGTTCTCACTGGAAGCAAACTCTACCTCTCTATCTTTTGGGTAGAGGTATTGTTTGCATGCCCCTTACCTTTCTTAGACCTTAACAATAACTTTTGTTTTCATTAGGATATACTGAATAAGATTGATGATGATGATTCATCATCTACATCTTTTATGGTTCGAATATGATATTGACTTCGACGATTATCTTGAAAATTTAATAAATTTCTCCCACGCTTGGAAGAAAATATTATATGATCAATACAACATCTTTTATTGTTCGAATGTGATATTCACTTGGACGATCATGTTAAAATTTAATGAATTTCTCCCACGATCGGAAGAAAATATTATATGATAAATAGTCAATTTAATTCCTCAAGGGGGGAAACGTGGTATCTTTTCTTGAGCCTTCAAATTAATTTTTTCATACCACTTATTGTACTCATATTTATTTCTCCTAGATGCAAGACGTAAAAAATTATATTGTGTGTTTAAGCGTAGTATGTTTACATTGTCAACCAAACAGCCATATTTATTTAGAGTCATTAATGTCCTTTCATTAGACCTATCTATATTTTCTTCAGGAGAAAGGGAAAAAAAATATAATACATGTGAAAAGTCTCCATGACATAGCCAAACTGGTTCCGGGCAGTGGTTCTCGAAAGGGAGGTCAGGGATTCAATTTTTGACAAAAGCAAGAAAGCACCTTTTCAGCAAGTGCATAGTGTGGGAGCTTTTTGACCTGTAGGCTTGCCTGCAGTGTTGGGGCTCCTTATGCAGACTATTGTGTAAATGACCAAGTTCCTGCTAGCGGGCCGTTGAGTACCTGATTTACTTCCCTACACTACCTTTGAGACTGAGTGTGGCATGGACCATTACTGGTTGGATTTTAACCTTTTTTATAGAAACATGAAGAAAACGACATAAAAATCTAAAAGAAATATTGTAGAGGATACTATTAAATAAAGTCATCCCCAATCAATAAGTATGTCACATCAAGATGCATAATATCTCATAGTACTTCACCTACCTCAAGTTTTTTGCGTACCTATTTTAATTATAGAAGTAGAATAGTATATGTGTGAAGCCACAAACAGCCAGGTTATAATCTCCTAATCCTATTTTTCTCACCCCCTTGCTGTCACGTGTCGCGCGGTCACGCGTCACCACACCTCATTTGCGATGAGCGGATCCTATCCCCAAACAGCCACGATCTCTGAACCAATCATCCCCAAGCAAACCCAATGCTAGAATCTTGTCCTATAACTAGGTTCAGGGTGTGTGTAGTGTGAAGATATACAAGCAAAAAATTGCAAAAGTTGTCTCGGGTATAGTTCAGTTGTTACTTGGGTTGTGATTTACTCTAAGAGATCAAGAGTTTGAATCTAGAGACACACAGTGTGGGTGTTCCACTGCTGCTAGGCCGAAGTCCTGGTTTGCAGGGGGAAACCTTATGTGGGTTACTCTGTAAGTCCTCACCTAACTTAGGAGATCGTTAAACTCTTGATTTGCATCTTTTATAATGCTCCTTAAAGCTAAGACGGTAAAGACTTTCAGAGCCCAGGAAATGGCCTTTTACCGCAACAAAATTGCGAAAGTTGTATGAACTTTTATGCACTACAATCCTAAGAAAAGTAAAACAGGCGTAAAACCAACGAAATCATCTACACACCAAATAATAACTCAACAGTAAAATCTAACAAGTAGCTAAGGAAGTCAGGATCGAATCCACATGAAACTACGATTCTCTCTATGTCCAAACAACACTACCATATAAAACCGTTGAAAAGCAAGTAAAATATATTATTAAGAATTTATTTAAGCCACATCAAACATCAATTGAAATAACTAACTACTAACCCCAACTATTTTCGAGGCATTTAACTACTTAACTAGACTTGGGAAATCAATTAACTAAACTACAGATTTGAAACTCAAAAGAAGTGCAAGTAAACTAAATCTAAGTAATTAACTCATAAAGCACGTAAAATATGTATATGCAAGAAAAGAAGAAATTACCTAAATTCACTTACCACCAATCGAAATTACCTTAAATTCACTTGCCACCAATCGACTAATCATGTAATTATTTGCCTGCCTCCCATCATCCTCAAATTCTAACGATGGTTTTTGCTATTGTTGAAATATACTGAGTATGTATTGTGTTGTGTTTTTTTTCCTCACCTAATCCCTGCGATGTACCCAATGGCACAAGAAGTATCTAACCCAAGCAAAATCACTGAATATAGCATTTTATTCACAAACAGGCAATTCTATACTGAAAGTAATCCAAATTTACATGAAATGGATTCTAAACTATCTTGAACATGCATAAGAAATATATACTATATGCATCTATCCTGCCACTATCAATTAGTCCTACAAACTAGTCTAGTGTATAAAAAATTACTTCGTCTTATGCATTGGAGTTTTGAAAGAAAGTAATTCCATATTCCTTTCCCAAGTTGACTAAAGAAAGTTAGCTAAATGCAATTTTAGTTCCTAAGTGACCAGGCAAATTATACTTACCAAAAATAGATGAATTACCCAACTTGACATGAAATCTAACTCTGCTAAACTAGGAATGAAACAGATTAAAGACAGTTGTACCAAAAAGTGAAGCATGTAAGCTCAATTACCTTGTGATCATCAACTCAATCAATATCCAAATTGCAAGTATTGAAGCAATTGAAGAAGAGAACGACTTTAGATTGCAACCAACTCAAAGATTCAATGCAATTACATTAGAGAGAGAGAGAAATAAGGGAAAAATAATACTTTTTATCTTTGAAAATGTTCTCTTTCTATTTCCCAATGACACACTCTTATTTGACTTTGGAATATGATTGAATAAAGCAAAATGATTCACTAAATTAGATGCGATTCTTATATTGTGAAATATTAGTTGATCGACAGAGCTTGACGCAATTTTCATTATAAGTCATAGGGAAACAACCTCTGTGTGTTTGTATTTCTAACATATGGATATGGTTATATACATCTGACCGTCCATATTCAATCATAGTCAGAATTCTCTAAGGCAATGGGATAATGATGTTGTTGTATCTTTGAAAATGTTCAAAAGAGTTCTTACACTAAAAACTAGACTAAAAATAGATAATATGCAAAAATTTTAGACTTTTTATATTAGGTGGCACCACAAAAAGAATTTCATTTACCGACGAAAACATCACCGACGAATCGTGGTTCTTCGGTGTTGCGTCGGTACTTTGCGACGCATTTGCGATACACTCATTTTCGTCGTTAATTGCGACGAAAATACGATGAAAAGCATTGTCGCTAGCAGAATAGTAGTCAGATTAATACGTTCGTCGGTGTTTTGTCGGTGGTGCGTCGCTATTCTGTGTGTTTTATTCGTCGCTATGTAGTTTGTAGCCTTACGTCGCTATATCGTAGCTATTTTGTCGCTAAAATTTCAGAACAATGATAAAATAAATTCGTCGGTGAGTAGGTTCTTGGCGTTGTGTATCGTCGGTTTTTTTGTCGATGAAACCCGCGTGTCGCAAACGTTTTGTTTTACTTTTCGTTCATATTCCGATTTGTCATTGTGTCGTCGCAGATTCGTCGAGGATTAAACACGTGTATTAATTAAGGAAAAAGAAAGCAGTGATTGGAAAAAAATTTATTAATTTAATAATAAAAATTTACATTATGAAACGAAAAATTAAAAAAAAGAAATCTAAAAGAGAGGCGCAGAGGGGCCGTTCACTCTTCGTCATCGGAAGAAAGAGTGGCTACCACATTATCTGCGAACTCTCTGAGGAGGCGCTTCAGTTTGGAATATCTGAATTTCAACTTCCGCAGCCTTCTAGTCATGCTGTGCAGTTGTCTCGACTGCTGTTGCATGTTCGCTATCAGCATACGGTAGCCGATATCCTGTTCCGGCATTTGTTCTTGAGCATCCTCTCGCGGTAGTGGGCCATACACAGATACGGAACCCTTCCGCTCAACCGATGGTGGTTGGGGAGGAGGCCCTTGTGGCGGGGCACTGTTTGCCCCTCCACCACGCCTTGGGGTTCTTCTAAAATGACGCGGCATATTTTGATGTTTTATAACTTTGTATGTGTGTACATATATGTGCGGATATTTGGGGTATAAATAGGTAATTTTAGCGACGATATAGCGACGAACTTGCGACGCATTCTTTGACCGTTAACCAAGATGGGAATATGTGCGGGTGTGACGCTTCGTGCGAATTAGCGACAAATTAGCGACGAAATGTGTGTGGGCGTGACGGTTCGTTCGAATTAGCGACGCATTTAGGGACAAATTAGCGACGTAAACACGTTCTAATTAATTGTAACCGTTGGGAACTGAACGGAATCTATGGAATAGCGACGCATTAGCGACGCAACTTGAAATAGGTATGAAGATAATATCGTAATATCGTACGTTGTAACCGTTGGGAACTGAACGGAATAGCGACGCACTAGCGACGCCGTAGCGACGAAACGCGTCGAATGGGGTGAAATGACGTCGTGCGTCGCAAGGGCGTCGGTAAAGCATCGCTAAATTCCAATAAATTCGCGCATAATAAGTTAAGTTTCGCGGATCATAGGTTTTCGTCTCGTCATTGTATTAAGTTTCGTCGATATGTTTAGTAGGTTCTCGTCTTTGTATTAAGTTTCATCGGTATATAGTTGATGTTTAGTCGGTCAATTAGTCGTCTCAAATTTTTCTGAGCCACATTTCGTTTGTATTTTAGCGTCGTCAAAATTTGTAAGAGATTAAACACGTGTTTAAATTAAGAAAACGAAAGCGGTGATTAGAAAAATAAAACTTCATTAATATAAAATTATAAATTACGAAATATACTAGGACAATAATGGAAAAACTAATCTAAATGAATAACAGAGAGGAGCCATTCACTGTTCGTCATCCGAACAGAGAGTAGAAACACTCTCTGCGTACGCCTTCAGGAGGCGTCTTAGCTGTGCAGCTTTGGATTTAATCCGCATCTGCCTTGTGTCCAGGTATTGGAGACGCTCATCCTGGTACATAATATGCTCCCTCAGGTCATCCACTGTTTTCCACAGTTCCTGTATTTCTTTATGGAGATTGCCAATTTGGCGATCCCGACGTGGCCCAAAAAGACTGGGTTCAGAGGACTCAGCCTGTGGGGGTGATTCTTGTGGTGGAGGAACCGCTGAAGAAGAGGGTTGTTGAATAGGCCGTCTTGCCGCTGAATGGCAACTACCACGTCGCGCTTGCGCTTTAGTACGAACCATATTTGGGTCTTTTTTATGATTATAAAGGAGGTTGTTTTCTATGTAGTTGGGGGTCACGGTCCATCCTGTTTATATAGGGAATTCAGCGACGACATAGCGACGAAATAGCGACGTACATGCATCGAAAGTGTAATAGTCGGGCTTTGCGGACACCGTCGAATAGCGACGACGTAGCGACGCACTCAGCAACGAAACACATCGTATGGTGTGAAGATACGTCGTGCGTCGCTGTGCGTCGCTAAGTCGTCGGTGTTTGTGCTTGTTTCCGGGATTTGTGCTCCTTGGTCGTCGCTAAGTCGTCGCTAAGTCGTCGGTATTTGTGTTTGTTTATTTCCGGGATTCGTGTTTCATGGTCGTCGCTTAGCGTCGCTATATCGTCGCTAATACGTCGGTAATATTGTAGGCTGAGAACCATAAAACGCAGCCATTGATGTGCATGAAGAAGCCGTACATGTTCTTGACTGTGATCGCACCGGGGCCTAGGAATCCGAAACAAAAGATCGACCTGTACCTGCAGCCATTGATACATGAGCTGAAGTTGTTGTGGGAGTTTGGCGTGGAGACGTTCGATGTATCGACCAAACAAAACTTCCAGCTACGCGCTGCGCTGATGTGGACCATCAGCGACTTCCCGGCTTATTCTATGTTGTCGGGTTGGAGCACATCGGGGAAATACGCTTGCCCTTGCTGCATGAAGCAAGCGAAGACGATGTCCTTGAAACATGGACGTAAGATTTGCTGGTTCGACAGCCATAGGAAGTTCCTGCCCAGACGTCATTTGTACAGAAAGAACATGACGTCTTTCATGCATGGCATCGTCGAGAAGGACATGAAGCCCGAGCTTCTCACGGGTGCGGAGGTGTTGGAGAAGATAGACAGTTGTGGATTCGTGGGGGTCGCTGATGATCCGGACGGCAGCCACAACGCAGACCTGGCCCGTTACTGTATCGGGTGGAAGAAGAGAAGCATATTCTGGGAGCTTCCGTATTGGAAGAGCAATATGATCCGACACAACCTGGATGTCATGCACATTGAGAAGAACGTGTTTGACAACATTTTCAATACGGTGCTGAATGTGCCTGGAAAAACGAAAGACAATTTGAAGGCACGACTTGATATGCGCGACCTGAATATGCCACCGGAGCTGCATCCCGTTGGCACATCCTACATGCCGAAGTCCTCTTACACGCTGAATGCGGAGCAGGTCAGTGCGTTGTTAGCGTGGCTGGGGACAGCTAGATTTCCTGACGGCCATGTTTCGAACCTATCTAAGAACATCGACGTGAATAAACGCGGTTTGCACGGGATGAAGAGCCACGACTGTCACGTGTTCATGCAACGGTTAATGCCTATTGCATTCTGCGAGCTGCTTCCAACCAATGTATGGGAAGCACTTACCAAGATGAGTCTGTTCTTCAGATGTCTTACATCCACGAGACTCAGGGCGGATGATATGTCAAGGCTGGAGGGCGAAATCCCATTGATCATTTGCAAGCTGGAAACTGTATTCCCTCCGGTCTTCTTTGATTCAATGGAACACCTGCCAGTTCATCTACCATACGAGGCACGCGTTGGTGGTCCTGTTCAGTACAGGTGGATGTACCCGTTCGAGAGGTACTCTTATTTATTACGTGACGTTCTTATGTGTCTAAGCGCAAGCATTTGAACAGATATTCCCTATATGAACAGATATCTCAGGCATTTGAAGCTGAACATCAAGAACAAGGCGAAAGTCGAGGCCTCGATGTGCAATGCCTACCTGACGGAGGAAGCCTCGACCTTCGTGTCTCATTACTTCGATCCAGATGTCCCGTCGAGGTGCAGAGATGTTCTCCAGAACGACGACGGCATTTCCAGATCCGGTGTCCTCCCGATATTCACACATCCGATCAGATTTCACAGACAGGGAAAGGAAATGATATTGGGGGACAGCGAGCTGAAGATTGCTCATTCTTATGTTCTGCACAACTACCGTCAAGTCGACCGTTTTCAGAGGTATAAACGATATCCAATTTTAATTTGTAAATACCTTGCGCTACTCTATCCATTATATTACAAAGATATATAGGGTACTCATTCGTAATTTGCTTTAGCTTGTTCGTTGATTTATTGCAACACCGTTCACCGGGTATATCGAGCGATGCAATAAACAATGAGTTAGATGCCAAGTTTGCTGATTGGTTCAGGTGGCATGTAAGTTTACATGTTTGTCGGTTACGTGTACGTCATGTGATACGCATTTATTGCCCCGCTGATGTATACTTACTTGTCGTTTTACAGGGGAGCAAAGGTCATCTGGCTGACGATGAGTATGGTTACATTCTGACACCAGTAGCCGAGGGTCCATTGAACAGAGTCACGCGCCACGATATGTGCTTTGTCAACGGTTATAGATTCCACACAGTCTCCCATGCCAGCCGAAAGTCGTCGTAGAACAGCGGAGTGTGTGTCAAGTGGTATGACAATAGCCCGGACGAGGATGACTTCTACGGCTACCTTACTGACATCATTGAGCTCGAATATCTCGCATTGCCTATAAAGCGGGTGGTGCTATTCAAATGCGAATGGTACGATCCAACTCGGGAAGGTTATCGCGCTGGCACATATGTTCACGACCGATATAAGTTGGTAGACATGCACCAAGGGCGACGGTACAGAAAGTACGATCCATTCGTTTTGGCTAGTCAAGCATCCCAGGTGTACTATCTATCGTATCCAACAACGAGGATGAATGCGAACTCAAAAGACTGGCGAGCCGTGTGCAAAGTGAAATCGAGCAAGTTTGATGTCAGTATACAGCCAGGTTCAGATGGCATGGATGCCGCATTTCAAGAAGAAAACCCGCCCGTTCTGGATACGACACATGTTGAACTGCACAACCTCCCTCTAAATGACCCCACCGGCGGTTTCATCGAAATTCATCTCAACATACAACCGCCTGACAATATTGAATATGTAGGCGAAGACGAATACGAGGATGAAGAGGACGACGAGCATGTAGATGAAGATGAAAATGAATATGAAAATGAGGATGAAAATGAAGATGCGTATGAAGATGCGGATGACAATGAAGATTGAGGTTAGTCACAATTTTTTATGTACCTCATTAGGCGAAAGTGTGTATGTGTTGATGTACTTATACACATGTATATACATAATGTGTGTCTGTAAGTACTTTATATTTTGTATTATTTTTTTTCCAATACTGATGTCACCGACAAATTACCGACGAAATCTTTCGTCGCAAATTTGAAATAACGACGACACATGAAATAGCGACGACACAGTAATAGCGACGGACTTTCGTCGCTAGTGCGTCGCAAAATTTTCGACTAAAAACTGAAAACCCTTCTCTTCTTCCCCATTTCTTCCCCCCCGCCTCTTCTTCCCACCCCCACGGTGAAATCCCCTCTCAGACCCCCGGCGAAATCCCCTCTCCTCCCCCGGCGAAATCTCTATTTCTTCTCTGGTGACCTCCCTTCTCCGGTTAGTTTTTCTTCCTATTTCGTTTTTAATGATTTTAATTAGTTATATTTCGTTTTTAACGTTTTTAATGATTTCTTCCCCATTTCCCCCGGTTAGTTATATCGGATGTGGGCAGGGGTGGGCTGTGGCAGGGGTGTTTGTTGGTAGGGGTGGTGGCTGTGGGCGGGGTTGCGGGCTGTGGTTGAGCCCGTGGTGCGGCTGGGGTGTGGCGGGGGTGCGGGGTGGGGCTGTGGGGTGGGCCTGGGTGTGGTGGCGGTGCGGGCTGGGTGGCTTGTGAGGTGGGGCTGGGTGCGGCGGGGGTGCGGGAGTGGGGCTGTGGGGGTGGGCCTGGGTGTGGCGGGGGTCCGGGCTGGGTGGCTTGTGGGGTGGGGCTGGGTGTGGAGGGGATGGCTGTTGGCTGTTGGCGCGGGTGGGTTGGCGGCGCGGGGGGGTGGCTGTTGGCGCGGGTGGGGTTAAGGAAATAGGGATGGTTTTGGCATGAAAAAGGCATACGGTGGAGAGGGCTAAGGAAATAGGGGTGGTTTTGGCATGAAACGATAAATTATGTGGCGGTGGGACGGTTGGCGGGAGTGGGTGGGGCGGGGGTGGCTGTTGGCGGGAGTGGTTTGTGTGCGGGGTGGGCTGTTGGCGGCAGTGGGTGGAGCGGGCGGTGGGTGGGGCGGGGGTGGCTGTTGGCGGCATAGGGCTGTGGGCGGGGTGGGCTATTACAAGTTATCTATAATAAGTATGTATAGGTGATGAAAAGGGCTATTGGTGACTAGGGTGCGTATGCACCAAAATTGTTGTTAAGGTTGAATTAGTAGAAATGTGGTGTGCTTGGCCAATAAATGATGCATGTACAAACTGTTTTGTAAGAGGTTTGTATATGATTTTCGGTATGATACTAGTTCGGAGTGTTTACTAAGCTCGAGAGCTGGACATACATTTGTCTTTGGAGAGGCCATTAAGGCCGGGAAACCTCCGATAAACGAATAAGTCATGCCAAAATTTTCAAAATTATTAATATCTTGCATTAAATGTATGCAAACACTTGTCATTTTTTGGACATCTTATTTGTCTGGCCAACCAACTCTAAACTCGTTGAATGTGCCTTTTAAATTTTTCACCCTTGCAGATCTGATGGCTAGTGAGGGTTTACCGACTCGATCTACACATGACATCTCAGGAGAGTTTAATATGTTCCTCTCTCAGCATGAGCAGCTTGGGTCGGTTTCTACCGCAGCTCTTGCTGCGGACGCAGACCTTTTAGGGTCTGCCGAGAGGTCCGCACCCCCCCGATCTACGCCGCCACCCACACCCACCGGTTCAGCACCTCATCCGGCGTCTGATGCGGCATCGGACGAGGGTGTCATACAAGGGCGTCGTGCCCTCCCTTGGTCATATGATACCCATACGTAAGTAATAATTTAATTTTTTTAACACGTTTTCAAATATATTTCACACGTTATTTTTTCCTAACAACTTCACCTCTTTCAGGTTTGAAGCGGACTCGGGCCAGATTTCCGGTTGCATCACTCGGTCCTTCCACCTGAGGCAGGACCCAGCTGGATATGCCTGGTCCCGTGTCACCATGCAGACACGTAGATTCTACTGGGATGAGTTTCAGGTATTCAAATTTGGTGAATTTCATTTTTTGATACGTAATCGATCATTACTTTTCTAACCACGTTTTTACTTTTCCTCCGTATAATAATTGCAGAAGGCGTACAGCTGGCCAGCTGACATCGCCCACGACGTGGAGTAGGCCTGGCGGTATAGGGCCGCCAAACGCTACAGGGACTTCATCAACTCGCACAAGACCAAGTGGGAGCGTGACCTCAATTATGCTAGGCCTGCCTACATATCCGAGGCCACCTGGGCGGGGTGGATAGCAGGTTGGATGGACCCTGCTACCCAAGCCCGCAGCGCCCGGAACGTGGCGAACCGGCGCAGCGGCAATGTACAGGGCCCAGCACCTGCCACACACTCAGGTGGGTCGGTTTCCCACGCCACCACGATGCGTTCTATGGTAAGTATTTTAATATTGGATTATTTAGATTCATTGGTTTTATTGGATTATTTAGATTCATTGACTTAAGTGGATTATTTACATTCATTGACTTAAGTGGATTATTTATATTCATTGATTTCTTATGTTGCACTGTTGTTTTTTTGGTATTCGTATATGGTTAATTTAAGTAGTATATGTGTTCATTTGCCTTTTTCTTTTTATTTTTGCTTTGACTTGGGAGAGGCCTTTAAGGCCGGGATACCTCCAATAAACGAATAGGTCATGCCGAAATTTTTAAAATTATGGATTTCACTAACATATTTTATTTCATTCTTTCAGCAGGAGGAGACGGGGGAGTGGCCAGCCTCCTACGATCTCTTCTACAAGGCGCATCGGAAGAAAGCCTCCGACGGAACGGAGGACTGGATCACGGAGAAGGCCCGCGACATCAGTGTAAGTAGACTACGATATCATTTGTTTTTTCCTTAGTTTGTTTTATTGCTAAACCCTAAACCCTAACAATTCTTATTCTCATTTCAGGACGAGTACAACAGACTACTCGCACTTAGGGGAGAAGAGGCCGACAAGAACCGTGCTTATTGGGATGCGGTTCGAACCGTCGGCCCTCAGAATAAGAAGAAAAGGGAGGTGTACAGGGTCGGAGCAGCAGCGCCGCGATTCTTTCCCGGAGTTCTGCATGCAGGTGCTTCCTCTGAGGCCAGCACCTCCGCGCCTTCTACGGCTCCAGAGAGTCTTTCGCGCCTGGAATCAGAGCATGCGGCACTGCAGCATGAGGTGGAGACCATCAGGGCGCAGCATGAGGAGAGCGTACGAGCACTGCGGTCGCAGCTGACTCAGACCCAGCAGGAGCTGCAGCAGTCGGTTCAGCAGGCGCTTCAACAGGCGTTTGAGCATGCGCAGCAGCAGACGAGGCAGGTGTAGCAGCAGACGAACCAGCAAATCTCGTAGCTATCGCATCTCATCATCTCTATCATTTCCAGCGCCTCGCAGCCTCAGCCTCCCCCTGATGGTCACTCTTCTCCGCATGATCCCCCTCCATCTTCCTCTGCATAGTATTTCATTTTTTGATTTTTTGTACAGTCTATTTCGTTTATTGTATTGACATATTCTTTGAACTTTTATATTTTATATGACATTTATACGGATTCTATTTCGTTTGTGTTGTTTACGAACTTCAATACGCAAGTACTGTATTTCTGTATAACATTCGTACAAATGATTTAATATACAAAATAAAATATATTATAAAAATTAAATAATAATAAAAACTATTTAATTAATAATATATTGTATTATTTATAAATTAAAAATATTTAATATTTAATATTAAATTAATATTAAATATTAAATTAAAAAATAGCGATGAACCTGCGACGAAAACGAAATGTCGCAGACCGGAAATAAAAAAATCAAAAAATTAAAAATAGCGACGAAAAAATATACCGACGAAACTTTGCGACGAAATAATATGTCGCAGAAAGTAAATAAAAAAATAAAAAAAATTATAAAATAGCGACGAAAAAATACACCGACGAAACAACGACGGCAAAAATAGGTCACAGAACTGACAGAATTTCGTCGCAACTGTGCGACGAAACACCGACGAAATTTTTCCGTCCTAATATAGCGACGCTTCACCGACGAAATTCACTTTGCGACAAGCCGTATCGTGACCTACTGTTTTCGTCGCTATATGCCTGTAGCGACGAAATGGCGACGAGTTTTGTCTGTCGCTATATGTCTTTTTTTTTGTGGTGTGGAGCCCTTTCGACACAGTCAATAGAGAGTCGCCATGCCATCAATAAATTTAATATCTTCAAAACTCGCACAGCTCACGGTCGACCACGACATGGCCAAAGCTTGGCGCTCTCTGAAGCTAGCAGTCGACCGCCAAGCCCTCGTGGTCGACTGCAGCAAGCTACAACAGGACACCATCCATTCTTCACTTGGTTGTCTTGCACCCAAATCAACTCAATTCATCTTCAGTCCTTGAAAACAAGAAAGGCACAAGACAGCCCAAAAACACTCCAAAACACCAATATAAACCAAAACATTCAAAATACCTGAGCATAGAATATATAGCAATAAAACTGCTAAAAAGACTCAAAATAGACTCAAACTAACGCAAAACATCTATACTACTATAAACCTATCAGTATCTTTGTATGCTTCATTTGTAGCGCCCCGCTCCCAAACCCTAGCTTCGAGAACAGTGCGCCCGCCGTATCTCATTAAGGAGAATACAAGGCGTCGAATCAATTTCCAACATGTCGGAAAAGACATAGAAATTTTTCTCGCAGAAACGAAATATAATAACATTAAGTTTTCTTGATAAAAGAAAATCCTCAATACAATAATGAACCAATTCCTGACAATAACGTAATAGTACTGGCATCTACAATCTGAAAATCTAAACAAGGAGATGTCTGATGAGATCCCAATAAAATAAAGACAAACAGTCGCAGGGTCTTCATATATCCTAGGTGCGACCATCAGTCTGTCCACTCTACCGTGTCAGCCCCGTCCTCAATAAAGACATAGTCATAGGTCTCTTCCAGCTCATCTGGAGGGGGGTGGGAAGTAGGGGTGAGTGACAGGAAATCACCCAGTAGGCACCTGCCTCCAACTAGTACAAGACGAGCATACAAAAATGATATAACACACAACACATAACATGATATCACATAAGCATATGAAAGAATGCGGAAAGGTAATTCACTCCAGATAAGAATACGCAACATCGTGATGCATGTCTTACAATGCATGTCACACGCAACAAAGTCATGTCAAAAAGAATGCCGATATCTCCACCATGCAATGCATGATCCCGGGACCTACTGAGTGGATGTGGGTCGTACTCACCCACAGTCACCATCCTGAGTGTACTTGGCCCCGCCATCGTACACCATATTGAGTGTCCGTGACCAGTATGTCATGACCCACCATAAATGTAATGCACGTGACATGAATGCAAACCACACAATCGTCTGAAGCCTCTGGCCCATCCTCACCATCCTCCGGCACTCAAATCTAGGTTCATTGAAAGATCGCCTGAGGCCTCTGGCCCATCCTCACCATCCTCCGGCACTCAAATCTAGGTTTCTTTATTATCCGAGTAATGATTTAATATTGTTTGATGTTAAACCTATTTTTCCATGGCTTGTATACATTTACCGTGTATTTTCTAAATTTGTTTCTCATTTTTCTCCTATTTATTTCTATTTATTACCTAATTATCTAAATTAAATAAATTATTACATTTACTGAATTTTAATGGAAATAATTTAATTCAGTATTTCATAATTTATGGAATTTATTTATAATTTTCTGACATTTATTTATATTTTTCCTATAATTATTACTATTTTAAATTAATTTAAATAACAATTATGTCATTTTCAGAAATTCCAAAAACATTTAATTATTAAAATGAATATGGCCATCCTGCATTTGACAGCCCTGATCCACTCCACACGCGCAGGCCCGGCATGCAATGGCTGGTCTGGCGCCGACTTTCTTTTCTTTTTTTTATTTAATCCGCTAGCCTGCCCCTTTTTTGTATATATATTCCTCAGAAATTGGGTCAGGCATGGTGCAAGTCCAACCGGCCCGTAAAGGGCTGCTTGTCCATTGAATCTGGGCTTTGGCCCCTTTTACCTTTTTTTTAAAAAAATTTAGAATTTTAGCGCGGTAACACCAGGAGGCGCGTGCGACCTCACGCGCGATCATTTATGGCAGCGCGTGCAGCGCACCGGCGGCCGTTTTTCGACTTCAGTCTACATTTTGACCTATTTCCAGTCTATGATAACCTATTCTATGGTCAAAACCACATCTAAAACCTTAAACATGTTAAAAGTGTGCTATTTTGATTATCAAAATTTTCCCTGACATCAAATCAAAGTCACGCAATATAGTTCAGGCATTCCACAGATTCCAAATTTCATGATTTTCACAGATTGAACAACATGCTATGAAATTCAACAATTAAAACAACAAAAACACATAAAAACCACTAAAGCATGCTTGGAGTGTACCAATTTGAAGGAAGAAAAAGGATCCTACCTGTATACGGACAATTTGTACGACTAATCTCACAAACTTGAACAAGTCGACGAATCTCTTGCGCGTTCCTTCTTCTCCTTTTGTCTTTTCTCTCTTATCTCTCTCCCCCTTCTGTCGGCTCCCCCTGCTTCCTCTCTTTTTCTATTTTTTTTTTGGTTTTGTTGTTGCTTCCTTCCCTGCAATAAGGGAAGCAGTTTATAAGATAGTGTCAAGAGAAGATTGGGGGGTTTGTTACCCCCACATCATCCACGATTGCATTTTTTTATTTTATTTATTTTTTTAACCCACTTATCCATGGCACCCTTATGTTTTCATATTTTATATTTATTATTTCTTTTTCTTTTTTTCTCTTTCTTCAATTACTTATCCTATATCGTTATTTATATTTAAATACAACTCTATCTATATGTATAACTACGAAATTACTTACACATAACGATACGCCATAATAAATTTATTTTCGAAAGGACGTTACCCCCAACGGCTACATTATTTTCAAATTAACTCGTAACGGCTAGTTCGAAAATTTTTGGGTGTAACAACATTTGTTTCGGCATTTTTATCTTTCTTTTTGCAATGAAGCTTTATAAAATAGCACGATATTAGACAGGAGACAAGTATATGGCTATTGACCTTTCAGTCGACATCTATAGCATACATTGTAACATTTTTTAATATTTATGTTTATCATTTTCCCACTTGTTTTGAGTATGAATTTGTGTTATGATCGTTGTGAGAGTAATGATTTTGACTGTGTTCTGCCTCGCTTATGATCTTTAGTCCAAAACTACAAAGAATACAAATGTCGGAAAATAGCTAAATTGTATTTTGCAAACCACAAGGGGAGAAGAGGTAATTTTCCATGCTTTGTATTAAACAATCCATTATAAAGTGTGTTAAATATTTTTTAATGGTGACTATTTTCGCTCTATATGTTCTTACTCCCTCTTGTAAAATTTGGTTATATGTGGACAATACTACCCTTTTATTATTTATTTTCTATGTTTCACTCTATTTACCACCGACATCTGAACTAATCTACAGTTCTGCACCAATCGTTCAACCCAGGAAGATTTACAAATATCTATAGCTAACAACCGGATGATTGTCATCAATCAGATTGAAAATTCTAGCAAAGGTTTTTTCATATCATCACAGCGCCAATCTTGGAACACCCTAATTTTGTATATCTACAGAGTCATTAGAAACTCAAATCATTGTCTTCCCTTTGTTTTCTAGTCACATGTTCATGATATTTTCTATCTATGCAAAATTCCACACAATATCAATCACACTGCCATCAGAATAGGAACCCGACAATACTCCCACCAAGATCCCTGCTTTCCCTAATTGTTATGTGACTTTGAGGGTACGGGTTCGAGCAGCAGAAATAGCCTCTTGTATAAAGTGTAGGGTAAGACAACATACATCAGATCGCAAAGCGATCCGCCCTCTCTACGTATTCTGCACAAAAGCGGAAGTCGAGTGCACCGGAAACACACTGAAAGTACTCAAACAGGGGAGATTTACCTTTTAAAAAAATCAGGGGCGAATTCTTTAAAGATGCTTCAAGGGTAGTGTAGACCATTTATAATTGATTAATGTAAAAGGCGTCATTAAGAATAATAGGGAGCGAAAATTGCCATTCTTATTTTAATATTATGTTTACTAAAAAAACATAGAGATATTAAATGTTAGAAAAGAATGACAAATTGTTGTAATTTAAAGACCAGACATGACAATAAATGCTTCCATGCAAATATACAAATTGAAGTATACAATACTCAATCTTTTCATCCGCTACATAGGGTCGTCTTTAAATACAAATATACATACAAAGTAAAACAAATTTTATAAAATATGAAATTCAAGGTGTAACCTTCTCCTCTCATGGTAAACATAGGTTGTAAAGTGGAGCGATTATGATAACATTGAACATGAAATAGAAAAAACTCCTTCCGTTTCAAAAATATTGTCCTACGAATACGAACATTGCAATATGAATAATGTAGTTTAATAAATGAAAGAAAAATTGTGTAAAAGTATTTTTTCTGTTCTTTTACGTGGTCCACGTCATTCACATTGTCATTTTCATGCTATAATTTCACAATGAATCGCAATGCTCTTTTACTAATTTAACTTGAACATTTTTAAAAGAATTCAAATTATTTTTGTCATCATTCCTATTTAATTCTTAATTGTTTAATTGAGATAAATTAAAAAAAATCATGTGAGTGTTTATTGAAATATTAATATGTAGGGGTATTAACGAACTGAGCCAAACCGAATACTAGGTTTTTGAAATTCGAATTCGTTTAGCTAAATAAACTGTTCAAAATTGGTTCGAGTTTGGCTCGATAACCCTTTAACTGTTTAAACGAACTGAACAGTTCGTGAATAGTTCAGCTCGTTTTAGTAAACGAACCCAAACAGCTGTTTGAATTTGGGTCATTTTCTGATCATTACCGAACAAACACAAACCGAACTCGAACAGTTCGCGAATTGTTTGGTTCGTTGAACAGCTTTAATAGTACGAGGACTTTGACTACTAATATATTATTCTTTTTAGAAAGTGTACAATTTTTTTGGACAACCCAAAAATAAAAATTATTGCAATATTTTTGGGACAGATGATGAACGCCCCTAAAATGGTGCCTTTACTTCCGAAAAAAGCGGCAAATTATCCTAACCGAATTCTTTCTTTACTAAAGTAGTTAGGGCAAGTACGTGTTTGATCTCACGAAAAACAATGATTCCTATTTTTTGTAGACTAAATAAACTAGATTACACTAATCAATGTTTAGAAGAACGGTTTATAATCAAATTATAGACTAATTGACACAAGGGAAGTATAGAGATCTTCTTATTTAGTATCTATTCTTGCACTTTATCAAAATCATTGGTCAATTAGCTAGAACAACAATTGAATTCATACATGAGTCAATTAAGTGAATCTTCTCAAATACTTATGAACCACCTAATGTTAATAGTCAAATACTTGTACTAAATATATTGACTTAAGTTAACTCAACTACACATTTGTGCTTATCAAGGTAACATAGCTTAAGTTCTTGAAATATACTCAACATTAACCTTTTTACGTTGTCAATCTAATGGTTTAAAACCAAATAATCCAACTTAGGTTAAAATGCAAACACCCAACTTATTTGCATCGTTAGTGAAGCGTCCAGAAATTTCTAATCTACTTAATTGTGCAATAAAAAAATGAAGAACCATGATGATACATCTTGAAACCTGGAAATTCCACTTCATAAATACATACAACTAATAGATTCTTCAAATATATTATTAAATACTACTCAATGAGCATCTCAACCTAGACCTTCTTTGAGTTATAGTAAAAAAAACTTCAACCAAATGAGAAACTTAAGTACTTAAACTAACAGACTCAAACTAAAGCAAAATATAAAGAACTACGCATGCAGAAGAATGCTTCCATAGACATATTAGATAAAGAGTACAAATCCAAGTTTTAATTGAGCTATAAAGGTTGAATGATGAATTGGGAAGATGAAGTGAATGTCATAAATAAGGAGAAAGAACAGTAAACAAGAGACAATGAAGTAGAAGATGGAAATTGGTTTGAGGCGGTGTATACCACTTTCCGTAATGAATATTTGCCCCTACAGAGTTATAGGCAAACTTCCTCCTAGGATACAATAGCCAAAACAATCTCTTATCCTCAGCAAATAGGATAGAGATTCAATAAACTTTCAGACAACAAGAGTGTATGTAGTAGAGAGAAGAATATAGGGTGCAAGATCAACTTTTGATCAATATCTTGAACAATGGGTTGTAATAGCCTATTTATAAGCTCTCCAACTCCATTCAGACAGTTTTTAGACGTTGCAAGGTGGTTGGGGGTGTCTCTTGGCGCTTAAGTTATGATCCTACATGAAAAGACACTTCTGTTGGCACATCAATCGATCGATGTGACATCGATCGATGTCTCACAGTAAGCTCCAGCTCTTTATTCAAACCACTTCGATCGATCTATGTATCGATCAAAGTAACATCGATCGATCTATGTTGGACAGCAAGTTTCAGCTTTGCACTCAGGATACATCAATCGATCGATGTGATTGATCGATGTGATCGATCTATGTCCGGCAGAATATTCAACTTCATTTTCAAGCCACATGGATCTATCCAATTGAGACATGGATCGATCCATGTCATGAGTCAAGATATTCTTGCTTCTCTCCACACCAATTTACCTTCATTCTTCATCTCATTGCCTTTACAAACTATTATAACAATCCCCCACTTAGTTTGTAAAGCAATTTATGACATTTCATGCATCTAAGAAGTATTTTTCGATTTGAACCTCTTATTAGTATAATACTTAAAAGTTCTAACGAAATCTTGATAGCTTAAAAGCCTTGAATCAGATTCCTATGTACTAGAATCGGAAATACTATACACATGAAGCCACACTCTCCCTAAGTTCATCTTAAACCGCACTTTATGACCTTGTGCTACCCCTAGTGTTATGCCCCGCACCCTCCGTAGGATAATTAAAAGACGAAGAAGGAATTAAACGGAGTTTAATGATAGTCAACAGAAATAAATTAGGCATTAAGTACGAGGATTAATTAGAAATTAATGAGGGATTAAATATTAAAATTAAATAGTATTTAATTTTAGGATTAAATAATAAAGGTTTATCTTTTAAGATAAATAAGATAATAGATATAATTTAGAAACACCAAATCTCACCCTGCTCATATAAAAACTGACAAACGTCAGTTTTCTCATTACGCAGAGAAAACTGACGCAGCCTCCTTTCTTCCCCGTACGCGATTTTGAGACCCTGCAGCCCTAGGAGAAGAAACTCTCCAGAAATCAATCCATTCTCCGTTCATTCATCAATCCGTCTTCGAGTAATCAAAGGCAAGTAATCATCTTATAAGTTCCTACGTTTTGTAAAAGAAAACTGGCCTATTTTGATATCAAATTGGATCACCATGCAGTAGTTTCGTTTTGTGATTATTTGTATATGATCTATGTGTTTTGGTTTCGGGATTTGGCCGATGTATATGAAAAAGCATTCGTTGTTGTTGTAGATTATGTGAAATCCTGCAAATCCCTACCCCTTGAACCCCTTCTTGTTGTGATTTCGTTGATGCGAAGGTTTGAGGGAAAAGGTGAGATCTTTGGGATTGATGAGGTTGGAAAAGTGCGTACTAGGCTTGGATTTCGTTTGCAATGTGAGGAACAAGGTGCGTTTAGGCTTGATCGTATGATGGGTTCCGAGAAGGTTTTACGCTGATAAATTATGCTTGGATTGATAAGGTGGTTAGGCTTGGAATGATGGGTTGGAAATCGGGGAAACGTTGGTTGAAGATTGCACCTTCTGCAGAAAATCGCAGAAGAATTTCTGGAAAAACGCTGACATCGATCGATCGATGTCAGGGATCGATGTCCTCTGATGGACATCGATCGATCGATGTAGGGTGACCTGAGAGATCGATGTCCTCTGTTGGACATCGATCGATCGATGTAGTAACAGACTGAGAGATCGATGTCCTCTGATGGACATCGATCGATCGAAGTGGGAGAAGTTGAGAGATCGATGTCCTCTGTTGGACATCGATCGATCGATGTATAAGAGGCTGAGAGATCGATGTTCTCTGATGGACATCGATCGATCGAAGTGAGGGGACGATGTCCATCAGTTTTGTGGGAAAATAGAGGGAGAAAGAGAGAAGCTCGGGGAGTCTTCGGGTGACCTTAGAGACTTCTTAAGACCTGATTCAAGGTAGTCTAAGTCTTGGAAACATAATTTAGGATGGTGAATCGACTTGGTGATTTCAATGGGTTTTCGACTCGGATTTCAATGTGGATGACTTAGAAGAGTTAGGAAATGAACGTACGAGGTGTCTAAGAGTTCAATGATGGGAGTGCTCACATTCGTGAGTGAGGTTGGTAGCAAGATTAAGGGATGACGATCTAGTAAAGCCTAAGCGTTGATGTGTAAGCTAGAGAACTCTTGTGTGTCACTCGTACTTGCGCATGTGAATATGAACTGCATATGTGATTGAAACGAGGAGTCTTGCATCATGGCACTTGCATTGCATATGGATTTGAAAAAGAGATGTACTTCGGTACATATTTGCGAAGGTGACCTGTAATGTAAACCGAGATGGAAATATAAGCCGGGGCGCATTACAGGGCACAAAAGGCTGTAACGTAAACCGGGATGGAAATATAAGCCGAGGCGTGTTACAGGGTATAAAGCCCTCTGCAATGTTAATCGGGATGGAAATATAAGCCGAGGTGCATTGCAGAGTTTTACGAGATCTGTGATGTAAATCGGAATAGAAATATAAGCCGAGGCGCATCACAGAGCATACGAGCCTGTAACGTAAACCGGGATGGAAATATAAGCCAGGGCGCGTTACAGGGTAATGAGTTACGAGACCGGACATTGTGACATGCATTGCACTGATTTGAAATGAAATGGCTCATGCATTTGTGATTGTGTAGTGTATATTTTGACATGCATCACGAGAGTCGTTGTGGTATGGATGTGCCTGGTATCTGATTGTCATTGAACTGTTATATGCGTACGAGCTGCTGTAATTGCTCTATTATGTTATTCGTTTATATATGTGGAAGTTTACAAGACATGTGCCCCACAATTCCCTTGAATTATACATTACCCATGTCTTGTCATGTGTTGATCTCGTATGTCTTATAAGCGGGTTACTTGCTAGCGTTTTTCGCTAAGGGTACTACTTTTGTGATTGCAGATGAACCTAGTTACGACATGATTTTCATTGAGGACGACGGCGAGTGGGCAGAGTGGGATGTTTAGACCGTGTGGAGTGGATTGATTAGATAGTTTTCCGTCATTTCTGTTTCTTAATTCATTTGGGATTTTAGATGGCTGCGACCATATACAGCTCTTTTGATATTCACATTGTCTTTTGACGTATTGCATTGATGGTTTAGATTGACGAGATATGTTTCCGCCTTATTTCTCTTACGTCATTGATGATGTGTATTCGAGAGATGAGACGTCTTGTAGTCTTCTCGGTAAGCTACGACGGGTGTACCGGTTCGGATTCCGCTGTCCGGGTCGGGGCGCTACAGGTGGTATCAGAGTCTAGGCATCAGATCTACCTCGGAGACCTAGGTTATGACATGTAGAGTCTTAAGCTATGATCTTGACTCTAAGTTGATCTTTAAGTCTAAGTATGCAATTCTAGATTTAAGTTTGATTTGGATGGGTGTGTGTACGAGCGCGATTAAGAGTAATCAATAAATGTATTTATTTTAACTTATGAATCTCGTCTTGTACAACATCATGTACCCCAAGCATTTACTTTTGGAACTGCTCGATACTAATAAGCATGATCTTGCAGAAAATGCCTCCTAGACGTGACAATCAAGGAAACGGTAGCAATGGGAACAATAACCCTCCACCACCACCTCCAGTCTTAGTACCCCAAGCGCTGATTGATGCTATCACAGTGATAGCACAAGGAGTGGCGCAACAACAACAACAACCCCCTCCGCCACCACCGCCACAGCAAGGTATCAGGTACTATATTGGGGAGATGTGCAAGATGTATGCCCCAACCTTCGAAGGGACCACCGACCCAGAGGTGGTTGGATTCTGGCTAGATGAAGTAGAGAAATGCTTCAGGCTTGTGCAAGTGCCTGAAGAACTCAAGGTGGATGTAGCCACGCCATTTCTGACTAGCAGAGCAAATGCATGGTGGAATGGTATTCTGCCAAAGATGACTCCTCCGATTCTATGAAGACAATTTGTACAGGCATACAAAGACTACTACTGCCATTTTGGAAAAGATGAGGCAGTTCGACAAATTTGAACAAGGGAGGATGACAGTTTCCGATTACGCTGACAGGTTCCATGCCTTGGGCAAATTCACACCCTTGGTATTGGAAATTAATCGGATGAAAATGCTGAAGTTTGAAGAGGGTCTGAATCCCCGCATACGGACGGCTATCGCAGGGTCGAGTTTGAAAACTTTTGAGGAGATGCTGGATGCATGTTACCGAGTGGAGAGTGACATGCGACGGTCACAGAACAGAGAGGCTCGGGAAGAATCGAGCAAGAGGCCAAGAATGGAGCAAAGTGGAGGTAGGCCCAGACGTTGGGTCAAGATCCCTAGAAAAGGACAAGCGGGGCCAGTTCAAAGGGCACCGCAGCCAAATCAACCCAATCGCCAAGTACCAGCAGAATGTCGTGGAAAGACGGGCCATCGGATTAAGGATTGCCCCGAATGGGACCCTAAACCTCAAGCAGGAGCAGTGCCAGCCCAGCAGCAGAAAGGTAGGCCTAATGCTAGAGTCCACGCCATGACAGATGCTGAAGTCCAGGAGGACGCAAACGTGGTGACAGGTATGATCTAAGTTAAATGATAGTTGCTTAAGCTGAATTTTAGTCCTTTAAGTTGATGATTGAATAGGTGTTATGTGAAAACCTTTATGTGTTACCCTCTTGTGATTAGGTGTGATCCTAGTTAACAAAGTACCCGCAAACGTGTTATTTGATAGTGGAGCTAGTCACTCCTTCATTTCTAAGCGATTCGCCAAAGGACTCGACTGTTTACCCGAATGGCTTGAGAACCCATTTAGGGTGCAGGCAGCAGGTGAGCAAGTACTGATTTCTCACCACCAGTACAAAGATTGTGATTTGGAATTGGATGGAAAGATATTCTCGGTGACCTTAGTCCCAATTCCAATGAAAGACTTCGATGTAATATTGGGCATGGATTGGCTGACCAAGAATCATGCCAATATTGACTGTAAACTCAAGCAAGTGACCCTCAAGGACCCTGATATGAATGATATCACGGTGCAAGGAAACGTCAAGATAACCAAAGCTCCAAAGAAAATATATCTAACGGCGACTAAGGCCTTCAAAGCCTTACAGAAAGGAGCAGAGGGATTTATGGTGTATGCATTGGATGCGAAGCAGGAGGTTCCCTCTATGGATCAAATTCCGGTGATCAATGAGTTCAAGGACGTATTTCCGGACGACCTACCGGGAGTTCCGCCATCGAGAGAAGTGGAGTTCGAAATCAATTTGATTCCTGGAGCCGAGCCTATATCTAAGGCACCCTACAGAATGGCTCCAGCTGAACTTAAGGAGCTTAAAGGACAACTTCAAGAACTATTAGACAAGAAATTAATCCGCCCCAGTGTATCACCGTGGAGAGCTCCAGTTCTATTTGTAAAGAAGAAGGATGGCAACATGAGGTTGTGTATTGATTACCGTGAGCTGAATAAGATTACTATCAAGAACAAATACCCCTTGCCAAGAATTGAGGATCTGTTTGATCAGTTAAAGGGAGCTCGCTGGTTCTCAAAGATTGATCTTCATCAAGGGTATCATCAGCTGCTTGTGAAAGCCAGAGACGTACCTAAAACGGCTTTTCGGACTCGATACGGGCATTACGAATTTTGGTGATGCCTTTTGGATTAACTAATGCCCCAGCGGCCTTCATGGACTTGATGAACACCGTATTTCGAGAGCAGTTGGACCAATCCGTGGTGGTGTTCATCGATGACATCCTAGTCTACTCTCCCGATGAGCAAGCACACGCTGAACACTTAGAAGTGGTGTTGCAAATCCTGAGACAACAAAAGCTCTACGCCAAATTCAGCAAGTGTGAATTTTGGCTAAGAAGTGTAACCTTTCTCGGTCACGTAATTTCTGAGGATGGGATTTCTGTGGATCCTAAAAAGATAGAAGCCATCACGGAGTGGCCAAGACCTACAAACGTGACTGAAGTAAGAAGCTTCCTAGGCTTGGCAGGCTACTATAGGAAGTTCGTTGAGGGATTCTCAACAATAGCAGTTCCATTGAGCCGACTCACACAGAAGAAGACCAAGTTCGAATGGACTGCTGAATGCGAGCAGAGCTTTACCGAGCTCAAGAAGAGGTTGACCACAGCCCCGGTGTTGGCACAACCCTCCGACACCGATGGTTTCGTGATCTATAGTGACGCGTCCAAGAAAGGACTAGGTGTGTACATCATTACAACTAATGCATTGTATATACATATACTAGTCTTAAACTAACCTTCTGTTTATAGGTTGTGTTTTGATGCAAAATGAACGAGTCATATCGTACGCGTCAAGACAACTGAAACCATATGAGTAGAACTATCCGACGCATGACTTGGAGCTTGCAGCTGTGGTATTTGCTCTTAAGATATGGAGACACTATTTGTACGGAGAAAAGTGCGCCGTATTCACTGATCACAAGAGCTTAAAGTACTTATTTTCGCAGAAGGAGTTAAATATGAGACAGAGAAGATGGTTGGAGTTACTCAAGGATTATGACTTAACCATCAATTACCATCCGGGTAAGGCCAACAGAGTGGCAGACGCATTGAGCCGAAAGTCTAGCCACACAAGACAGTCTCCATTGGAAAGAGAGATTGAGGAGTTTGATCTCGAGGTAGTGAATTCTGTGGCGAATGTTCTTACGGCTTTATCTATTAGCCCAGACTTGGTGGACAGAATCAAAGAGGCGCAGTACGGTGACACCGCGCTAAGAGAAATCCGTGATAAACTAGCTGCGGGACCAGTAAAAGATTTTCAGTCGCGAGGAGATGGAAGTTTATAGTTCCAAAATAGGTTGTGCGTACCTAACAATGATGAACTTCGTAAGGAGTTGCTAAATGAAGCTCATAACTCAAGGTTATCTATCCATCTCGGAAGCACAAAGATGTACAAGGACCTCAAAAGAAACTATTGGTGGATAGGGATGAAAAGATCAATAGCGGCTTATGTCGAAAGGTGCTTGGTATGCCAACAAGTCAAAGACGAACATCAACGACCTGGTGGTTTGATGAAGCCACTAGAGATTCCAGAATGGAAATGGGAGCACGTGACTATGGACTTCGTGATGGGACTACCCAAGACTAGAAATGGAAATGAGATGATCAGGGTGATTATAGACCGTTTGACGAAGACAGCCCATTTCATCGCCATGCCACACGGTACCTCATATGAGAAACTATCCAACACCTATGTGGATAACATTGTGAGTTTGCACGGAGTCCCTGTCAGTATTGTATTAGACCGCGATCCCAAGTTTACCTCTAAGTTTTGGAGGGCATTCCAGAAAGCTATGGGTACGGAGTTAAGGATGAGTACTGCCTACCACCCACAAACGGATGGGCAATCCGAGAGAACCATTCAAACATTGGAAGATATGTTGAGAGCATGCGCCTTAGATTTTAAAGGAAACTGGGATAGCATGTTGAAGTTAATGAAGTTTTCATATAACAACAGCTATCACAGTGCAATTGGCATGGCGCCATTTGAAGCCCTATATGGACGTAAGTGCAGGTCCCCGGTTTATTGGGATGAATTTGGAGAAAGGACAATCACTGCACCTGAGTTGGTTGAGCAAACAGTTGAAAAGGTCAAAGTGATAAGAGAGAAACTCAAAGTGGCCCAAGATCACAGCAAAAGTTGGGCTGACACAAAGAGGCGACCCTTAGAGTTTAAGGAAGGTGAAAAGGTCTATTTACGAGTTTCACCTACCAAGGGAGTTGCAAGATTCGGAATGAAGGGCAAGTTAAGCCCAAGATATATTGGACCTTATGAAGTACTTGGTAAAGTTGGTGAAAGAGCATACAAACTCGCCTTGCCTCCGAATTTGTCACAAGTTCACAACGTATTTCATGTGTCCCAACTAAGGAAATACGTACCAGACGCGAGCCATATCCTGGAAGCTCAACCATTGGATGTTAAAGAGGACATCACTTACGAAGAACATCCCATAAAGATTGTGGATAGAAAAGATCAAGTCCTGCGCAGACGTGTGATTCCGCATGTCAAGGTTCAGTGGAGTAACCATACGGAGCGCGAAGCCACGTGGGAGCTTGAGGAGAAAATTGAAGAGCTACATCCACATCTCTTTCAATAAGGTACGCCAGTTTCGAAGACGAAACTTTTTATAAGAGGGGTGGAATGTTATGCCCCGCACCCTCCGTAGGATAATTAAAAGACGAAGAAGGAATTAAACGGAGTTTAATGATAGTCAACAGAAATAAATTAGACATTAAAACAAGGATTAATTAGAAATTAATGAGGGATTAAATATTAAAATTAAATAGTATTTAATTTCAGGATTAAATAATAAAGGTTTATCTTTTAAGATAAATAAGATAATAGATATAATTTAGAAACACCAAATCTCACCCTACTCATATAAAAACTGACAAACGTCAGTTTTTTCATTACGCAGAGAAAACTGACGCAGCCTCCTTTCTTCCCCGTACGCGATTTTGAGACCCTGCAGCCCTAAGAGAAGAAACTCTCCAGAAATCAATCCATTCTCCGTTCATTCATCAATCCGTCTTCGAGTAATCAAAGGCAAGTAATCATCTTATAAGTTCCTACGTTTTGTAAAAGAAAACTGGCCTATTTTGATATCAAATTGGATCACCATGCAGTAGTTTCGTTTTGTGATTATTTGTATATGATCTATGTGTTTTGGTTTCGGGATTTGGCCGATGTATATGAAAAAGCATTCGTTGTTGTTGTAGATTATGTGAAATCCTGCAAATCCCTACCCCTTGAACCCCTTCTTGTTGTGATTTCGTTGATGCAAAGGTTTGAGGGAAAAGGTGGGATCTTTGGGATTGATGAGGTTGGAAAAGTGCGTACTAGGCTTGGATTTCGTTTGCGATGTGAGGAACAAGGTGCGTTTAGGCTTGATCGTATGATGGGTTCCGAGAAGGTTTTACGCTGATAAATTATGCTTGGATTGATAAGGTGGTTAGGCTTGGAATGATGGGTTGGAAATCGGGGAAACGTTGGTTGAAGATTGCACCTTCTGCAGAAAATCGCAGAAGAATTTCTGGAAAAACGCTGACATCGATCGATCGATGTCAGGGATCGATGTCCTCTGATGGACATCGATCGATCGATGTAGGGTGACCTGAGAGATCGATGTCCTCTGTTGGACATCGATCGATCGATGTAGTAACAGACTGATAGATCGATGTCCTCTGACAGACATCGATCGATCGAAGTGGGAGAAGTTGAGAGATCGATGTTCTCTGATGGACATCGATCGATCGAAGTGAGGGGACGATGTCCATCAGTTTTGTGGGAAAATAGAGGGAGAAAGAGGGAAGCTCGGAGAGTCTTCGGGTGACCTTAGAGACTTCTTAAGACCTGATTCAAGGTAGTCTAAGTCTTGGGAACACGATTTAGGATGGTGAATCGACTTGGTGATTTCAATGGGTTTTCGACTCGGATTTCAATGTGGATGACTTAGAAGAGTTAGGAAATGAACGTACGAGGTGTCTAAGAGTTCAATGATGGGAGTGCTCACATTCGTGAGTGAGGTTGGTAGCAAGATTAAGGGATGACGATCTAGTAAAGCCTAAGCGTTGATGTGTAAGCTAGAGAACTCTTGTGTGTCACTCGTACTTGCGCATGTGAATATGAACTGCATATGTGATTGAAACGAGGAGTCTTGCATCATGGCACTTGCATTGCATATGGATTTGAAAAAGAGATGTACTTCGGTACATATTTGCGAAGGTGACCTGTAATGTAAACCGGGATGGAAATATAAGCCGGGGCGCATTGCAGGGCACAAAAGGCTGTAACGTAAACCGGGATGGAAATATAAGCCGAGGCGTGTTACAGGGTATAAAGCCCTCTGCAATGTTAATCGGGATGGAAATATAAGCCGAGGTGCATTGCAGAGTTTTACGAGATCTGTGATGTAAATCGGAATAGAAATATAAGCCGAGGCGCATCACAGAGCATACGAGCCTGTAACGTAAACCGGGATGGAAATATAAGCCAGGGCGCGTTACAGGGTAATGAGTTACGAGACCGGACATTGTGACATGCATTGCACTGATTTGAAATGAAATGGCTCATGCATTTGTGATTGTGTAGTGTATATTTTGACATGCATCACGAGAGTCGTTGTGGTATGGATGTGCCTGGTATCTGATTGTCATTGAACTGTTATATGCGTACGAGCTGCTGTAATTGCTCTATTATGTTATTCGTTTATATATGTGGAAGTTTACAAGACATGTGCCCCACAATTCCCTTGAATTATATATTACCCATGTCTTGTCATGTGTTGATCCGTATGTCTTATAAGCGGGTTACTTGCTAGCGTTTTTCGCTAAGGGTACTACTTTTGTGATTGCAGATGAACCTAGTTACGACATGATTTTCATTGAGGACGACGGCGAGTGGGCAGAGTGGGATGTTTAGACCGTGTGGAGTGGACTGATTAGATAGTTTTCCGTCATTTCTGTTTCTTAATTCATTTGGGATTTTAGATGGCTGCGACCATATACAGCTCTTTTGATATTCACATTGTCTTTTGACGTACTGCATTGATGGTTTAGATTGACGAGATATGTTTCCGCGCTTATTTCTCTTATGTCATTGATGATGTGTATTCGAGAGATGAGACGTCTTGTAGTCTTCTCGGTAAGCTACGACGGGTGTATCGGTTCGGATTCCGCTGTCCGGGTCGGGGCGCTACACCTAGTATTCATGAACATTTCAAGATCATTGCTTTTGAAGCGGTACCACTTCATATGTCCATATAGGTGAAAATTAAGATATTCCTCTTAATCCTTCATTAAGAGTGTGTTAACACTCACCCTCCTTCAACACTAACATTCTAATTCTTTAAAGATCAACGCAGTGCGGTTTGATCCTTTAAAGATCAATCGTAGTGCTTTAATACCTCACTTTGTGACTTGTTGTTACCCATTGAACTTTGACTAGTGGTATGCTAGGAAAAGTTGGGTTTCTATCACAAGTGAACTTATCCCATACGTCTCAATCTCATCCCTGAAGATGTACTTTGAACCAAGTCTTTTGAGAGACTCTTTGTCAACGGATCCGCTAGGTTATTGTAGGATCGGACGTATGCAATGGCTATTACACCATCTGTAATTAAATGCCTTACATAATCATGCTCAAGACTGACATGTCTAGATTTCCCGTAATAGATTTTACTATAAGCTCTAGACATCTTTGATTGGCTATCACAATGTAAGAAAATGGCTGGCACCGGTTGTGGCCACAACTCTATATCCAATAATAGATTTCTCAGCCATTCCGTTTCCTTACCTGCAGATCCCGATGCTATGAATTCGGATTCCATTGTAGAATGAGTTATACATGTCTGTTTTTTTGAAGCCCAAGAAACAGCACCACCACCCAATGTAAATATCCAACCCGCAGTAGATTTGTTATCACCAACGCTAGTTATCCAACTAGCATCAGTATAACCTTCTAACACAGCTGGAAAATTACTATAGAATAATATGTAACTCGTAGTCTTCTTCAAGTACCCAAGTACTCGCCCGATTGCCTTCCAATGGTCTATACTAGGATTAGTAGTATACTTTGATAATTACACACCGCAAAGGAAATATCCGGTCTAGTGCAATGCATAGCATACATTAAACTAACAATTCCACTAGCATATTCTAATTGTGCTACCGCTCTTCCGGTATGTCCAGTCAATTTGTATGAGGCATCAAATGGTGTGTTTGCTTCTTTGATCTCCAAGTGTTAGAACTTATTCAACACTTTGCTTATGTAATGCGACTGACAAAGAGCAAAACCCCCCACTATGTTTGGACACCTTTATCCCTAAGATAGTATCTACCTCACCCAAATCTTTCATTTGGAATTGTGAAGTTAAATACTTCTTAGTTTCATTTACTCCTTCCGTATTGGTGCCAATAATTAGCATATCATCCACGTACAAACAAATAATGACACCATATTTGTCCGTAAACTTAGAATATACACACTTATCTGCACCATTATGCCGAAAACCATTCTTTAAAATGGTAATGTCAAACTTTTCATGCCATTATTTCGGTGCTTGTTTCAATCCATACAATGACCTTTTCAATTTGCACACTTTGTGCTCATTCCCTGGAAGTACAAAACCTCCCTTTGTTCCATATAGACCTCTTCATCTAAATCACCATTAAGAAATGCAGTCTTAACATCCATTTGATGAATAACCAAGTTATTTATGGATGCTAATGCTATCAATACTCTAATGGATGTTATTCTCGCAACTGGAGCATACGTGTCAAAATAGTCTATCCCTTCTCGTTGTCTAAAGCCTTTGGCTACTAATCTAGACTTGAAAGTTTGAATTGAACCATCGGTATTATATTTTCTTCTAAATACCCATTTACATCCAATTGCTTTGAAACTTGGAGGTAAATCAGTGAGAACCCACGTATTGTTAGACAATAACGAGTTCATCTCATCATCAATTGCTTCCTTCCAAAATGATGCATCTCTCGATTGCATCTTCTCTTTATAGGATTTTGGATCATCTTCCACGCTTAGTACAATAGGTACTTGATTAAACACCTTTGTCCTATTACCTTCAACTAAGAAAGTAATGGATTGCAAAGAAATGAAGTCCGGATGTAAATACTTCTCCTTTCTATCACGTTGACTTCTCCAAACCTCAGTTGGAGAATTTTGATTTTGATCATCAACACTAGAAGGCTCATTGGAAAAATATCCGACAATTGGTTCATTCAAACTTTCACTTGTTGAACTTTGATTTGAATCTATTCTCAAGAATTTATTCTCAAGAAATTCAACATCTCTAGATTCAAAAACCACATTGGATTCTAAATCAAGAATCCTATATGCCTTAGAGTTTTAAGCATATCCAATAAAGACACCTTTAAGATCTCTTGGCCCCAACTTAGTCCTCTTTGATTCCGAAACTCTATAATAGGCTAGACAACCCCAAACTCTAAGATAACTTAGATTTGGTCTTCGTTTCTTCCATAATTTGTATGGAGAAACCTTAAACTTTTTGGAAAGAATTCTATTATGAATGTGAAAAGCCGTCAACAGGGCTTCTCCCCACAAATTCTTTGGCAAACCAGAGTTTATTAACATTGCATTTAGCATGTCAACTAAACTTCTATTCTTTCTTTCAGCCAAACTGTTTTGTTGGGGTGTGTACAAAGCACTTTTCTGGTGTATGATACCATTCTCCTCACAGAATTGATTAAATTCAAAAGGAAAGTATTCACCACCACGGTCACTTCTTAGAACTTTGATTTTCAATCCCGATTGATTTTCAACTTTCATTTTATAGACTTTGAACATGTCAAAGGCTTCATCTTTATGCCTTAGTAAATATACATAAGTATATCTAGAGGCATCATCAATGAAAGTTATGAAATATCGATTTCCACCTCGGGTTAAAACACCGTTCAATTCACAAATATCTGAATGAACAAGTTCTAAGAGTTCTGTTTTTCGTTCTACTTTCGGAAACGGTTTCTTTGTCATCTTAGCTTATATACATACTTCACATGTTCTTTCATTTACATCTTTGCAAGAAATTAAGACATACTTAGACACAAATTTAATAGTAGTACTACTAATATGAGCAAGTCTATCATGCCACAATGAAAAAGAAGAATCAATAGAGTAAACACAAACTGCGGAATTTTTATTGATACTCAATTTAAACATCCCGTCGCAAGCATAACCCTTGCCAACCAAGACACCATTCTTGGACACTATAATTTTGTCCCCCTCCATTACAATCTTGAATCTATTTCTACAGACTAGACTAGCAGAAACGAGATGCTTTGAAATCTCAGGTACATGTAGAACGTTGACTAATAACAACTTCTTTCATGAAGTAAAGTCTAACTCTACACTACCTTTACCCAAGACTCTTGTGGCGCTGCGGTTTCCCATAAGCACCTGCTGGCTATCATCCACAACATGGTAGGTCTTGAATAGATCCTTGTTGTTGCATACATGCACTGTTGCATCCGAATCGAACTACTAATCACTTGTGCTTTCGTTCGTAGCCATATGCAGTTCCGTTACCATGCCAACATGCAATCCGGAAACCATTGCAACCAGTTGATCGGTTCCAATGTCTACCATATTTGCATTGTTGACATTTTGGGAACTACCTCCCTGTTTTTGTTTCTTTCGAAAACCAACAGTCCTTCTTGAGATGTCCTTTCTTGCCACAATTATAGCATCTCTTGCCTTTCTTGGATTCTGCTTTATCTGTGGATTCAGACGTCTCGGAGTTCTTTCGTTTGTTTCCAACCCAACTCCCTGTTTTCCCTTTGACATAATGCACTCTAGGTGCATCATCAGAGATATGTCTCTTTACAAGACTTCTTGTCTCTTCTTCAATTCACAAATGCTTTTGAAGTTGCTCAAGAGAAAAGGATTCGGTTGAGTGCTGTAATTTCTTCCTATAGTCATTCCAACTAGGGGGAAGATTTGCGATTAATCCTCCTACTTGCAATACCTCAGAAACTTCCACACCCAACTCTTTGAGTGTGGAAACAATGACCTCCAACTCGTGCACTTGGTCCATGATTGACAAATTTTCAACCATCTTAAAATTAAAATACTTCATCACCTGGAATTTGTCCACGCCTTGTTTCTTATTCTTGTACTTGAATTCCAAGGCGTGCCATATTACCTTCAGTGACGAAGTAGCCGTAAACAGATCGTAAATACGATCTGACAGATTGTTAAGGATATGCCCTCAACACAGCATATTGTCTTCATGTCTCTTTCTCCAAGCGACCTTAACCTCCTCAGAGTCCTCTTCCTGTGGAGTCGGCAAATCCTTCAGATTTTGGTCCAGACAATACCCAATCTGAAGAGCTGTCAGGAGGAACAACATCTTGTCCTTCCAGGGGAGATAATTAGTACCATCGAATCGGTCTAGTTTCATGCTCTCTTGGTTCAAAAATGTCTTTGAATCCATCTTCGAATATTCCTTACGATTGTCATAAATAAGGAGACAAGAACAATAAACAAGAGAGAATGAAGTAGAAGATGGAAATTGACTTGAGGCGGTGTATATCACTTTCCGTAAGGAATATTTGCCCCCACTAGATGATGCAGGGTTATAGGAAAACTTCCTCTTAGGATACAACAGTCAAAATAATCTCTTATCCTCAGCAAATAGGATAGAGATTCAATAAACTTTCAAACAACAAGAGTGTATGTAGTAGAGAGAAGAATATAGGGTGCAAAATCAACTTTTGATCAATATCTTGAACAATGGGTTGTAATAGCCTATTTATAAACTCTCCAACTCCATTCAGACAGTTTTTAGATGTTGCAAGGTGGTTGGAGGTGTCCCTTGGCGCATAAGTTATGATCCTGCATGAAAAGACACTTTTGTTGGCACATCAATCGATCGATGTCATCGATCGATGTCTCACAGTAAGCTCTAGCCACTACAGGAAAACACAACGATTCCGTCAAACCATGTCCTACAAACCAAATCTGACGGATCTTTTCGTCTAACTTCTGACCAATTTCCTACAAACTTTCAAAATTCATTTTTTCCAAACGAGTCCGATAAAATACCGACGAACTATTATCTGCTAGAAAACATTTAGCCGGAAATTTGTCAGAAACAGGACGGAAATGGTGTAAAGTTTTGACGCCAGTACATATTGTTGCTATTCGGTCGGAATATTCAGTTCAAATAGTTTGTCAAAAACAAGTTGGTCGGAATTATGTCAGGATAAAGTAGTACAAAACTTATACTTTTTCATATGTCACAGTTCATCGGAAATGTGTCATCTTTGTTCGTCGGATGTCAGACAGAATTAATTTTATAAAAAATAAAAATTTCTTAATTTCTAAAATAAGTTGTAACAAAGTCTCTATCTCCATGCTATCATGACAATCCGACGGAATTTCATGATGGATTTATAGAAAATAACTAATATTTTTAATATATAAAATAAATGCTTGTAAATAGTTAAAAGAATATCTAAAAATAAATAAATAATTGAAGAATCCTAACATAAACAAAAACTGTAAATCTGTATTAAGTTGACCTACAATACTGAACTATATATGATAGGAACTTTCTTAAAACTTTCTTTTACAATATGTTGCAATTTAATTGAAAAACCAGACAATTTCTCAAAGACAACATCTGCCCGAATCTGACCCATCAAGAGGCAGAAATAATCCGTCGGAATTCAGTTGGAATGAGAATGACGGAATTCTGACAGAGAAAAGTGCATATCTCTATCTGCGAGAAAACAGTCGAACGTTATCGAAGCATATTCCAGGTTTGTCAGAATTCGATCGATACTATGAAAATCAATATTTTTAATTTCTACACTTGTTTGATTTGTTCATATCTTTTATAATGAATCGATCGAGTTTTTAGATCTGTTGGAAATTGGTCGGAAGTTCTGGTTTGTAGGAAATTGGCCGGAAATAATCAGGCTGGTAGGAAATTGGCTGGAATATAAAAAATAACAAATACATTACCTGTTGGAAATTCGTCGGACTAGGGTTGTTGGAGTTTAGAAAGCGCCGACAATTAATTATTGAAAGGAGGAGCGTCGGAATTCTGCCGCAAAAAGTGACATTTTTAGATCTGTTTGAAATAGGCCGGAAGTTCCGGTTTGTAGGAAATTGGCCGGAAATAATCAGGCTTGTAGGAAATTGGCCAGAATATATAAAATAACAACTACGTACACTACCTGCTGGAAATCCATTAGACTGGAGTTGTTGGAGTTTAGAAAGCGCCGACAATTATTAAAGGGAGGGCCGTCGGAATTCTGCCGGAAACGGGACATATATAGATTTGCGAGAAATTGGTCAAAAACCTATCGAAGCGTATCCAGTTTACGAGAATTTCATCAGATATTATGAAAATAAATGTATTTTTTATATTTCTACACGTATTTGAATTTTTTCATGTGTTTTGTGCATCTATCGATTTTTCTATATCTGTCAAAAATTTGCCAGTATATTTTCAGTTTTGTATGAAATTGGCCGAAAAATAGTCATGTTTGTAGGAAATCCGGAAATAATTTGATGATAGACTATTGAAATTGCTCGAAAATTTTTGAATTTGGCTTGTATATTAGACAATAATTTTGCAATACATGTATATTGTTTTGACATAGGTTTGTTTTGATAACAGGCTATTGAAATGAGACAAGATCGGTTTTGGATGTACAATAGAATGCTTCCTGGAAAAATCCAGTATAATCCTGAGTTTCAGAATGGTGTAAATGAGTTCATTGCGTATGCATCATCACGAAAACAGAGTTTACAGGCTGAAAAAATACGTTGTCCATGTGCTGACTGTAAAAACCTCAAGTTTCAAGAGAAGAGAAAAGTCGAAGAACATTTGTATCGAAAAGGTTTTGTACCAAATTACTATACATGGACCGCACATGAAGAAATCAGAATAACTGAACAAGTTTCTTCACATACGAATGTTCCAGAGTCTTATTCATACGCAGACATGGTAATGGATGCTGCTGGACCATCTTTTGTGAATATTGATGCTCGTGCACATTTAGAAGAGCCACCAAACTCAGATGCCCAAAAGTTTTATGACATGTTAGAAGCGGTATCTAAACCTGCATTGCCTGGATGCTCAATACACTCACAATTATCATCTTTTTCAAGGCTATTGACTTTAAAGTCGGAATATAACATGTCCAATGGGTGTTATGATGGATGGTGCCAGTTTTTGGATGAAATTTTGGCTGAGGGACATACCATGCCTAAGGATTTTTATTCAACAAAGAAGCTTATGAGGGGGCTTGGATTGCCATATGAAAAAATAGACACATGTATAAATGGATGCATGATATACTGGGGTTCCAAGGAAATTGAAAAAAGGAATATTGTGAGTATTGTAAGCATCCAAGATGGAAGCCAAAGAAACATAATTCAAAGCAGGGGGTGCCCTATGCTAGAACGTGGTACTTACCTTTGACGCCAAGGTTACAGCGCTTGTATTATTCTCCAGCCACTGCTCAGCATATGAGATGGCACGCTGAGCATCAAATGGAGAATGATGTCATGGGGTATCCATCCGATGGAGATGCTTGGAAATCATTTGATAGGATTTATAGTGATTTTGCAGCAGAAAGTCGAAATGTTCGACTAGGATTGTGTACAGATGGTTTTACACCGTTTGGATTGTCTGGAAAACAATACTCATGTTGGCCGGTCATAGTCACGCCATATAATCTTCCTCCATGGATGTGTATGAAAACTCCATACATGTTCTTGACATTAATAATTCCAGGTCCAAAGAATCCTAAGGCAATGATTGATGTATACTTACAACCATTGATTCACGAGTTAAATAACTTATGGAATATGGGTGTTCCAACGTATGATGTATCGAGGAAGCAAAATTTTCAAATGAGAGCTGCTATTTTAATGACAATAAGCGATTTCCCAGCATATGGAATGCTTTCTGGATGGAGTACAGCAGGAAAGCTAGCATGCCCATACTGTATGGAGAACACAAAGACCTTTACTTTAAAACATGGTGGGAAAATAAGTTTCTTTGGTTGTCATCGACAATTTCTTCCGGCTGATCATCCGTGGAGGAAGAATAAGCGTAATTTTCTAAAGAACAGAGTTGAATTATCTCAACCACCTCCACGGCGCTCTGGTAAAAGCATATGGTTGCGAGTGAAGAATGTTCCGAAGATATCAGCGCTTCAAGGTAAAAGTAAACATCCTGGATATGGTAAGACTCATAATTGGACAAAAAGAAGCATATTTTGGGATTTGCCATGTTGGGAATCCTTGATTTTGCCTCACAACTTGGATGTTATCCACATTACCACGAATTTTTTTGACAATATAATAAACACAGTTCTTGATGTGAAAGGAAAAACAAAAGATGATGTAAAAGCTAGGATGAACATTAAAGAGTACTGTCAGCGGAAGGAATTAGAAATACCTGAGAGGTCTACAAAAAAACCCAAAGCTCGCTACACTTTAGGAAAAGATGAAAAACGTATTTTGCTTGATTGGATTAAGAGTTTAAAATTTCCCGATGGCTATGTTTCTAATTTGTCTAGATGTGTGGATTATAAGGATCTCAAGTTGTTTGGTATGAAAAGCCATGATTGTCATGTGTTCATGACACGATTACTTCCTGTTGCATTTCGGGAGCTGTTGGATAATACTATTTGGGAAGCTTTTACAGAGATAAGCTTATTCTTCAAAAATTTATCTTCTTCTACGCTCCATTTTGATCGCCTTAAGGAGATGGAGAAAAACATTCCTTTGGTTCTATGCAAGCTTGAAAGGATACTTCCCCCATCATTTTTTAATTCTATGGAACACCTACCAGTCCATCTACCTTACGAAGCGAGAGTTGGAGGGCCGGTTCAATATCGGTGGATGTATCCTTTTGAAAGGTACTTTTTATTTCAAAAATTGAAAACTTGTATTATAATTGTTTCACGTGTTTGAATATTTATACCAATGTCAATTGTTAGGTTTCTTCATCATTTGAAGAAAAAAGTAAAGAATAAAGCAAGAGTGGAAGGTTCAATTTGCAATGCATACATTATTGAGGAAGTAGCAACATTTGCTTCACATTACTTTGAGTCACATGTTGTCACAAGAAACACTCGACCTCCTCGACATGATGATGGTGGCATTGATCCAAGTGCTAATGAGCCCAAATTTTCAATTTTTTCACATCCTGCCCGCCCATCAGGAAAAGAAACAAAAAGATTCTTCAATGATGATGAAGAGCATGCTGCAACTCTTTACATTTTACGAAATTGTGAAGAAGTTCAACCATACATAAGGTATGTAAACATGCTTTATTTTAATTTTGTGTTACAAAGACTTATTATAGTGACATTGTTCTGTGGTTGTAGTATTTTCACAAATGAAATTCGTGCTAAGTCGCCAAATATTTCTGAGTCCAACATTGACGCGATTGCTGATAAGGAATTAGTGAAATGGTTCAGCGATTATGTACGCATACATTCAACGAATAATATTATCACTACAATACATGTAATGTCTTTATGCTTAATTATTGATATATTTTTCTCTATCAATTTTTTCGTTCTTAATCATACAGTGGCAGTGAATAATATTGAAGATAAGTTAATCAGAGACCTATCGTTGGGGCCAAAAAAAAGTATAATTTGTTATCCTATGTTGTTCATAAATGGGTATAATTTCCATACTATTGCACATGGGGAAGGAAAGAGCACCATGAACTCTGGTGTATGTATCAAAGGAAGTTGTTCGGATGATTCATCAAATGATTTCTATGGATTACTCGAAGAAATTATTCTAGTCGAGTATCCGGGATTGCCAATGAAACAATGTTTTCTTTTCAAATGTAAATGGTTTGATCCACGTAAACCGTATGGAACAAGGATTCATCCTGACTATAACATTATTGAGTTAAACCATACAAGAGAATTTAACAAGTATGAACCATTTGCTTTGGCACAACAAGCAACTCAAGTTTACTTTACTCCTTGTCCGAAGAGAAAGATAGATAATTGGTGGACTGTATTTCCTGTAAAAGCCCGAGAGACTATACACTTGTCATCACTTTTAGAAGATCTTCAAACAGAAGAGGTGGAAGAAAACATTCGAGTTGTAACACACGCAGATGAGGGACCGCTCGTTGACCCTGTTGGAGCATACGTTGACATTGATCCAAACGAGATGGTCATGGAAGAACAGGAGACTGATGATACTGCAGATTTGGATGATATAGAAACAGGTGATAATATTGAGGAAGAAGAGGATATTGCAGATGAAACCTTCAGCACATCCGAAAATGAAGACATGTCTTCAGATGAAGATTCGTAGTTTCATGTTAGGCATTTTGAATAACATATATTATTTTGTTATAATTATAATTGTCATTGAGTTATTTTATATTTTATTGTATACTAATATAAATTCTTTGTTTTTTTCGGACCATTTTATACGGAGATTCTTTGTTTTTTCCACCCAAAAATTATTCAGAGGCGCCAAATGAAAATGAAAATCGGCGCCAAAAGAAAAACATCCCACCACCATTCCAAATTAAGGTTCTGTAATCAGCCACACAACTCTCCTCAATAATTTGTACTACGATTCTCATCCATCTCCAATCTATTTTCTTTGCTTTCATTTTCCCTTATTTTTGTTCTTATCCTGACTGATGTTATTGTAAGTTCAATGGCTAATGCCTAGTAGAAAAAGCGGCGGCAAGGGCAAGCAGATTGCGGTAAGAGCAAGAGGATACCTTTATGTAATGCAATTGTTTACATTTTTCCAGGTCTTTTGTTCTCGTGTTTTGCCTCCTTTATGTGTTATACAAGTGTCTGGTGTTTTAAACCATTAACCGTGAGCTAGTTTTTTTTATGGCTTGATCTACATTTTCGTTTTTAAACCTCAAGTAGAAACATAAAATGCATTATTTGCTTGACTGGATATGAAGATGGAGGTTTTATATGAAAGGGTAACCAACGACGAGGAGAGGGTAACCGCAGCGTCTCTTTGATAACTGACCTCATGTACTTGAGGTCATCAAATTTTCCTTCATCCACATAACCTTCACCTGCAAAAGCGTGCCTTACTTCTTCCTGTGCTCTTCTTATAATGGATGGATTCTTGATCATTTCTGAAAAAGCCCAATTTATAGTGTTTGCAGACTTTTCATACTCTGTCCTGTGATCATTGATGATTTTTTCAAGTATTCTGTCTATTTGCCTGTGTAGCCCCTCTAGCGTGGGCTTTACCCTGCTAATCAAATGGAAAAGCTTGACGGAAGGATATATATCAGAAATATTGAATCCTGCAGCTAATTTCACACCTTCATCCACAAGATTTTGAAAAGCTTCTTGATCCTCAGTTTTCGTCCCAAAAGTTGCCCTAGATATTATTCCATACATTAGTGCAAAGACTTTTTCTATCAAATTTATTGGTTTCCCTTCATTACGAGATATCCATATGACCAAATTCGAGGCTTCCTGCATCCTTACAGACTGGAAACCATGAACACGTTTTGCACTCAAAATCTCTAAAGTGCAAATTTTTCTTAGTTGCCTCCAGTATTCTCCATAAGGAGAAAATACAATGTTTGTACAATTATAGGAGAGAATTTTCACGGCAATGATCGTAGGCCTCGATGCAAAAATGATGTCATGAGTTTTCGGATCTTGGTTCGTGGCTTGTAGCCTATTTGTCCAGGATGTGACACCAAGTTTTTATTCTTTTTCTTGTCCTTTCATGTAACCTAAAATAGTGTAATATTGATGTTGATTTTGAATACATAAATAGTCTTGTGCATGATCACTACTAGCATTGTCTATGAATTTTAAATGCTTGCTTTTCCTGAACTAAAGCATAATCTTAATTGTTTCAATTTCCTGTATTGTCCTCTGTATACTTCTTGCCAGTTCACTTGATTTGGATCCATATATTGTTAACTAATGCATACTTAATCATGTTGCTCTGTTTGCAAAAAAAAAAGTGAAAATGAGAGAATCTCGAAAAAGGTCTAAAGGAAAAGAAAAGATAATAGAAAATGAGACGGCTATGGATCTGAATGCTCAAAGTTCTCCTGTTTCGCCACCAATGACCCATGATGAACATCTAGAAACCGCTATAAATCCTTCTCAACAAAATGCAATGGGTTTGTCATCACAAGAGCCATCATCTACCTCACATCAAGTACTTCCGGACAGCTCTTCAATGCCATCAAACTCTAAACGTCGACGGGCTGCTGGTCCTATATCGATATATATTGACGAGAATGGAAAGTAAGTCCAATATAACTATTTAATAATTTTTCATACAATTACTTTCTAGTCTCAAACAAAATCTTATTTGTGTTTTGCCATAGTTTTCAGCCTAATAACGAGCCAGTTAGCAAAATTGTGACGATATTCAAAAGTATGTTTGGACGAGCTGCTGGAACATGGTGTAGTACTCCTCAAGACGTTCGAGATATTTGGTTTGAAGAGTTTCGGGTAAATACATGTTCTTATTAGTGTAAATTCTTATATTGCTTGACAAACAAGCAGAGAGTCATCGAAAATTCTTTTTGTATTAATCTTTTTCTCGATCACTTTTTAATAAAAATAGTATGGTTTTTTTCATGCTATGTTTCACATGTTTTCTAAATATAGAAGGAATGCAAGTGGCCAGAAGAACAAGATCAACTCGTTCGAAAAGCCTTTCACAAGAACGGGTGTAAACGTTTTAAGGACACGTTAACTGAGGTGAAAAGTAGTAAAGTACAACCAAAATGGATGTCCGATGATGCTTACAAGAGGATACAAGAATATTGGAACTCTGAGAAACACAAGAGATATTCAAATGCAAATAAAAAGAATAGACTAGGTAGAGATGGTTCCGAACCAAGACTACATACAGCTGGGCAAAGCCATTTTATGTGATAGAACAAGAGATGGTATGTTTATGATTTACTCGTTGCTAGTTCAAAGGTACTGATTTTAATAAATAATGAGATATTGTTGTTGATGTTCTGAATTTTATTTATGTGGTTTATGCTTTTATCATTAGGAGGAAAAACTCAAACGGAGGCCCACAATAGAAGAGTTGGTGAATCGCACTCATACGCATGCAGCCACCCACCAAAAAGCTGGAAAACACGTTGATAAAAAATCTGAAGCCATAATGGTGAGTCGTTTTTCTTCTCGAGAAGAGTTAGTGAATCACACTCATTCTAATGTGTTTAAGGCATATTTGTTTTAGTGATTCTTAATGGTTTTACTGATAAACAGCCGAAGTGTACTACTTTTATTGTCTCTGATATATTTCTAACTTTAGAGAATTCTAGCAATGATGTCCTTTGCTGCAAGCATACTTGATTATGTCTTTTCTCATCTCCAAACCATGATCCGGGATCTGATTAATTACATTAGGTGATAGGAGATTATGTCAAAGATAGAAAGAGCGTTTAACAGAAAATTTTTTTTCAGATTTGTCATGTGAAACCAAGTTTCTTTAGGGTTGCTCTGATGATAAAGATAATCTAATATCTTTGGTATTCACAAAATTCTTATACCGTGTTATTTTTTCAAATGCATTCTTTCTTTTGAAAGTGCTTCCTTTCTTTTGTCTAAAAGAATGTCAAGTTCATTGAGCGTCTTCAATTTACTAATCTTGTAGATTTACATCTAATTGAAAAATTTTATTCGATAGTATTAGTGTTGGGAAAATGTTTGATAAAGGAATTATGCCTTAATTAATGATGTTCTGATGTCTATTTCCTCCATTACTGTTTCTTAGTTTTGCTTTATATGTCAAGTCTTACGTGAATTTTACTTTTTGTTCTAATTCTGTGTTTTTGTATCTATATCTTGCATCTTTTAACATCTGTTTTGGTTCTACTATTCTACATCACTTCAGCTCAAGTCAATCACTATCATACGTTTGAACTAGAAGTTTGAGATGTGTATCTTCAACTTGGGGCTGTTAACCTAATTTGTCTATGTACTTTTCTGTGTTCCCATGTGAATCGTGTTGCCTTTGGATTTCATAATTAACAGCTGACCCTTGCTTTGGAGCATGTGATTAGCGTAGCTATAAGATGTGCTCTTTTACAAGTAATCTGTGGTGCCATATAACGGATGCAGTCTCTCTGTGTTCTCCTTATCTTTCGCTTGTAGATATTTTGTTGAGCCTTAGTGTTCCTATTTATCTGTTCCGTCTTTGGCATGTCCTGTAGCTGTTTATGTTTTGTTTCTGCTTCTTCTGTGGCTGTTGCCTACTATGCTTCAGGGGAGCATAGTAATTTTTTTTATCATTCTTCCTAGCAAAGTAATCGGAATTCTGCTTTTTTTACAGCTTGAGTACTCTGAGAAGTTAGCAGCAGCTAAAAATTCCACAACTGAAAAAGAAAATGACTCACCAAGTGAAAGGACCGGAAATAGTTCAGCCCCTCCTGTAATCGATGAAATGTCTATTTATTTGGAAGTTATTGGCGGAGTGAAGAAAGGAGGGACGATCTATGGGTTGGGAAGTTTGGCTGGGGAAGCAAGTTCGAGGTCTTCCTCATATACAAGTGAACGAAGAAAGAATGAGCAACAGATGGTTGAAAACATGAAAAAATTAGAAAGTCGAAATCAAAAATTAGAGAAGGATGTTCAGAAGATGAAAAAGTAGATGGCACTATTACTAGCGCGTCTTCAAGTTGATGGAGAACAAAGCGATGATACATATGATTCTAGTGACGATGATGAAGATGAGTAAATCTCTTATATTGATTTAAGTTGTTTTTCTGGAGTATTAGTTTGACTCGATTATGCATTAGCTTGATGCAATGAGATGCTTGATTTATTACTTTTGGAATCTTTAGATGTTTGTTTTGACATTTGAACTCATAGGGTTCTCTATGACATTGTGAATGATTTATTATTTAATATGCTGGATATTAAATATAGGAAAAATACAAATGCTATTGATTCAATACATAAAAGTGGGAAAAATAAAAAATAAAAAACAAAAACTAAAAAATATGTCAAAATCGGTCGGGTATATTATTTGATTATATTTTGTAGGAAACTATCTTAAGATTTCCTACCAAATATGCCATGATGAAATGGGAAGTTTTGTCAGAATTCCGTAGGAAAAGAACGTTTGCCTCTATTTTGAAGGAAAACAACTTCAAATGTCCTACAAACCGCACGCACTGAAAAGACAAAATATTTTGCTCGAATTCTGTCGGAAAACAATTTTGCCATCATTTGGCCGGAATTCGGAGTGTTCATTCCAATAAAATTCCCGCAAATAAAACCTGCAGACTTCCTACCAAAAACATTTCTCAGAAAACAATTTTGCCACCATTTGGTCGGAATTTGAGTGTTCATTCCAATAAAATGCCAGCAAATTACACCTGCGGAATTCCTACAACAATTATTTGTCGGAACACAAATTCTGCCGGAATTCCTACAGAATGTATAGTTAGTGGCTGTCAAATTTCATTGGTCGGACATTGGTCGGCAACAAGCGACAAACAAATATATCCGTCGGAATAGCTCTATTTTCCGTCAAGCCATATTGAGGCGATACAAATCGGTCGGAAGGTTGTCGGAAACGTATATTTTCCGACAAAACTTGCCTTATTCCATCAGATTTTGTCTGTCGGAATCCAACCAACTTTTTGTAGTGAGCTCTTTATCCAAACCACTTCGATCGATCTATGTATCGATCGAAGTCACATCGATCGATCTATATGATCGATCTATGTTGGACAGAAAGTTTCAACTTTGCACTCAGGGTACATCGATCGATCGATATGATCGATCTATGTCCGGCAGGATACTCAACTTCATTTTCAAGCCACATGGATCTATCCAATTGATACATGTATCGATCCATGACATAAGTCAAGCTATTCTTGCTTCTTTCCACACCAATTCACATTCATTCTTCATTTCATTGTCTTTACAAACTATTATAACAGTGAAATTCCAAAAACTACTTAAACTAATATATACTAACTAATCTAAGAAGAAAATAAAGAAAATGGGAAGAAATCGGGTAAAAAGAGGTTGGAGAAGAAGAGAGGAGATAAAGTGTGTGTGTGTGTATACGCCTAGATTTATAAAGTGCTAAAAAAAACTTTTTGCCAGGTTGATCCTGGAAACCAACAACATCTTTGCTTAAATTCACCGCAGTGGTTAAGCGCCAAAAAATAGCAATATACTGACACAAAAATTATTTTTATTCTTTTTTTCCTTCTTTCTACAACTATATTTTAATCTAAGCATTCCGTTTGTTTATAAACTTCAAAATTTGTGAAATAACATAAAAGAGAACAAATAAGTATCAAAAATATAAAATTGAAAAAATATAAAGAAAATACACCAACAATCCTAAAATGACATAAAAACATACAAATATAGACCCAAAAATACTAAAACTAACATACATAACACTATAGGCTTGCCTGCATTGCTGGGGCTCCTTATACAGACTACTGTGTAAATTACCAAGCTCCTGCTAGCGGGCCGTTGGGTACCTGATTTACCTCCCTACACTACTTTTGAGACTGAGTGTGTCAATGACCTTTACTGGTTGGGGTTCAACCATTTATGGTGTAAAACTTATATTAGGAAGCATGCTATGAGACGGAGTAACATATTACAGGCGGATGAGATTCTAGAAGGCTAAAAGTTAGACTAAAAGTGAGGCCTCCAATCACGTATCGCCATGTATACAAAAGCAAGGAGGTAATGTAAATTTTTATTAAAAAAATTGATTTTGTACACGTGGTGACGCGTGATTGGAAATCTCATTTTTAACCTCGTACGATCTCAGTATTACAGGAACAATGGTCCTTGTCGGATTTTGAATGCGCCTTGTCCTTGACTTATTTCTCTGCACATGGCCCGTCGATATCATTTCGATAATTTTCTTTTGTTGGTACCCATTGATATGTCAGTGCATCAATCAATTCGGTTCATGTGTCTATTCACAAACATTACACTTTAAATTTCTATAGAAATTTTAAGTGTAATCTTAATTCACTTTTTTTCCTTCCATAATTTTCCTTGTATAGAAGAAACAATTTTTGGTACAAATAATGACACTACTTGTAATAATCAGTTAGATAATACTAAAGAACTCGTTACGAAGATTAAAACAAGTATCATATTAAATATTTTATATATCATAAATTGATAAGTTATTGTACAAATAGTTTTCAATCATATACTTTAACACAAAGTATATATGTCTTAAAACAACCATCATTATCCTCAAATGACTTAACCAAGTAGGAGTCGCAAACTTCTTTCTTTGGCAATTGGTTGCATAGTGTTTTTTTTTTTTTTTGTTGAAAAGATTATGAGGGTAAATCTCACTTTATATCTAATAGTTTCGCTGTAAATTCTATTTTTACACCAGTTTTTTTTTTTTTTTTTTTGTATCTTATTGTGCATCATCTAGTCCTTAACTTTTTTATATGAAGTGTTAAAAAACAACGACATACGAATTATCATCTCCTCTTCTTAAGTGGTGTATAAAAATTACAAATCGAAAAACCTCAGCATGCACATTAAGACCAAAAAAAAAAAAAGAGATGGTGCAAAATGAGATCTGTATAAGCTTTTGGGGTACAAAATAAGATTTAATCAAGATTATTATAACAAAGATATGGTGTATATTTTAATTAAATTTGTTATATTCTGAAACGTAACAATCAGTTCGATTCAATGGGAAAACCATAATAATACAAAAATGATGTATGTAAATACCTTTCTATAGATTCTTTATTTCCAGTTTACAAATAATTTGGTCTTCCAATGGTAGCCCTTTTGATTGTCTTTAATGGCACTAAGAAAGATTCCAGAATCCATCGGTTTTTTAGGTTGGGTGAGGATTTACGCAGTGATACACATAATGTGTCCCTGTAAACCAGGCCTTTGACCTAGCATCAATAGAACATTCACACTGTGTGTCTCTGTAATCAAACTCTTGACCTCTTAAAGTAAATTCCAACCTGAATATCAAATTAGCTATGTCATGGTGTCAAGAAAATTCCAACTGGCATGCATGCATTCTTTGAGCAAAAGTAATATTCTGACCCGGAAAGGCCCACCGTCCTAAGACTTGCCGTGTATTCTTGATACAATTAATGTACGGTAGCTCAAAGTAGAGATCGAGCCCAATGATTTTAAATTTGTATTGGCTCGACTTTTCTATACTTGACAAGACCGCGTGAGACCCATTTTAAATGTTGTATTGATATTTCAGTGGTTTATGGTTCATTTGGCCTTTGCAAGTCGGTGATGCATGACTACCTAACCATTCTTCTCCTCTAACATTTTAACACGTACCGGGTGAAATTTATCCTTCCATTCTAAAAATATCGTCTTAATGTCATTTGAACATAGTTTAAAGAAAACAAACTATTTGATTACTATTTTTATTTTTAAAAAATACACAATATTTTTAGACCAAATCAAAATAGAAATTATAACAATATTTTTAAAACAAATAAATAATGAGTATTCACCTACATGAAGCCATATCAAGTGAAATTGTTCATATCAAATATCTTATTTTGCCTAAACACCACAAATCTTCCCCCCTTTTAAATTAGAAGAAAGATTCCAACTAGAGTCTAAAAAAAAGAATTTTTTGGCCAACCCCCCTTCCCCCGTCCACATGTCTAACATCATTTTATCCGTCTCCAGAACATAGTCTAACTGGTTCCGGGTAGAAGTTCTCGAAAGGGAGATCAGTGATTCAATTCTTATCAAATGGAAGAGAGCCTCTTTCCAGCAAGTACATAGTGTGGGAGCTTCCTTGACATGTAGGCTTGCCTGCAGTGCTGCAGACTACTATGTATATGACCAAGCTCCTGCTAGCGGGCCGTTGGGTACCTGATTTATATCCTTACACTACCTTTAGGACTAGATGTGACAGGAACCCTTACTGGTTGGGGTTCAACTTTTTTTTCATTTTATCTACTTTTTAACCGAGGACCACTTTTAAATTTCTAGCGAGTATAGTGACCCGTGCTCCTATCAAAATCTAAGAGAAAATTTAAAAGGACGGAATCTAGTGAAAAAGTAATAAGAGGTTGTAGTAGTAAGAAGATATAAAATCTGTATTGTGGACTTCAAATACTTGTATGTGACTATAAATTTGTTGAATAAAGTTAACTCACAGATACTTAATAGCGAATTCGTTTAAAATATGATGTGTTAAAAGGTTTTACTATATCTAACAAGAAAAAAAAAAGATTGTACTTAATGGAGTTGATGAGATTCTTCGCAACAATTATGGACCTTGACCACATTATGGACTTTGAAGCAACTCGTAAGATTGATATTTTGTGACTTTGAAGTCATGGATTCGAGCCGTAGAAACAGCTATTTACACAAAAAATAAACAGTAAAGTTATATACATCATATTGCGAAGCGACCCGGTCTATTTTCGAACCCTACGTAAACACGAAAGTCTAGTAAACTGGAAACATTTTTTTTAAGAAGTTTCCAATAATCGCTTCTCTGATTTTTGGAACAAAAGGTCATACTCAGGCTTTGTGGGACCAAAGAGTGCACATAAGATGTTCACTGTAAACTAAGCTTTTGACCTAGACAGCCGTGAAACACTCACAATGTGCGTGTTCTAGAATCCAACTATATACCTCTTGAAATAACTCCCAACTTGAATACCAACTCAGCTATGCGATGGAGCTGTTTCTATGTTTTTTCATTATATGCAGGTGATTTTCAAAGCCACGTGCAAAAATTGAAAAACATGCCACAAGACTGTTTCGCTTTGTTCCCACTCTTCTTGAATAAATGTGCTAGCGGATGGTAAGAATTATGGTGGTATTCTTGTTTTATCTTTATAACCACCAAACTCATCCCTTGGAATATCATACATATTCTTTAATAATTTTTAACTCAGTATTTTTTCTTTTATAATTTTTATCAGATAAAAAATAAGTTTTTCACAAAAGAATTACGCTATTTGTAATAATCAAATATATCATATTAAAGAGATTTTTAAGAGGAGTGAAAACAACACCATATTTGTAGCGCTCCAAACCCGGACAGTGGATCCGAACCGGTGCACCCGTCGTAGCTTACTGAGAAGACTACCAGACGTCTCATCTCTCAAATACACATCATCAATGACGTAAGAGGATAAGCGCGAAAACACGTATAAAATAAGTCTAAACCTTCAAATCTGTATATCAAAAGATAACGTAACTATCAAAGATTGTTAATGGACGCAGCCATCTAAGTCCTCAAATCAATGCCAGAAAACTGGAATAATAATAAACAATCTAGAACGATTCCCAACATGAGCTCTAAGCATCCAATTCAGCCCACTCGTCGTCATCCTCTATGAATATCATGCCATAACTGGGCTCATCTGCAAGACAACGGTAGTACCCTTAGCGAAAAACGCTAGCAAGTAACCCGCCTATAAGACATACGGGATCAACGCATGGCAAGACATGAGTAATATTTAAATCAAGGGGTCATGGGGCACATGTCTTGTATACTTTCAAGAGCATAGATTAATAGCATAACAACATAAGAGCAGTAACTCATAAACATTCAACAGTTCAATCACAATCAAGTTACAAGTCAATCATACCGTAACGACTCACGTGATGCATGACAAAATATGCACTACACTACACAGTCACAAATGCTTATGCAATTCTTTTCAAAACAGTGCAATGCATGTCACAATGTCCGGTCACATAACTGTATACCCTTTGGTGGGCCACAGCTTGTCTTTATACCCTGTGACGTACCACAACTCAACTTTATACCCTGTAATGTGCCACAGCTTGTCTCACATTACAGCTCATTTTATACCATGTGATGGTTACAACTTGTCTTTATACCCTGTAACGCATCACAGCTCATTTCGCAAGCTTTATACCCTGTGCCGAGGCACAGCTCTTATCAAATCATAATGCAAATGCAAGTGCCATGATGCAAGAATGCACGTTCACATATCAATCACGTTCTTCAATCACATACTTTAATTCACATTCTCACTTTCATCGTTTCTTCCCTAGCTTAAACCTACCTCACATAAGCTTTCACACTAAGGATACGAGGAATGAAGTAACTCTTCTCAGACGTTCCATTTGAACCCTATCGAAGCCTCAAACGTTCATTCTTAACCCCTTAGATCATACACCTTAAAGTCCGGTTCAAATACATTACAAAGTCTCTCCCGTTGATTCACCATCCTAAGTGGTGTTCCCAAGCCTTAAACTAGCCTCAATCAGGTCCTAAGAATTCATTAAGGTCACCCCAAAGGATCCCATAACTTCCCTCTTTCTTCCCTTAATTTTCCACAAAACATGTGGACGTCATACCCTGACGTCGATCGATCGACGTACGTCATACTCTGACGTCGATCGATCGACGTCTATCTGAGGCACTTCGATCTCTCACTCATCCTACGTCGATCGATCTACGTACATCTGGAACACGTCAGCCCCTCACTTACTATACGTCGATCGATCGACGTACGTCATACCCTGACGTCGATCGATCGACGCTATCGCTCCCAGAATCTTCATCATGCAATTTCTGCAGAAACTGCGGAAATAACCCCCAATTCAATCCCAACTTCCTTCCAAACCATTCCAAGCCTATTCCTCTCTATCAATCCATCCATAATTCACCAAAATCAACACCTTTAACACAAATCAAGGATTCAAGCCTAACACTCCAAGTATTCATCAAATCCAACCCAAAAATCTCATCTTTTCACTCTCCCTTCCTTTCAACCGCAAATATCAACAAAGTAGGGTTCAAGGGATTGGGATTTATAGGATTTCACAAAATCAACAACGACAACAAATGATTTTCAACATAAAGTGGTCAAATCTCGAAACCAAAACACATAAGACACATATAAAATCACAGAAAGAAACTAATGCATGGTGATCCAATTTTGATATCAAAAATAGGCCTTTTTTCTTTCGCAAATCGCAGGAACTCATAAGTAGATTACTTGCCTGTGATTACTCGAAGAGGATTTGAAGAACAAACGAAGAACGGGTTGTGTTCTTGAAGGATCTTCACCTAGGGTTGGAGATGAGGGAAATATCGCCTAAAGAGAATGAGGAAAATCGCCAATGGGGAAGAGTGGGAAGTGGCGTCGGTTTTTGGTGAAGGAATAGGAAAACTGACGTCTTGTCAGTTTGATATGGGAAGGGTAAAATTTGAGTTTCTAAGTTTTATCCTATTATCTTATTTATCTTAAACAATTAAATTCTAATATTTAATTCTAAAATTAAATGCTACTTAATTCTATATTTAATCCTCTCAATTAATTCTCATACTTAATTCTTAATTCATTGTTATTAATGGTCTTTAACCTATTTAATTTCCGTTTATCCTTTATTTACTTTACGGAGGGTACGGGGCATAACATTCCACCCCCTTTACAAAAAGTTTCGTCCTCGAAACTGACGCACCTTATTGGAAGAGGTGTGGATACAACTCTCTCATTTGCTCCTCAAGCTCCCACGTGGCTTCACGCTCCGTATGGTTACTCCATTGAACTTTGACATACGGAATCACACGCTTGCGTAGAACTTGATCTTTCCTATCCACAATCTTCACTGGATGTTCTTCATAAGTGACATCCTCCCTAACATCCAATGGTTGGGCCTCAAGGATATGACTCGGATCCGATACATATTTCCTCAGTTGAGACACATGAAACACGTTATGGACTTGCGACAAAGTCGATATGCTCTTTCACCAACTTTACCGAGCACTTCGTATGAACCAATATATCGAGGGCTTAGCTTACCTTTCATCCCAAATCTCGCAATTCCCTTAGTAGGTGAGACTCGTAGATAAACCTTTTCGCCTTCCTCAAACTCCAAGGGTCGTCTTTTAGTATTGGCCCAACTCTTACTGCGATCTTGCGCCACCCTTAGCCTCTCTCTTATTATTTTCACTTTCTCAATTGTTTGTTCAACCAACTCTGGTGCAGTTATCGATCTTTCCCCAACTTCGTCCCAACAAATCGGGGACCTGCACTTGCGCCCATATAGAGCTTCAAAGGGGGCCATGCCAATTGTACTGTGATGACTATTGTTGTATGAGAACTCCATCAACTTCAGCATACTATCCCAGTTTTCTTTAAAATCCAAAGCGCACGCTTTTAGCATGTCCTCCAAGGTTTGAATGGTCCTCTCAGACTGCCCATCCGTTTGTGGATGATAGGCATTACTCATTCTTAGCTCGGTACCCATTGCTTTCTGGAAAGCCATCCAGAACTTAGAAGTGAACCTGGGATCACGGTCCGATACAATGCTGACGGGAACTCCGTGTAAGCTCACAATGTTATCCACATATATGTTGGACAATTTCTCATAAGATGTACCATGTGGCATAGCTATGAAGTGAGTTGTCTTTGTCAAGCGATCGACAATTACCCAAATCATCTCATTTCCATTTCTGGTTTTAGGCAACCCCATCACGAAGTCCATAGTCACATGTTCCCACTTCCATTCCGGAATCTCTAGTGGCATCATCAAACCACCAGGTCGCTGATGTTCTGCTTTGACTTGTTGGCATATTAGACACCTTTCAACATACTCCGCGATAGTTCTTTTCATTCCTATCCACCAATAATTCCTTTTGAGGTCTTTGTATATTTTTGTGCTCCCGGAGTGGATAGACATTCTCGAGTTATGCGCTTCGCGAAGCAATTCCCTTCGAAGTTCATCATTACCTGGTACACACAACCGATTCTGAAACCATAGACTTCCATCTCCTCGCAATTGGAAATCTTTTATTGTTCCCGTAGGCAGTTTGTCGCGGATTTCTCTCAGTGCTGTGTCATCATACTGCGCTCCTTTAATTCTGTCTACCAAGTCTGGGCTGATAGACAGAGCTGTAAGAACATTTGCCACTGAGTCTATAACATCTAGACCAAACACTTCGATCTCGCGCTCTAAAGGAGACTGCCTTGCGTGGCTAGATTTTCGGCTCAACTCATCTGCCACTCTATTTGCTTTACCCGGATGATAGTTGATGGTTAGGTCGTAATCTTTAAGCAATTCCAACCATCTCCTTTGTCTCATGTTAAGCTCCTTCTGCGAGAATAAATATTTTAAGCTCTTGTGGTCAGTGAACACGACACACTTTTCTCCATATAAGTAGTGACTCCAGATCTTGAGGGCGAACACTACTCCATATATGGTTTCAACTGCCTCGGCGAGTACGAAATAACTCGTCCATTTTGCATCAAGACGCAACCTATAAACAGGAAGTTAGTTTAAGACTGGCATATGTATATATAATACATTAGTGTAATGATGTACATACCGAGTCCTTTCTTGGACGCATCACTATAGATCACGAAACCGTCGGTGTCGGAGGGTTGCGCCAACACCGGGGCAGTGGTCAATCTCTTCTTGAGCTCAGAAAAGCTCTGCTCGCATTCAGCAGTCCATTCAAACTTAGTCTTCTTCTATGTGAGTCAACTCAATGGAATTGCTATTGTTGAGAATCCCTCAACAAACTTCCTATAGTAGCCTGCCAGTAGGTCTTGGCCATTCAGTAATGGCTTCTATCTTCTTAGGATCCACAGAGATCCCATCCTCCAAAATCACATGACCGAGAAAGGCTACACTTCTTAGCCAGAATTCACACTTGCTGAATTTGGCATAAAGCTTTTGTTGCCTCAAAATTTGCAACACCACTCTTAAGTGTTCCGCATGAGCTTGCTCGTCAGGGGAGTAGACCAAAATGTCATCGATGAACACTACTGCGAATTGGTCCAACTGTTCTCGGAATACGGTGTTCATCAAATCCATAAAGGCTGCTGGGGCATTAGTCAATCCAAAAGGCATCACCAAAAATTCATAATGCCCATATCGAGTCTGAAAAGCTATTTTAGGTACGTCTCCTGCTTTTACGAGCAACTGATGATACCCCTGACGAAGATCAATTTTTGAAAACCATCAGGCTCCCTTTAGTTGATCAAATAAATCATCAATCCTTGGCAGAGGATATTTGTTCTTGATGGTGATTTTGTTCAACTCTCGGTAATTAATACACAACCGCATGCTGCCATCTTTCTTCTTCACAAACAATACTGGAGCTCCCCAAGGTGATACACTGGGACGAATCAACTTCTTATCTAACAGCTCGTGAAGTTGTCCCTTTAGCTCCTTAAGTTCAGCTAGAGCCATTCTGTAAGGTGTCTTGGATATAGGTTCAGCTCCTGGGATCAAATTGATTTCAAACTCCACTTCTCTCGATGGCGGAACTCCCGGTAAATCATCCGGAAATACGTCCTTGAATTCGCTGATTACCGGAATCTGATCTATGGAGGGAACTTCTTGCTTCGTGTCCAACGCATATACTATAAGTCCCTCTGCTCCCTTCTTCAATACCTTGAAAGCCTTAATCGCCGTCAGGTATATTTTCTTCGGGGCTTTGGTTAGCTTGATATTTCCTTGTACCGTTAATTCTTTCATCTTAGGGTCCTTAACAGTCACTTGCTTAAGTCTGCAGTCAATATTGGCATGATACTTGGTCAGCCAATCCATGCCCAATATCACATCAAAATCCTTCATCGTAATTGGAACTAATGTCACGGAAAACACCTTCCCATCCAACTCCAACTCACAGTCTTTGTACTGGTGGTGTGAAACCAACACTTGTTCGCCGCCTGCCTGGACCCTGAAGGGGGTTTCAAGCCATTCGGGTAGACAGTCGAGTCCTTTGACGAACCGCTTAGAAATGAATGAGTGACTTGCTCCACGATCAAACAATACGTTTGCAGGCACTTTATTAACTAAAATCACACCTAAACACAAAAAGTGTAGCACATAAAGGTTTTCACATATAGAATATTTAATCTCCAACTTAAACGACTAAAATTCAACTTAAGCAACTAATACTTAACTTAAGTCGTACCTGTCACAACGTCTGTGCCCTCCTGAACTTCAGCGTCCGTCATTGCATGGACTCTGGCATTGGTCTTGGGCCTAGCTCTCTATTGCTGTGATGGCCCGGCGTCTCCCTGTGGCTTTTGCTTCCACTCGGGACAATTTCTGATTCTGTGGCCCGTCTGGCCACACTTAAAACATGCTCCCCTCTTCTTCTAACATTCCCCAACATGACTTTTCTAACAATGTGGGCACACTCCGGGCGCCTGACGATCAGACTGACTCGGCTGCGGTGCCCTCTGAAATGGTCCTGTCTGACCCTTTCGGGGAATTTTGACCTAACGTCCGGGTCTACCTCCACTTCTCTCATCCCTAGGCCTCTTGCTTGTTTCGTCACGAGCCTCTGTAGGCTGAGACCTGCGCATGTCACTCTCCACCCGATAACAGGCATCCAACATCTCCTCAAACGTCTTCAAACTAGACCCCGCTATAGCCGTCCGGATGCGGGGGTTCAAACCTTCTTCGAACTTAAGCATCTTCATTCTGTTATTTTCCAACACCATGGGCGTGAATTTCCCCAAGGCATGGAATCTACCAGCATAATCAGAAATGGACATCCTGCCTTGTTCGAATTTATCAAACTGCCTTATCTTCTCCAGAATGGCAGTCTCAGACACATAATAGTCTTTGTAGGCCTCAACAAATTGTCTCCATAAGATGGGAGGAGTCAACTTCGGCAGAATACTATTCCACCAGGCATTTGCTCTGCCACTCAGTAACGGCGTGGCCACATCGACCTTAAGTTCTTCAGGCACTTGTACCAGCCTGAAGCACTTTTCTACTTCGTCCAACCAAAACCCGGCCACCTCTGGATCAGTGGTCCCTTCAAAGGTGGGGGCATGCATCTTTTGCATCTCTCCAATATAGTAACGAATGCCGTGCTGAGGCGGTGGTGGCGGAGGGGGCTGTTGTTGCTGTTGAGCAACTCCTTGTGCTATCACTGTGATAGCGTCTATTAGTGCCTGGGGTACTATCACTTGTGGTGGTGGAGAGTTCTCGTTCTCGTTGCCACCATTTCCTTGGTTATCTCTTCTGGGAGGCATTGTCTGCAAAATCACCGCTTATTAGCATTCAGTAATTCCAAAAGTAAATGCTGAAGGCCTATATGCGTTGTACAAGGCAGAACTCATAAACCGGAAGAAAATAAAACTGATGGTGAATTAAGTTTTATCGCGCTCGCACACACCTAACCCAATCAAACTTATATTTAAGATCATGTACTTAGACCTAAAGATCAACTTAGGGTCAAAATCATAGCTTAAGACTCTACATGACATAACCTAGGTCTCCGAGGTAGATCTGAAGCCTAGGCTCTAATACCACTTGTAGCACCCTGACCCAGACAGTGGATCCGAACCGGTGCACCCGTCGTAGCTTACTGAGAAGACTACCAGACGTCTCATCTCTCAAATACACATCATCAATGACGTAAGAGGATAAGCGCGGAAACACGTATAAAATAAGTCTAAACCGTCAAATCTATATATCAAAAGATAACGTAACTATCAAGGATTGTTTATGGACGCAGCCATCTAAGTCCTCAAATCAATGCCAGAAAACTGGAATAATAATAAACAATCTAGAACGATTCCCAACATGAGCTCTAAGCATCCCATTCAGCCCACTCGCCGTCATCCTCTATAAATATCATGTCATAACTGGGCTCATCTGCAAGACAACAATAGTACCCTTAGCGAAAAACGCTAGCAAGTAACCCGCTTATAAGACATACGGGATCAACGCATGGCAAGACATGAGTAATATTTAAATCAAGGGGTGATGGGGCACATGTCTTGTATACTTTCAAGAGCATAGATTAATAGCATAACAACATAAGAGCAGTAACTCATAAACATTCAACAGTTCAATCACAATCAAGTTACAAGTCAATCATACCGTAACGATTCACGTGATGCATGACAAAATATGCACTACACTACACAGTCACAAATGCTTATGTAATTCTTTTCAAAACAGTGCAATGCATGTCACAATGTCCGGTCACATAACTTTATACCCTGTGGTGGGTCACAGCTTGTCTTTATACCCTGTGACGCACCACAGCTCAACTTTATACCCTGTAATGTGCCACAGCTTGTCTTTATACCCTATGACACATTACAGCTCACTTTATACCCTGTGGTGGTTACAGCGTGTCTTTATACCCTGTAACGCATCACAGCTCATTTCGCAAACCTTATACCCTGTGCCGAGGCACAGCTCTTATCAAATCATAATGCAAATGCAAGTGCCATGATGCAAGAATGCACGTTCACATATCAATCACGTTCTTCAATCACATACTTTAATTCACATTCTCACTTTCATCGTTTCTTCCCTAGCTTAAACCTACCTCACATAAGCTTTCACACTAAGGATACGAGGAATGAAGTAACTCTTCTCACACGTTCCATTTGAACCCTATCGAAGCCTCAAACGTTCATTCTTAACCCCTTAGATCATACACCTTAAAGTCCGATTCAAATACATTACAAAGTCTCCCCCGTTGATTCACCATCCTAAGTCGTGTTTCCAAGCCTTAAACTAGCCTCAATCAGGTCCTAAGAAGTCATTAAGGTCACCCCAAAGGATCCCATAACTTCCCTCTTTCTTCCCTTAATTTTCCACAAAACAGGTGGACGTCATACCCTGACGTCGGTCGATCGGCGTACGTCATACTCTGACGTCGATCGATCGACGTCTATCTGAGGCACGTCGATCTCTCACTCATCCTACGTCGATCGATCTACGTACATCTGGAACACGTCAGCCCCTCACTTACTATACGTCGATCGATCGACGTACGTCATACCCTGACGTCGATCGATCGACGTCATCGCTTCCAGAATCTTCATCCTGCGATTTCTGCAAAAACTGTAGAAATAACCCCTAATTCGATCCCAACTTCCTTCCAAACCATTCCAAGCCTATTCCTCTCTATCAATCCATCCATAATTCACCAAAATCAACACCTTTAACACACAAATCAAGGATTCAAGCCTAACACTCCAAGTATTCATCAAATCCAACCCAAAAATCTCATCTTTTCACTCTCCCTTCCCTTCAACCGCAAATATCAACAAAGTAGGGTTCAATGGATTGGGATTTGTAGGATTTCACAAAATCAACAACGACAACAAATGATTTTCAACATAAAGTGGCCAAATCTCGAAACCAAAACACATAAGGCACATATAAAATCACGGAAAGAAACTACTGCATGGTGATCCAATTTTGATATCAAAAATAAGGTCTTTTTCTTTCGCAAATCGCAGGAACTCATAAGTAGATTACTTGCCTCTGATTACTCGAAGAAGATTTGAAGAACAAACGAAGAACGGGTTGTGTTCTTGAAGGATCTTCACCTAGGGTTGGAGATGAGGAAAATATCGCCTAAAGAGAAGGAGGAAAATCGTCAATGGGGAAGAGTGGGAAGTGGCGTCGGTTTTTGGTGAAGGAATAGGAAAACTGACGTCTTGTCAGTTTGATATGGGAAGGGTAAAATTTGAGTTTCTAAGTTATATCCTATTATCTTATTTATCTTAAACAATTAAATTCTAATATTTAATTCTAAAATTAAATGCTACTTGATTCTATATTTAATCTTCTCAATTAATTCTCATACTTAATTCTTAATTCATTGTTATTAATGGTCCTTAACCTATTTAATTTCTGTTCATCCTTTATTTACTTTACGGAGGGTGCGGAGCATGACAATATTGAATAACCAAATCCAGTCTTTTTTAACTGACATTGTAAAATGATCGATGTTAAGAAAAATATGAACACTAATATCTTTTTAATAAGATTATGCTAATATGTTCTGTCCATATCTATTATGAATTAAGGATTTTATATTTTTCTTAAAACAAGAAGTTACAAAAACGATGTATATTCAAATGCAAAAATAAGGAATGATAATAGGGGGGAAATAAAAGGGAACAAAGACAATTTTTTTTCTTTCGAACCTTTTTTACCAGAATGCATCACACATAAAGGAGTTGCATATAACACCGCACCTGAGACAAAATAAAACCAAAGTCACACATTGGAAAAGTATGAACAAGGACAAAATTAGAAGCAATACAAATTTCTTCCCACAGGTTTAACAAAAGATATGTATGAAAGTGCCATATCTCAGACAAGAATAAGTACAAAAATGAGCACTTAAAAGAAAAACACTTCAAATAAAGTGATTATTATTGTGAATTAGTATGTGTGTTAGTGGGGATAGTGGATGTCCAAACATTAACACCCACTAAGGACACTAACATCCACTAAGGATCATGGTGATAGTGGGTATTAATCTTAAGAATAGGTTACAATTTCCATGTCCTATAAATAGGACAATTTCTTGTAAGATTTGGTACACCTTTTGCCTTTTCATGCGGCTTTTCATTATTTTCCCACTTCTGGTGGTATGGTACAAAGCTTCTACCACGGCCACGACCTCTACCGCGGCCACGGCCACGACCACGACCACGACCACGACCACGTCCTCTACCACGACCATTAAAAGTTGCATTCGCTTCAGGGAATGGTTTTGATCCGGTTGGGTGAGAAGTGTGGTTTTTCATCAATAGTTCATTATTTTGTTCAGCAACTAAGAGACATGAAATTAGCTGGGAATATTTTTCAAAATTTCGTTCCCTGTATTGCTGCTGCAGGAGCATATTCGATGCATGAAAAGTAGTGAATGTTTTTTCTAACATGTCAGCATCAGTAACTTTATCTCCACACAACCTCAATTGGGAGACAATAGAAAACATAGCAGAATTATATTCATTGACTGTTTTATAATCTTGCAACCTCAGGTGCAACTAGTCATATCGAGCCTTTGGGAGGATAACACTTTTATAATGATCATATCGCTCCTCCAGATTTTTCCACAACTCCCGAGGCTCTTTTACCCCAAGGTATTCGAATTTCAGCCCGTCGTGGAGATGATGGCGAATGAATATCATGGCTTTAGCCTTATCTTGCTCACTAGCCACAACATCATCCTTAATTGTATGCCCAAGGTTCATGGCCATCAAATGGATTTCAGCATCAAGAACCCATGCCATGTAATTTCTGCCGGAAATATCAAGGGCAGCAAATTCCAGTTTGGTGATGTTTGCCATTGGTCTGATTTATAAATAAAGAAAATATATCAGAAAATGATATATTCACTCAAAACTACAGATTTGAGTAAAAGTTATATGCTTCAGACATAAGAAATAGATCATAATAAAATCATACTAATAAAATTACCATATGAATAATGTTTGAAGCTAGCAAACAAGACTACAACATAAACAGCTTAACAGGGAACATATAAACCTATGTAATAAATAATACATGCCGTAGAAAAGGCATGAACAGACGAATACCAAACTGACTTGTTAAGTATGCAATTATAAGTAACGAAATATTATACAGATAAATCATGTATTGTTGTCTATATGTTATACAGATCATGATATTACACACGTAAAATATATATTACTAAAAGTATTGTATCTTAATAAACTAACACTATAATACAGTGAAGACGTTAATATTATAATATAAAAACAATTATATGCATGTGTTTTGTGTCAAGTAATGTTATGTGCACAAACTACTAATTGTAAATATAAGTTACAAACAATGTAACAACGCAAAACATAAATCACATGTAAATGAATTATACCACAGTAGTAATATAGAAGTTTTGCTTGCCTATGTGCACACGATAGTGTTAAGCGTATGAATGCGCATTGCAATCAATATGCAGATGCAGTGCAAGAATCAATATCGCTTTACTAAGAAAAACGCAAAATGTGAAACTACTATAAGTTAAAGTATTACTTTGCAAGACGATACTAAAACATATAATGACGCTAAAAACCAAACTAGTGTTCTTTGTTAAAGCTACACAGATACATTTGTGCAGAATGCTGTTAACAAATCATACTTGTGGAAAGCAGTTGTCTGCAAACAAAATTAATAACAATAATATAAACAACAAACAATAATCAAAGGTACAAACAAGAACAAACTGGGCTTGAAGGCCTTGAGCAGGTCACGTGACCTTACTGATTTGATTATTCTTCACATTTAGTAGAAACCGTGTAAATGCATTGGAAAAATAATTAACTAATACAGAATACGTATGTAATATATGTATGCTTTTCTTACCACGATGAATCTTCTATAGCAGATAAAGCGTCGTGCTGATAACGTGTTATAAACTCACACAAAAATATAAAGATAACAAGAAGATTGTATGATATATATCTTCAAAGGTGTACCAAATCTTACAAGAAATTGTCCTATTTATAGGACATGGAAATTGCAACCTATTCTTAAGATTAATACCTACTATCACCATGATCCTTATGATGATACAATCCCAAATCATTTTGATGATTTAGATCTTGAAGATTACCTTATGGGCTCTAGTATGGATAACAATGGAATTCAGTTTGTGGATGATGTTACAAATAACAATAGCCGGGCATGATTATGTAGGATATCTAGTTATTAGTCATGTTTTCTTAGATAAGTTTTCATTTAGTTTATGATGTCTTAGCATGTAACTTTGTTTCAATTTAAACTTATTTGTTTGCATAAATAAAATTTCATTGTCGTTTATATTATAACTTTTATTTATGTGTTGATTCTTTGTAATTAAATTAATTATAAAAATTGTATATGCATATATTCAAGATGAATGGTGGGGAAATCTGTCTGGTTGACAGTGGAACGACACACACAATTCTTCGTGATCGAAAATATTTTTCGACATTGCAATTGACAAAAGCAAATGTTAGTACAATTTCGGGCACTACATCATTGATTGAGGGCTCTGGAAGAGCAACTATTATACTACTGGGTGGTACACATATATTGATCAATATTGCATTATTTTCTACCAAGTCGAAACGAAACTTGTTGAGTTTCAAAGACATACGTCTTAATGGTTTTCATATTGAAACCATGAATAAGGGGAATATGGAATTTTTATGTATTACATACGAAGAATCAGGCCAGAAGCTTGTAAAAGAACAATTCCCGATTTTCTCATCTGGATTGTATTATGCGACTATACATCCAATAGAATCTAATATTGTGATGAACCAGAAGTTCAATGATCCAACACTATTCATGTTATTGCATGATCGACTTGGCCACCCGGGATCGGTTATGATGCGTAGAATTGTACAAAACTCAAATGGATATCCTTTAAAGAACCAGAAGATTCTTTTATCTCGTGATTGTGTGTGTGTTGCTTGTTCACGAGGAAAATTAATCAAGAGGCCTTCACCAATGAAGGTTCATGTTGAATCTCCTATATTTTTACAAAGAATACAAGGAGATATTTGTGGACCCATTGATCCCCCTTGTGGACCATTTTGATATTTTATGGTCTTATTGGATGCCTCTTCACGATGGTCTCATGTGAGTTTTCTTTCGACAAGAACAGTAGCATTTGCCAAGCTTCTTGCTCAGATTATATGCTTAAGAGCACAATTTCCGGATTATCCAATTAAATCTATTCGTCTTGATAATGCTGGTGTATTTACTTCCCAAGTTTTTAATGATTATTGCATGTCGATTGGGATTGAGGTTGAGCATTCAGTGGCACATGTGCATACTCAAAATGGCCTAGCAGAGTCATTTATAAAACGTTTACAACTGATTGCTAGACCTATGCTCTTAAGATCTAATTTACCCATGACAGCTTGGGGACATGCAATTCTGCATGCATCCGCATTAATACGGCTTAGACCCAGTTCGTTTCAACCATATTCGTCATTGCAAATGGTATCTGGCCAGCAGCCTGATATTTCACACTTAAAGATTTTTGGTTGTGCAATTTATGTTCCGATTGCTCAACCACAACGGACAAAACTGGGTCCTCAAAGACGACTAGGCATATATGTGGGTTTTGATTCTCCATCTATTGTGAGATATGTTGAGCCCCTGACGGGTGATTTATTTAAGACAAGATATGTTGATTGTCATTTTGATGAGAATGTTTTCCCGCCGTTAGGGGGAAAGAAAATACCGTTTCCTGAAGAGCGGCGTGAAATTACATGGAACGTTCCTTCACTTTCTCATCTTGACCCACGAACAAATCAATGCGAGCAAGAAGTAAGAAGGATAATTCATTTACAAAATGTTGCAAATCAGTTGCCTGACGCATTTACTGATAGTCAAAAGATAACAAAATCCCACGTTCCGGCGATGAATACGCCAGTTCGACTTGATGTCTCTGAAAGACATGATAATGATATACCAAGAGCAAGTCTAAAACGTGGGCGTCCTGTCGGTGCAAAAGATAAAAACCCTCGAAAGAGAAAGGTGCAAGTTAATGCTCCCGAAGAGAAAACTCCAGAAGAGCAAAGAAGTTCACAACCTGAAAGCGCTATAGAAGTTGAAACTGATCAGTCTAAAATTGATAAACAAGTTGCTCCTGAAGAAGCTAGTGAACAAAATTTTGAAGAAATCTCTTTGAATTATGTAAGTTCAAGAGAAAATTGGGATAGACAAAAGGTTATTATTGATCATGTTTTTGCTTATGGTATTGCATGTGAAATTGTAAATGAGGATCCTGAACCAAGATCCATTGAACAATGTCGACAAAGTAATGATTGGCCAAAGTGGAAAGATGCAATCCAAGCAGAACTGAAATCATTAGAAAGTCGCAAAGTATTTGGACCAGTAGTCCAAACCCCCCGAAGGGATAAAACCCATTGGATATAAATGGGTTTTTGTACGAAAACGCAATGAGAAAAATGAGATTGTGCGATATAAGGCACGTCTTGTTGCGCAAGGTTTTTCACAAAGACCTGAGCTTGATTACGATGAAACATATTCTCCAGTAATTGATGTAATAACATTACGATATCTAATCAGCCTAGCAGTTGCTAAAAACCTTGATATGCGGTTAATGGATGTGGTTACCGCATACTTATATGGTTTTTTAAATAATGATATTTATATGAAGATCCCTGAAGGATTAAAATTGCCTACAAAATGTGATCAAAAGGCACATGGATTATACTCAATCAAATTACAGAGATCCTTGTATGGACTAAAACAATCTGGCAGGATGTGGTATAATCGCCTCAGTGAGTATCTCATTAGAGAAGGATATGTAAACAATCCAATTTGTCCATGTGTATTTATTAAGAGATCTGAAAATGGGTTTTCTATAATTGCTGTATACGTTGATGATTTGAATCTTGTTGGAACTCCTGAAGAGCTTACCAAAACTGCTAATTATCTCATGAAAGAGTTTGAGATGAAAGATCTCGGGAAAACCAAATTTTGTCTCGGCCTGCAGATCGAACACTTGCCTAATTGAATCTTTCTTCATCAATCTACGTATACAGAGAAGGTCTTGAAGAGATTTTATATGGATAAAGCTCACCCATTGAGCAGTCCTATGGTGGTACGATCATTAGATCTAAAGAAAGATCCATTCCGACCACCAGAAGATAATGAGGAATTATTAGGTCCAGAAGTACCTTATCTTAGTGCTATTGGTGCTTTAATATATCTTGCAAATTGCTCGAGACCAGATATAATATTCTCAGTGAATTTATTGGCAAGATATAGCTCTACACCAACACGAAGACATTGGAATGGTGTCAAATATATTTTACGCTATCTACGTGGAACAATAGATATGGATTTATTCTATTCAAAGAATTCTGAGTCACAATTGGTGGGATATGCTGATGCTGGCTATCTATCTGACCCTCATAAAGGAAGATCACAGAGTGGATATGTTTTTACTTGTGGAGGTACTGCTATATCATGGAGATCAGTGAAGCAGACATTAACAGCCACATCTTCTAATCATTCTGAGATTTTAGCATTACATGAAGTGAGTCGTGAATATGTATGGTTAAGGTCGATGATTCAACATATTCAAGAATCATGTGGATTATCTTCACTAAGAAAGACTCCGACGATTTTGTTTGAAGATAATGCTGCATGTATTGCTCAAATTAAGAATGGCTATATCAAAGGAGACAGAACGAAGCATATATCGCCAAAATTTTTCTACACTCATGATCTTGAGAAGAATGGCGACACTGATATCCAGCAGATACAATCAAACAAGAATTTTGTTGATTTGTTCACCAAAGCACTACCAACAACTACTTTTAGAAAGATGGTCTACAGCATTGGAATGCGTCAACTCAAAGACCTCTTGTCAACATCAGGGGGAGTGTGATACTATACATACTGTACTCTTTTTCCTTCGTCCAAGTTTTTGTCCCACAGGGTTTTCTTGGCAAGGTTTTAACGAGGCAGTATATCACACTTACCAATTTTAGGAATGTGTACTCTTTTTCCTTCGACCAAGTTTTTTATCCCACTGGGTTTTTCTTGGTAAGGTTTTAACGAGGCATATTCTATAAAATTTGGACATCCAAGGGGGAGTATTGTGAATTAGTATGTTTGTTAGTGGGGATAGTGGATGTCCAAACATTAACACCCACTAAGGACACTAACACCCACTAAGGATCATGGTGATAGTGGGTATTAATCTTAAGAATAGGTTACAATTTCCATGTCCTATAAATAGGACAATTTCTTGTAAGATTTGGTACACCTTTGAAGATATATATCATACAATCTTCTTGTTATCTTTATATTTTTGTGTGAGTTTATAACAATTATATGAGTTAAGAATAAACATTTTAAAGACATAATAGGTCACCTGCTGTTAGAATTCAAGACAGCAAATCTTCTCACAACATGAGTTATGCTACATCAATTTTCGAACACATTCAAACGTGTAATATCACCTAATAAAAACGCCTGTGTCTTTTTCTAATTTTTCTTTATCTTGAAATGTCCGTGAATCATACTTTTTAACCCTGACAGTCTTTTGCACAAAGTATAAGGTAATGCTTCGTATGTCAGATCGCGAAGCGACCTGTCCCTTTCCGGATTATGCGGAAACATAGGAGCTTAGCGCAATGGGAGTGTCCTTTGAGGATTTGGAGCAATTGGTAATGTTGTTGTTTTGTGACCTTGAGGTCACGGGTTCGAACTGCAGAACAGCCTTTTGCATAAAGTGTAAGGTAAAGATGTATACATCAGATTTCGAAACGATCCGGCTCATTCACAGGCTCTGCGCAAATGCAGGAGGCTGATACAATAGAAACGTCCTTTTATGGTGTGACAACCCTTTAACTTTTAAAGTTGGTACTTACTACTCCTGTGACTGATGAGTTGCGTTATACGAGCATGCAAGCTAGAGTGAAGCTAACATGAGTACCATTGTTATTAATCAAATTATGAAAGTCGAGGCTCCAATGCATATTTCAGTTGGTATTCATTTTACCATTTGCTACAAATAATGAAAATTGTTACATTAAATTTATATTGACTTTTCATCCTCAGCTTGTTTTTCACCTCTTCATGAGAAAGTGTTTCGCTATACAAGGGGCGTTTATTGGACTCGGCCAGTCATAATGTGTTACGTGGCGAAATCTGTTTTTTATTTTTTACTTTTTGTTTTTTTGCTACATAACAAGTTATGATTGGCCGTATGCAAAACGCGTCTCGCATCACCGAAACAATTTTCTTTCAGGGCTAGCAATTTCGAGAAAATGTGTAGACAGATGTGCTCCACACGTGAAACCTGTTTAAAGACGTCATTACCAATGATCTACTCTATCGTATTTCGTGTTCTGTTTTAAATTCAACGTTGTTGTTGTTTTAAATTCAACGTTGTTGTTGTTTTAAATTCAACGTTGTCAGAAGTCAGAATATTATACTGAAAAAATCTTGTTAATAATTTCGATGTCAGTATCCCAACGACTTTCATTTAAAAATAAGTAATTTTGGATGTATGCGTAGTCACTTACGTTCTTCCATTTTTCTTTTTGTCAGCCGATCACGTTCTTTTTATAGAAGGACCACCATTTGATACGGATCTTGGATCACGTGAATCATATGACATTTGGTTAAATGTTGAACCCAATCATTAATATTCTTTGTCACACTCAGTGCCAAAGATAGTATTGAGAGGTAAATCAGGAATCCAACGGTCCGCCAGTAAGAGTTTGGTCATTTATGTTGGACCGTGCACCTGCAATAAACACCACTAAAAGGGGGGTGAATAGTGGTTAGCGGAAATTACACTACAACTCTTTGTTAAAATCCCCTTTGAAAACAGAATCTGAAACCACCTCAGATTCAGAACCCATTTTTCAAAAATTTACAAATAATTGTACACAACTCCAAAAATTATGAAACTTTCCAGAATTTAACTTCAATGAGTTAACAAGACTCTGTCCAAAAACCATACAAAAATAAGATCGTTTGACCCTTCAAACAAATAAAAAGATTTAGATGGTCAATCTGGACAGAATTGGACAGAATGTTGCTGATTTTGCAAAACGTGTTTCTCTTTGAATACTCAACCAAAAAGGTTGATCTTTATATCAAAACACTCCTTAGGATGTGTAGATGAAGTTTCCAAATGGCCCTGACCTTAAACAATTCTTGAAAAATACATAATTTAAGTTTTCTCAAAACTGGTCAGATTGCAGCCAGATTGGAGCAGTTATCTTGCAAAGACTGAAAGACTAACTTTCCCTTGCTCAAATCAAGTGATTCTTCTTGCAAATGAAAGCTAACAGTCTGAAGTATAACTCCACCAAAAATCACGAATTTTGAAAATGTTTAGCTATTTTTTTCAAATTGTGAGAAGTTGTGTGAAAACTGCAGTCAAAAACGGGCAAAAAACATAAATAAAGAAACAAGAGAAGAACACCGAGAATTTATCCTGATTCGGTCAATGTGACCTACTCCAGTCCCAATGAACACCTTTCCTTGGATTTCACTATCAAATGAACACCTTACAAAAAGAACCAAGCTTGATCCTTGGGTTATACACCAACCCTATTCAAGACTTGGATAATCACTTCTATGCAACTCTTGGTTACAACACCTCTACCACCTATTGATGTAGCCTTATAAATTTGGCTAATCAATTATACAAATCCAACTCAAGAAGGCGTGTATAGTGTAGCTGGACAACAAAGAAAATTGGAACACCTTAGCTACACAAAGTATTAACGAAAATATGAGAAGAGAATAGCAAGACAACAATCTTCAATTTTACTTTCAAGTGTGTGTCTTCTCTTCTTCACCTTGCCTCCTATTTATAGTGTGAATAGATGGCATATTCTCTCCAACTTTTAGACCATGTGATGGCTGAGAATTTTGAATTAAAGCACCTCCAAAATCATCTCCAACAACCTTGTCTCCATTACATTCAAATTTGAAATTTCAAGTTGACAACTTTTGCCAACTAGCTTGTTTTTGAATTTTCCACTTGTCCAAAAGTCATGAAATGAGTACACCAACTTCTCCACCTGTTTATGGACGTTTTTGATGTTGTATGTATGTATACCAACTCAAATTTTGTGAATAAAAAATAATGAATAAGTGTTGACAAGATTATGTCAACATATAACACCAAAATTCATAGTTTCTTCTCCTTTACATATTGTGATGAATCTTGCACCAAGGACACCTTGTAATCTCTAAAAGATGATGATTAATATCCTCTTATAACATATATATAAGAGGCTCTTCAAGAAAAAATAGAATGTGACATCTCAAATCGTCACATATCCAGCTATAGACAATAATATCATCGGTTGAGAGAATAAGATATAAGATCACCATATAATCTTCAAAATAATAATAAAACAGCTCCAGAATGAAGATAATAATATGCTCAAGAGATTCCTTGAGTGAAAATACCAAAAATACCCTTGGGGGTAAAATGACCAAAATACCCCTGGTGTGAGAAAACTCCAGAAATGACCCCGATGGTCAGAAATAATCACAATACCACCTTTGTCATGATAACCAAGATAATAATATGCAATTGAAATATTTTTCACCATATGATGTTCCTACAATACTTAAAATACCAATTTTGCCCTTTTTGGTAAGTTGTAGAAACTTCCATGGCATGTTAGTCACAAGACAATAATAATCACCAAAAACACATAATAATCACATAATGAGCATGTATAAATCATGTACAAATGAAAACAATCATTTTATCACTTTTTAGAAAATTATTTCTAAAAACCCTAGACATCGATCGATCGAAGTGTCTCAGCTTCAGAGATCGATGTCTCACAGAAAGTTTTAGAATTTGCCTCTGACCTACATCGATCGATCGAAGTGAGAGTTCGATGTACATTGATCGATCGATGTGTCTCAGGTTTAGAGATCGATGTCTCACAAAAAGGTCTTAAACTTTTCTGCCTTACACAGATCGATCGATGTGAGAGATCTATGTACATAGATCGATCGATGTGTAACAACCTGAGAGATCGATGTCAACTTGTTCAACTTATTCAACTTTTAATCACATATAACACCATGTGTGACATTTTTAAGTATTCATCACTTAAAATCATGACTTTGAAAATTATCCAAACATATTTCTCAACATTCTCCCCCTTTTGGATGATTTTCAAAATAACCTAACATGATTTTAATGTCACAACTTATAACCAAAAGTTTAATCAAATGTTTAACCAAATGTTTCAACTATGTTTTCAACTTTTAAATAGTATACCGCTCTCCCTCAACTCATACTCTCCCCCTTAACCTATGCTCCAAAATTTATACCAATAAAAACTTAGCATATGATTCATCATGACTTACCAACTAAAACATGACTTACCAACTAAAATCATGTTCTTATTCTATCTCCCCCTTTATTTTGCAAATCATGCAAAATAGAACTATACAATGGTATCGTAAGTCATCATTCATAATTCTGCTCGTAAGTTTTCAAAAGTGGCTTGATTAAGGGGTTTGGTGAAGATGTCAGCGATTTGATGATCAGTTCTTATATGGTTTATCACTATGTCCTCATTTTGAACATGATCGCGAAGAAAGTGGTATCGCACCTCAATGTGTTTGGCCTTAAAATGAAGCACCGGATTCCGGGAAAGATTGATTGCACTTGTGCTATCGTAGAAAATTGGAATCTTATTCATTTTAATGCCAAAATCACTAAGTTGCTGTTTAAGCCAAAGTATTTGGGTAGTACATAAACTCAAAGCGATATACTCGGCTTCAGTGGTAGAAAGAGCTACACTAGCTTGCTTTTTAGAAAACCAAGAGATCAAATTGGTTCCTATGAATTGACATGTACTGCTAGTGGATTTTCTATCTAACATGCAACCACCATAATCAGCATCACTATATGCGTATAATTCCAACTTAGCGTTTCTATCATACCACAGTCCTAAGTGAGGTGTATACTTAAGATATCTAAAGATCTTTTTCACTGCATTATAATGTGATACCTTAGGACAAGATTGAAACCTAGCAAACATACACACACTAAACATAATATCAGGTCTTGATGCAGTTAAGTATAACAATGAGCCAATCATAGACCTATAAAGTGTGTCATCAAAAGGTTTACCATTTTCATCCTTATCAATTTTGGTACTAACACTCATAGGGGTAGTTTTCAGCTCTTCAAAGCCAAACTTCTTAATCATATCATTGACATACTTTAAGTTGGCTAATGTGAATTCCTTGAGGGATTTGTTTGATTTGAAGTCCTAAGAAATAATTCAACACTCCTACCATTGACATTTCAAATTCTGACTTCATTCATTCTTCGAAGTCTTTTACTAAAGTAAGGTTGGTTGAACCAAAGATTATATTATCTACGTATATTTGAACTATTAACAAATCATTACCTTTTCTTCTTAGGAATAATGTGTTGTCGACGGTCCCCCTTTGATAATTATTTGAAATAACTCTTGGAGCTTGTTTTAAACCATATAGAGCTTTCTTAAGCTTATAAACATGGTTAGGATTCTTTGGATCTTCAAATCCAGGGGGTTGTTTGACAAACACCTCTTGTTGGATGTATCCATTCAAGAACGCACTCTTGACATCCATTTGGAAGAGCTTAATGTTGCTTAGACTTGCAATCGCAAATAATAATCTAATTGCTTCTAGTCGTGCAACGGGTGCAAAGGTTTCTTCATAATCTATTCCTTCTTGTTGATTATAACCTTGTGCGACTAGTCTTGCCTTATTCCTTGTAATATTTCCTTGTTCATCCATTTTATTTCTAAAGACCCATTTAGTTCCTATGATAGACTTGTCTTTAGGTTTAGGCACTAAGTCCCACACGTTGTTCCTTGTGAATTGATTTAATTCTTCATGCATAGCATCTATCCATGATATGTCACCTAAGGCTTCCTTTACGTTCTTAGGTTGTAATTGTGAGATTAATCTATGTCCTTCAAGTTGACTTATATTTCTACGTGTTCTAACCCCAACACTTGGATCCCCAATGATTAGTTCTCTAGGGTGCCACCAATTCCTAGATTGACTAGGTTCACCCTCATCTTGTTCAAATGTTTCATTAGTGTGAACGTTATCATATGTAATTGGATCATTAGTTGTATCTTCCAATTGCAGAGTCTCTTGATTTATTTCATCTAAGGGTTTATGTATGTCTTGATCAGGGGGAGTTGGTTCTAGATGATCAAGTACAGGCTCAAGTAATACATCATCATCAAACATATTTTCAACATTTGTTTCTTGTTTATGTTGATGTTTATCACTAACTTCAAAGCATGCATTTTCATTGAATTTCACATGTATGGAAACAATTATTTTTCTAGATGCAGGATTATAACACCTATATGCTCTTGAGTTAGTTGAATACCCAACAAATATGCATTCAATAGACTTTTGTTCAAATTTATCTAGATTATCCTTAGTGTTCAGCACAAAACATTTACATCCAAATACTTTAAGATAATCTATCTTAGGTTGTCTATTGTTTAGCAATTCATAAGGCGTTTTATTTAATTTCTTTCTAATAGTGAGCCTATTTATAATATAGCATGCACAACTAACAGCTTCAGCCCATAAATATTTAGGTAATTTATTTTCACACAGCATTGTCCTAGCAACTTCTTGAATCGTTCTATTTTTACGTTCAACAACTCCATTGAGTTGTGGTGTTCTAGGTGGTGAGAATTCATGTTTGATTCCATATAGTTCGCAAAATTTGATTGCGTCTTTGTTTTTAAATTCTCCACCTCTATCGCTTCTAATTCTTTTAACATTTTCTTCATAAATGTTTTCAAGTTGCTTAATAAGAGTTTCGATTGCTAATGGAGCATCGTCTTTGTGTGTTAAGAACAATGTCCATGTGTAGTGTGAGTAATCATCTACTATGACACACACATAGTAGTGTCCACCTAGACTTCTTGTCCTACTTGGACCAAATAAGTCTAAGTGAAGCAATTCTAGTACATGACTAGTACTCACTTCATGTTTCGGTTTTAAGGTTTCTTTAATATGTTTTCCCTTAATACATGTTTCACACATTTGAAAATTATCTAAGTCTAACTTAGGCGTTCCTCTAATTAAATTCTTCTTAGACAATTTCTTAATAGTTGAAATTCCTATATGGCCTAATCTTCTATGCCATAAATTTACATCTAAGTCATGTGATATTAGACACTTAACCTTAGCATCTAATATGTTATCTAAGGTAAGAGTATAAATATTTCCATCTCTATTTCCTTTTAAAACCGTTTCTCCTTTTTCATTTATTATATCACAAGAATTGGGAAGAAAGGAGACATTATAACCACAATCTATAAGTTGAGAAATACTAAGTAAATTATAAGATAGATTGCTTACTAACAACACATTTCGTTTTTGAAATGTGTTAGGGTCCCCAATTGTTCCTTTTCCAACAACTTGTCCTTTGTTGTTGTCACCGAATGTTACTTTTCCTCCATTCTTGATATGTTCCAATTCGATAAATAGTTTGGGGTTCCCCGTCATATGCCTTGAATATCCACTATCTAAAAACCATTTGGTTTTTAGATTCTTTGACTTTGCCTCCTTCTTGCATTCCTTGCGTTTATCCTACAGTGGAAACAAAGTTTTAGGTACCCTTTATTTGGGTCCTTGAATGTTAGAGGCACTATTCTTGTTTAGATATCCCTTAGGTGTCCAAACTTGAATATACCTTCTAAACAGATTTTTAGCATTCTTATAATTTTGAAAATAAGAAGAATTAGCATATACATGATCATTCCACATAAATGAAGATGCATTGTCATACATGTTGCGCCATGGCTGATAATTATTATGCCTTGGCCGATTTTGGTAGTGTGTATAAGACATGTAATTTTGTTTCTTGAATGGCGCTATGTATGTATGTTCATATGCATTTCTATAAGATTTATATGAGTGTTTTCTATACTTAGGTTCATAATAAGTTGTATACATTTTATTCGGTCTAGTTGCATTTGTATACATGTAGGCATAATTTCTAGATTGTCTAGATGCAAAGTTTGGCCTAGATGTATGTTTATACGTGTGTATATTGGTGGGTGTGTGTTGTATTTTTGCCTTGATATAAGTAGACGAAGGTGTAGAAGCAGATGTAGCAGGAAAAGTTGATTTTGTATTATATGGCAACTTTGTACTAGATGAAACAAACTTAGTCTTTTTATTTACTTTTTTATTTTCTTCTTTATAGCCTAAGCCGGTTTTATCATTTTCATATTTTTGCGATGATATTAATACATCTAACATGTTTGTTCCTGATTTAAATTGTTCTAAGGTTTTATCTAAATCTAGTTTACATGATTTAAGTGTAAACACTTCATTTTCATAATCCTGTATCTTGGTTTTCAACACACTATTTTCAGTTCTTAAGGCTTGTTCATTATTTCTAGATGACTCAATTTTAGTCCTTAATGAATCAAGAGTACTTGATGATTCTTGTTTCAAAGACTCTAATTGATTAGAAAGTTCTAAGTTGGTTGTCTTCAACTTTTCATTCTCTTCAATTAGCTTCCTTTTCTCTTTTAACAACCTTTTACAATGAGCATCCATTTTCATGAATTCATCAAAAGTCATCTCGTTATCAGAATCAAAATCAGGAGTAGATGTTACCTGTTTCGTAGACTTTAAGTACACTCCTTTAGGAAGGATTGATGACATGATGTATGATTTTAGATGAATACCTCAAATCTTTAAATAAAGTGAATGCTAATGCTCCAAGCCTTCTTGAAGTGTTCAAATGCTCCAAACCTTTGTTTTGGGATTAGCAGGCTACTATGTTGTTGGTTCTTGGCCTTGCCTTGTTTGTATGGTGTTGAATCTTGCTTCTTCGAGTGGTGCAGACCTTGCTCTGATACCAAATGTTAGACCGTGCACCTGCAATAAACACCACTAAAGGGGGGGTGAATAGTGGTTAGCGGAAATTACACTACAACCCTTTGTTAAAATCCCCTTTGAAAACAGAATCTGAAACCACCGCAGATTCAGAACCCATTTTTCGAAAATTCACAAATAATTGTACACAACTCCAAAAATTATGAAACTTTTCAGAATTTAACTTCAATGAGTTAACAAGACTCTGTCCAAAAACCATACAAAAATAAGATCGTTTGACTCTTCAAACAAATAAAAAGATTTAGATGGTCAATCTGGACAGAATTGGACAGAATGTTGCTGATTTTGCAAAACGTGTTTCTCTTTGAATACTCAACCAAAAAGGTTGATCTTTATATCAAAACACTCCTTAGGATGTGTAGATGAAGTTTCCAAATGGCCCTGACCTTAAACAATTCTTGAAAAATACAGAATTTAAGTTTTCTCAAAACTGGTCAGATTGCAGCCAGATTAGAGCAGTTATCTTGCAAAGACTGAAAGACTAACTTTCCCTTGCTCAAATCAAGTGATTCTTCTTGCAAATGAAAGCTAACAGTCTGAAGTATAACTCCACCAAAAATCACGAATTTTGAAAATGTTTAGCTATTTTTTTCAAATTGTGAGAAGTTGTGTGAAAACTGCAGTCAAAAACGGGCAGAAAACATAAATAAAGAAACAAGAGAAGAACACCGGGAATTTATCCTGGTTCGGTCAATGTGACCTACTCCAGTCCCAAGGAACACCTTTCCTTGGATTTCACTATCAAATGAACACCTTACAAAAAGAGCCAAGCTTGATCCTTGGGTTATACACCAACCCTATTCAAGACTTGGATAATCACTTCTATGCAACTCTTGGTTACAACACCTCTACCACCTATTGATGTAGCCTTATAAATTTGGCTAATCAATCATACAAATCCAACTCATGAAGGCATGTATAGTGTAGCTGGACAACAAAGAAAATTGGAACACCTTAGCTACACAAAGTATGAACGAAAATATGAGAAGAGAATAGCAAGACAACAATCTTCAATTTGCTTTCAAGTGTGTGTCTTCTCTTCTTCACCTTGCCTCCTATTTATAGTGTGAATAGATGGCATATTCTCTCTAACTTTTAGACCATGTGATGGCTCAGAATTTTGAATTAAAGCACCTCCATAATCATCTCCAACAACCTTGTCTCCATTACATTCAAATATGAAATTTCAAGTTGGCAACTTTTGCCAACTAGCTTGTTTTTGAATTTTCCACTTGTCCAAAAGTCATGAAATGAGTACACCAACTTCTCCACCTGTTTATGGACGTTTTTGATGTTGTATGTATGTATACCAACTCAAATTTTGTGAATAAAAAATAATGAATAAGTGTTGACAAGATTATGTCAACATATAACACCAAAATTCATACTTTCTTCTCCTTTACATATTGTGATGAATCTTGCACCAAGGACACCTTGTAATCTCTAAACGATGGTGATTAATATCCTCTTATAACATATATAAGAGGGTCTTCAAGAAAAAATAGAATGTGACATCTCAAATCGTCACATATCCAGCTATAGTCAATAATATCATCGGTTGAGAGAATAAGATATAAGATCACCATATAATCTTCAAAATAATAATAACACAGCTCCAGAATGAAGATAATAATATGCTCAAGAGATTCCTTGAGTGAAAATACCAAAAATACCCTTGGGGGTAAAATGACCAAAATACCCCTGGTGTGAGAAAACTCCAGAAATGACCCCGATGGTCAGAAATAATCACAATACCACCTTTGTCATGATAACCAAGATAATAATATGCACTTGAAATATTTTTCACCATATGATGTTCCTAAAAAACTTAAAATACCAATTTTGCCCTTTTTGGTAAGTTGTAGAAACTTCCATGGCATGTTAGTCACAAGACAATAATAATCACCAAAAACACATAATAATCACATAATGAGCATGTATAAATCATGTACAAATGAAAACAATCATTTTATCACTTTTTAGAAAATTATTTCTAAAAACCCTAGACATCGATCGATCGAAGTGTCTTAGCTTCAGAGATCGATGTCTCACAGAAAGTTTCAGAGTTTGCCTCTGACCTACATCGATCGATCGAAGTGAGAGTTCGATGTACATTGATCGATCGATGTGTCTCAGGTTTAGAGATCGATGTCTCACAAAAAGGTCTTAAACTTTTTTGCCTTACATAGATCGATCGATGTGAGAGATCTATGTACATAGATCGATCGATGTGTAACAACCTGAGAGATCGATGTCAACTTGTTCAACTTATTCAACTTTTAATCACATATAACACCATGTGTGACATTTTTAAGTATTCATCACTTAAAATCATGACTTTGAAAATTATCCAAACATATTTCTCAACAATTTACACATTAGTCTGCATAAGGAGCCCTCAGCACTGCAGGCAAGCCTACATACAGGCCAAGGAGGCTCTCATACTATGCACTTGCTGGGAAGGGGCTCTCTTTCCTTTGAAAAGAATTGAACCTCTGACCTTTCTTTCGAGAACTCATGTCCGGAACCAGTTGGGCTATGTCCTGGGGACACATTTGGTTATCTTTTATTGATGGTGAAATTTCTCACCCCGGACTCTCACCAACTAAGCCTCAAGAAACATGTGTGGATGATACAAATTAGGAGTTCATCGATCTTCTAGATCAGATGAGATCTTACACAGTGATCCACACAAGATGTCCTTGCAAGCCAGACCTTCGGCCTAGCAGCAGAGGAACACTCAGAGTGTGTGTGCCGTTAGAATTGAACTCTTAACCTCTTGGAACAAATTTTAAACCGAAGTATCAACTAGACTATGTCCCGGTGCTATCTTTTATTGATGATTTTGTCAAGTGATGAAGTTTCCAATAATTGCTTCACTTTTTTTCATAATCAAGACTTTTTCGAATCCGGAAGATATTCTTGGATTTTTCCTAATCGATAAATTACATTATCACGCACAAAAATATATGACATGTGTAGAAAAAAATATATGAAAAGGCTTTTTTGTTATATATGTTATGTAGTTTCACTGATCTCTTTTACTAAATGACACATTTTATTTGACTTTGGAATATGATGGAATAAAGCAAAAATAACTTACTAAATTGGCTACGCATCTTCTATTGTGAAGTAACAGTTTATCGATTAGATTTACATTTCTAATACATTCTTCACAAAGCTCTTTAAAACTGAACTAGAATTGAAATAAAAAATAAAAAAAATATGTGGATAGATGCTCCACACGTGAGACCTGTTTCATTAAACACATCATCACCAATTATCTACCCTATATCATTTGAACCGTTCGTTTTCATTTTATGTTTATTGTTGTCAGAACTCAGAATCTTATACTGAAAACATCCTCCTCACATTTTTGTTAATAGATTTCAATGTCGGTTTCCAAATTATTCTAATTTAAAATTCCCGATATTAGACGATTAAAATAATTTATTTTGGATGTATGCATAGTCATTTACGGACCATAACAAAACTATTATCTAAAATAATGACAAGTGTAACCAACTAGATCCGGTATAGTTAGTGACATCTGATTCTCACTAGGAGGCAGATTGCCTGATGTTCTAATCCGCTGTTCGGGTTCAAATACTTAGACAAATCTGCGCGGCCTCGGGGATGCAAGACTCTCCCTCAACACCAAAAAGAATCTGAAGTCTGCATTAACCAGTCTCGCCTAGAGGCATCGAAGGCCAAACACCCCAGCCACATGCATCCCCTCAAGATCATCCTTTAGCTCAGTCTCAATTGTCACATTGGCAATAGCGTACATTTCTGCCATGTCCTGCGGGTTAGCCATAAATCAGTATCCAGGACCTCTTTAGTCAGCTCGGCACGAGCAGCTTATGCAGACCCCTGCGTGTAAGCAGCTTAGCCATGCAACTCGACATGTAAAGACACAATCAAATACAAACGGGATATGACATAGGACACTCTCTTATAGCTCCTCAACATCCATTAGCTTTCCAGGATATAAGAAGGAAAACAACGTTAGACATAGACTACGTTCAATCTAAGTGGACACATGCTCCATAGAAAAAAGATTGAATTCTCTAAATATTCCAACTTAAACATTCCCAAATATGGAATTTTTCGCATATGCCTTGATCCTCAAAGGGTCTTTTATGAAAGAAATTTTTGGAGTCTTTAACGTTGTTACTTGTGCAGGTTTTTCTCCAGCAGCTACTATTAGTTTCGTCATTTAAATTATATATACTGTTATGATTATTTTAATATTGGAAGATTTCCATTTATGTTTAACAAAATCTCTTCACTAATACATATTTCTATTATTGTGCAATCTATGTAGTATATAGAGCCGATGGTCTCTCTGGAAGCAAACTCTCTATCCCTTGTGATCGAGGTATGTTTGCCTACCGCTCACTTTTTCTAGACCCTAGCGATAGCTTTAGCTGTCGTTGGTATATACTTGGTATGATTGTTGTTGTTAATTATCTTGGGTGAAGATTCAAATCGTCATTTACCTTCTTCGATTATTTTTTGGCGAGCCAATCGCGTTCTTTTTTTATGGAAGAGAAAAACAATCATTTGATATGGCAATTTAAAAAAAGAAAGAAACATTGCAAGTTAAAGAAAAAAAAGGAAACATGTTACTACTATTTTAATGGTATGCCATGCAAAATGATAAAGGATGGGCCAAAGAATCTTTTTCCTATAATCTCACTTTTTTCCCCCTTTTCTGATTGTAGCTCCCGGATACGGGATATGATCATCTCACAGCAAGGGGTGCGGTGACGCGTGACCGCGCGACACGTGGCAGCAAGGGGGTTGGTGAGGCTAGATGAGGGTCACCTTCATCTAGCCTCACCACCCCTCCCTTGCTGCCACGTGTCGCGTGGTCACAAAGGGAGTGAGGAAAGTTAGGGTGAGGAGATCCCAACCCTCGGGATACAAGTTTTTCCCTTTTTCCTTTTATGCATCTAAACGAGATGTCTAAATTCTCTTTATACATATCTACTTTACGTTAAGATCCGATGTTTTATAAATATCATTATTTATAAGTAACAGTGTCTTATACTCTACCTAAATAGTAAATAAATTGGAAATATCAGTCTTCAAGTCATCCATCTGTCCAGAACCACCACCACTACCACTACCAATACCAAAATCTTGAAATAGTTAGTCGTAGCTCCTTTCTTGTCCGGTTATACCTCACTTGCCTTCAGCTTAACTCCACAAAGTAAAAAACTTAAGAAAATAATTTCACGTGTGAGAAACACGCGACCTCCTTTTTATAGCCGCCTCCAGCAACCTAGGACAATTTCGGTAATGTTCAAGGCTCAAGACGCATTTGGCATGACCATTCATGCCTTGGACACGCCTGACAATGTTGTAGTTGGGCTAGATGGTTTTACGGCTCCAAAATATCCTTTCTGCATTCGAAAACCACTCATCCCCTTGGACACAAATGCGAGTACCATCAAAGGTCATTCTTGAACGCAACTTGCTGTGCCGTCCTAGGTCTCTTTGGACGGTACTACCAAGTGCGTCCTAGTTATTTCAAGATTTTCTCAAAACATATATATCATATTTCAAGAATTTCTTATTAAAACTATAATATTTTGTTAAATTTCTCTGGCTGTTTGTAAGATTTCTCTTGCTGTTGGAGTACCGTTTTAATGTTTATCCGTGTTGTGTTGATATAAAGTATATACATATAAATGCATATATCTTTATATACATATACATATACATACATAAAAAAAAATATATATATATATATATATCTTTATATACATATACATACACACACATTTCAAAGAAAAAAAATTGTACAACAATCCATCTTCCACCTTTTTGTAGTCAATAATTTGACTCCTTGTGTCAAAATGTCAAATGAAACAATAAAACCAGAAGGAAAAAAATCTTTATTCTCAAGAAGGAAAAGCATTAGCCGCAATACGAGAAATGGACTTTCTGCAATGCCTGTTGTTCAATAGTCAATCGACAGTAATGTGTTAGACCCGTTTCTTCTTCTCTCCTCTCTTGTATTACAATTTCCCAAAAAGATGATATAATATACTATATCGACTGGAAAATATGTGTACATATAAATCTACCTACCGAGTCAAACTTGCGCCATCATTAGGATTACATCAACATATATGTAACTTCACTTTTACGTATCATTAGGATTAATTTCTTTGTTCGTCGCATAACAATTATGTCATGTTATGACTTCAAGTTACTCATAACTTTATGTATTATGGTATTATCACAAACAATTTATTTACTAAACACAGGCAGATAGACATTTTATGAATAATTTTGTTGGCCTTAGTTCAAGGTTTTTTCTACAAAAAGGGAACATATCTTAGATGAAAACCACATCTTTTTTTTTTCAGTTCTATTTTCTACTCCCTTTGCTTTACATAAATCACAAGGTTGGTTCTCGTAAGGCATATTGCTACGTAAATTTTATACTTCTTTACAAAGACTTTGACAAACGATACCTTGAATGATTATTTATCTTCCCAATTTTTTTTCAACGATTAAAGTGATAAAATAAGGGGAAAAAGAAGTTGCAAAAGATATATTGAATTTAAGATCTCTTCCTATGTTCTATCAAACACCTAAATGATAAAAAAATAAAGAAAAGTCGAAACTATTAGTCGCTTGTATGACTTAATTAAATCCCTCAGATATTTGAAAATAGTGAGCTAACTTTGTAGAATTTTTATTTAGATAAAGAATCATGACGAATCATACTATAAAAGAAGTAAAAGACTTATGTGCAATGTTCGTTGTTCACAGTCACATAACTTGGAATGCTCTTTATTCAACAGTCCATAGCTTATCGACGATATGTGTGTTACAATCCTTTTCTACTTTTTTCTTCCCTTGATTGCATTATTCCACAAAATGACATCGATATTATTGGCTAAAAGAATATGTCGTATATATTATTCTAACACATGTAACTTCATTTTGCGTACCATTAGGATGAATTTCTCATTAGACACATCAGAATTATGGTCATGTTATGACTTCAAGTTACGGATAACATAATGCATTATGACAATTGATGTTTTCATTTATTTGTTTATTCTTTTTTAGATCTATGCAGGTATATTACCAAACTCTCTATCCGTAGCGATGGAGTTATTGTTTGACTGCCTCTCATACTCTCCAGACCTTAGCTATAGCTTTTGCTATCGTTAGGATATACTGGATATGGTTGTTGTTGTTGTTGTTTGTTCGTTCTTTTTTAGCAATTATTTTACTTGTTACTGTTACTGAAAGTGGACGGAGCTTTATGAAATTTTTTTGTTGGCCTTATACCATGTATTTTTCTCCAAAACGGGGACAAAACCTTGAACCCACCACTGTTTTATATATATATATATATATATATATATATATAGTGCTTTTTTCTTTCTTCTTTTCTTATACCATCCCAGAGTTTGACTGTATATATCAGGCATATGACTGTATAAAGTTTATTCTTCTTTACAAAGAAATTGACTACCTTTATTTCCATAGTTTTGTTTTTCAAAGATGTAAATGAGAAAGAAAAGGAAGGAAAAGAGTTGAAAAACGATACCATGAATTTAGTGTTTTATCACATCATCGAAGACTTAAATGATAAAAACAAAATTTAAAAAGTTGAAATTATTAGTCGCGTGTGCGTACGACCTAAATCCCTAAAATATCCGAAAATATTACGGCAACTTAGAGAATATCTCTTCAGATTAGGAATAGTGTTTGTTCTTGTGAAATTATGAAGTGAAAGCGAGACCTGAATAATGTAATAAGACAAGAAGAGAAAAAGAAAGTGTAATATTACATACTCTTCGTTTTCTTTATTTACATGTCTACATAATTCACGATAGGGATACTCTGACCCCTTCGCCCCCTCACCCTTTTGGGACCGCCTGCCACGTGCCACACAGGAAGGGTGGTAATGCTAGATAGGGATCACGTGCACCTAACCTCACCAACTCCTCTGTATGCCACGTGTCGGGTGGTCATTTAATACCCTTTTAAAGAGAGGTGAGGTGATCTGATTTCCAAAATTCATGCTTTTATTTTTACGCAGAATTCAATGTTTTGACTTTTTCACGTACGCATATTCCCCAGTACATGTAGACCTTTTGCTGGACATGTTCTGTAATAACATGCCCTATGCAATGTGTTATACAATGATTGAGGATAGTGAAATTAATATATCAAACCTTATGATGAAATCGGATCTTCACCAGAGATCAGAGATGATCCTGAAAGGATTACGCTGTTAGCTTCTCGTTATTGATCCAATTCCAGTCCTGCTCACTATCCTGCGTAAGAAACAAGGTCAGAGGTCTCGGGGTTACACCCCGGGTTAAACACTCCGACGCTCGAGTCAGTTTGAGTCATTCTCTCTAGTATATTTTGATATTTTTAGAGTTTGGTGGATCTTACTGTAAGATATTGAGTTCTCTCTATGTATTTTGCTCTCGAAGAAGATCATTCAGAATTCCTTCCTCTTCCACTCTCTCTTGCTTTTATTCCTTCTCGTCGTCCAAGAACTCTGCAGATGATGGGACTGATGCGTATGCAGGTGGGCTAGTCTGCTGTAGGTGTGCAGTGTGACTTGACAAATGTATGTACAAGTTGTCAAGTCTATGATGCATAGAGAGCCGACAATAGCTATTCTTTACACTGTATCTCTGCCAGGGTTATTGATGGGGCCCAGATGAAGCTCCTTAAAAAATCATGTTCTGATCTGGTTGAATTGCTTAGGGGTAAAACCCTATCAAGCTGAGGCCGATGCTGGAGCTCGGGCTGAGGCAGAGCAGAAGTGAACTCCTTGAGTGAAAAGTTGCTTGCCCGATAACTGAGTATTTGCTCACTGCGGCTGAAGCGGATGCCTTGGTCAAATAATACCTTGCCAAGCAGAAGTGCGATTATTGGTTTCGCCAGAGGTATTAGCCGAGCTGAAGTATTTGACGTTGGCTGTTTGTTGACCAACGGGGAATCTTGTCTTATATGACAGCTGAGTTTCAGGCTCATCAACTTGTAAAATAAGATAATCTAGAATAATGTGTTGAAAATATGGTTTGGTTGAGAAAACTTCAACTTCAAAAATATCACAGACCTGAAATTAAAGTCAAACATGCTCTTTATTGAGCTGGTCTATTTGAACAACACCTCAGCTATTGTAAGTTTAAAACTATGAGCATTTGCAAGCTAATTTAAACACGGTTCACATCTGGAGAGGTTAGAAGGCGAAACAAAATATGAGGCATCCAATCACGCGTCGCCATGTACAAAAAAAGCAGTTTAAAAAAAACAGCATCCTTTTCTTTAAAAAAAAATATTTTTTTACACGTAGCGACGCGTGATTGGAAGTCTCATATTTTGTCTCACCTTTATACTATGGAGATCTAAACCTATCTAAACAGTCCAACTTAGCTGCTACAGTAATCGGATGAGATCAGAGGAGGCCTCATATGAGGCAAATATGAGGCCTCCAATCACGCGATGCCACGTGTTACAAAAGAGCCTTTTTTTAAAAAAAGAAAAAATAAACAGCTGACGCCTTTTGTACAAGTGACGTCGCGTGATTGGATGCTTCATATTTGCCTCATATGAGACCTCCTCCGATCTCATCCCCTATAGTAATAGGCATGACTTCATTTAGAGAAACCTAGGAAAGCAATCTTTCACACGGGGATACGATTTTTATGGGATCGTTGAAAAAAAAACTGCACTTACAAAGCTTTGCGGAGTTTTGTAGAAGTACAATTTACAATTAATTTGTTAAACTCATACGCACGTGAAATGTAGCTGATAAAGTTTTTTTATTCGGTTTAAGTTTGAATCAGGAGCAACAAGTCATTTTTAATGGATAATTGTAAATTCTTAATGAGTTTGGTGGTATACCTTGACTCTAGATTAGTAAAAATTTTTCACCTAAACTTTTTGTCACAAAAATATAAATTCAACAATAGGCCCAATAATCTATATCTTGTTTGCATTATTTGTCCACAAAAGAAGAATAACTTATATCTTGTTTGTATTACAACAATTAATTTATTGTGGACCTGGTATTACTCTCAACCCAATGCTTTTTCATTATTTGTTCACATTACATTTTTTTTTATTTTAAAAATACGGTAACTTCTTACAACGTAGATCCATATTACACTTTCTAAATTACGATTATTTTATTACAACCAAGCTTTAAAAAGCACTTTTATTTCAATATACCATGAGTTGGTGGTAGAATCCGATGGTACGGGTAGTAGCGCCCCTGGTGGTAGATTCTCGTCTTAATGATAGAGTCTCGATGATAAATCTTAAAATAAAACTTGTTACTAGAATCTTATGATAAGTAATGATAGAGTCCCGATGATAAATCCTAAAATAAAACTTGTTACTAGAATCTTATGATAAGTCTCGATGATATAATCTTGATAGTAGAGTCTAGAGTATGATGGTAATGGATACGAAACAATTCTCGGCTATGATGTGTAACACGGAGCAATCCTCTCAATTTCTTTGTAATTGTACAATCTTATTTGTCTTACATTTTAGGCCATGATACGTCATATCACGGCAGATTACATGATCGTGGCCTAGGGTTGCAATTGATTTGAGCCGAGTCAATTTATATATATATAAATAGGGTGACAATATCAGACACGGCACGAAAACACGACCCAAAACCTGACACGTTCTTCGCAGGTATGAATATAGCCTTGACGAGCTTCGTGTACAAATCGAATAAGACCTGAAGTACCCCGCTAGAACGGGTTAGATCCGGGTAATACCGCACGAGTTACCCATTTATACCAGCCCATAACCCGATTTTTTAAAAATATACTTTAAATATAAATTATAAATTAATAAAATAAAAAATAAAAAAAACTCATACTTAAAGTAAAAACCTAACATATAATCCCTCATTCTCTCCCTGAACCTGATTCTATTCCCTCCTCTTGCGTCTCCCTCCTTGCCCTCCTTGCCGCCTTGCTACCACCCCTTCCTTCTTAGTTCTGTCCATTCCCCTCTCCCCTATGCAAAGGCAAATTGCAAGCCCTCCCATCCTTCCGCCGTCGCTAATCCCCCTATAAGTCCATAGACCCATCATTTCTCCATTTTCGCTTCTCTTCTTCCCTGCGCGGCAAGCAAGCGCCGCCCACGACCTATGTCTTCTCCTCTCTTGCAGTGCAGTCCGAGCTGTAAATCTATAAGTAAATTTTTTTATCAAATTTTTTTGCGTCATAGACTTCTTTCTTTCACTGAACTTTAGTGTACTACACTCTAGACTTTCTTTATTGTCACCTCCATTTTGTCGGCATTGTGTTAGGTTGATAGTTGGATTTATGATATCAAAAAAATCAGAATCTTATAAGAAGTAATTGATCAAAATCAATTATATAAAATAGTTATATGATAGTAGAACACATTTCACTACTCTTATTGTTGACTAGTGCGGAAGCAATCCACTTTAAATTGTGGATATTAATCTAGTAAGATCAAATGGTACTATCCTAAGTTGATAATTAAAATATGGGTAATTCATATTCAAATGATATTAATTAGACTAACAGACCTTACAAGCACTCACTTGACTAGAAAGATGTGATTTAATTCATGTTTTATGACATTTTAATCTTGAACCTTTGGTTCTGGGCCAGTGTTGTTTCAATGATATATTGGTAACAGTAGTCGGTTTAAATCCACGAAACCTGAAAATACCTGAAAATACATGAAATGACCCGTACATGACTTAAAATATTATACTTGTCAAGTTCGTGGGTATACCTGATACACGACACGAAACTTGACATGTACAGGTTTGTGTATCTACTTCCATACACGCGAATCAAACGTGTAAGATATGAGTCTGATACTTTGATACAAAACACACGAAAAACACGAAACACGAAATATGACATGTTCGACAACCCTATATATAAACTCTATCATCTTGTTAGAATCAAAATTTAGGAGATTCTATAGAAATTAAGCTTGCGGGAAGTTATTCAAAGTGCAAACTGCTAAAGTTAGTAAATCAGTCTTCTTTTTTCCTTTGTAGAAAAAAGTTAATAACTATTAAATCAAACCATTGCTTGAAATATAATTAATATAAGTTACTCATTATATTATGGGGTCAAAGATACACTCTTCTTTGACTTTTGAATATGATAGAATAAAGCAAAACTCAATAAATTGGCTGCACTTCTTATATTGTGAAGTAACAGTTGATCGACACAGCTTGACGCATCATTATGAGTCATCGAGAAACAATTTCTGTATGTTTCTAACACATGAATATGGTTACGTACATCCGACGCGCTCTATACCCTACCATAGACGGGAGCCCTAAGTCGATGAGATAATGTTGTTGTTATACTCATTATCTTTATGCCCTTTAGTTTCTTATGGTATTGAGACCAGGGCCCCGGTTCTATAGCATCCAGCGTAAAAGCAATCTACTTATCCATGATACAAAAACTGCATTAGACTTATATTTGAAGGGTGCTTAAAAATATAATAGTTTCCCCACCTATTAAATCAAACGACCAGCTAAAATTTTAATTTAAGACCTGATTTTAGACTAACTCTATGACATAATTGGGGTATTGAATGACATTCATGGTGTAAACTTTGTGCATTCCCATGAGATGATTTAAACGTAAAAACTTTGCCTTCACGTTTCATAATACCTTGATTATAAGTTGGTATTCACTTGCAAAAATGTATCCACAAAATAAAATTTGATTCGAAATATCATATTTTATGACAAAATAAAAAGCGAACTTATTTAAGAGGCGTTTGATTTGAACTTGTGTATCATAATCACAATATAAGGGTGTGACATGTACGAGTTTGACTTAATATGAGTGTTGACGCAAAAGTCATATTTATTTGGTATTGAAGTGAGAATGTGTATGCTTACCATTGACGGTGTTTGGAACGTATCGGAATTGAAATGGGTATCAAAAGTGGACGGTCGGAAAATTGGTTGAAAAATTTGATCGACCGTAATAGTGACCGGCTGGCGAGCGAGGACAGCGGCGGCGGTGGGCCGACGATGGGCCGGCGTCATTGACCAGCAGGGGACTTTGATCGGCCTGTTTGACCATCGGGGGTGGTGGGGGCAGCCGGAGTGGGTTGAGGGTGGTTAAGCTCGAAACTCATACCCCATATAATACCCCATATTGAGAGACAATGTGAGCTAATCCATCCAAAAACGATATCCATTACCAAATAATCAGATATCAACCCAAAACTTATACCCCCAATTTTAGCAACCAAACAACGTGTATAGGTTTGGAGGACCTCCAAACCCATACCTTTAATGAAGAAACCCCCAACCAAACACCTTATTACGCTTACACATGAATGGAGCAACAGGTCCTGAGGGTAAAGTTGAAATTTCATAAATTACCCTCTTCTTCTTTTTCTCTCTTTAAATAACAGATAAATTGAAATACTATTTTCTTGTTGGGACGAGGGGTCCAGGCCAGGCCCGGGGGGCAGTCAATTATTGAGAGAACCTGAAAACATCTAAACATCACGCATTATTATACTTCCAACGAGAATCATTGCACAATACAGTAATCACACGCAACCCTAAAGAGAGCAGCTTGGATTACTAATTACAATCATTGAACACAGCTCCACTAGTAAAGTTGATTGAACCATGAAAGTCCATCCAGCAAAACTAGTGCAAGACTTCATTATTACAAATTTCCATTGATCAACATAACAGAAAAAAAGGTGACACATTAAATAAACTATAGAAAACCATATAAGCATCTTCCTAAATGGAGACGCTACGCAGAACCACAGTCTCAACGGTGATCCCTGGTCCGAGCCCAAACAACACTCCCATTCCAGCCCTTCTCCGGGTGGTCTTTTGTTTGTTCTTAATGGAAGATTTTTATCTCGTCCAGTATGAAAAACACACATACACTTGACATGTTCCCGTACTCGGATAGCACGTGTCTTGTGGCACGTAGCCTCGCGGTTGTCTAGAGAGAATTTCTTTTCCAGTTGGTCCAAAATCGCCGTTCCACCAGGATGTACGGCCCAGAAATCGAGTTCCAATCAGAGATTCCAAGTGGTTCGAAAGCTTCTTCTAAGCATGAGTCAATGTTCTTGGAGATAAGACCAGGGATGTCCTTGTGTAAATGAAGGACAAGTCCGGTCTCCGCGGACTAGTCCTTGATAGCCCCATGACTATCTGGAACCACTGTTTGAGCTGCAGAAACCAGCTCAAACAGCGGCTTTCCACTTGAGGGATGGGATCCGCACCAATTATCATCGCTGCGGATCCATCCCCAAATAAGCCTGTCCAACAAGTCCATCAATGTAGTCCTCATTCGGGCCTCGGAAAAAGATGGCTGTAATTTCCGAGCACGCCACAAGGACACGAGCACCTTTGTTGTCTCGGCAATGTCCTTGGCTACACGGACGACCGTGCCGCCAGCGAAACAACCTTGTTGGTAAAACATGAGACGCTTCACTGAGGGGCTAAGACCAAGAAGTCTGGCGAGCTGATAATCAGCTCCGGGCATGTCTACGCCACTAGAGGTACAAAATACCAAGTGAGTGATGCTAGATTTGGGGCTGACCCCATTCATCAATTGCCTTATCAGCAGCCAGTTTCGCAAGCTTTGGAACCTCATTTACTAGAATTTCTTGTTCTAGCATCAACTGAAGGTGCATTGGTTCAGTATACTTGGATTTGCTTTCAAGATCTCTTCGGTCAAGTGCATGTAACGCCTCTTTATCGATGACTTATCACCTGTATAAAAGATAAAACTAATTTATTATCAGTTAATAACTAAATTGCAATCGTGAAAATGTTACTAACGAGAAAAATTAAATTAAAGGGAAAAAATAAAGACATACAGATGCGCTTGAATTTTTCTTTGAGTTCAACCATATGCTCGCTATTAGTGATTCTGAAGTAGGCATCAGGGTACGTGCTTTGTTCGATACAGTTGGTGGTGTGGCGGTTCCGATGGACAAAACCGCCGCCAGCCCCCTCGGCCCTTTTGTTGAGAATCCCACATTGGCTAATTTGAGAAAAAATGCATGGCTTATATGAGGATGAGGTTCCACCACCATTGCCTTAAGGTTTTGAGTAGATATGGGCCTCACCTCATGTAAGCCCAAGTTTCAATATGGTATCAGAGCAGGTTTAAAATGTGGACTCACCCCTTGCCTGGCCCATGGTTGGCCACTTAATGTTTCCCCTCAACTAAGTCCAGATGTTTCATGCCTGGCTTATAGTTTTGTGATTGAGGGCGGGTTGTAAGGCGCGTGTGTATGTCAAGCCACGTTGCCACGTGAGGGCGGGTTGTTGAGAATCCCACATTGGCTAATTTGAGAAAAAATGCATGGCTTATATGAGGATGAGGTTCCAACACCCATTGCCTTAAGGTTTTGAGTAGATATGGGCCTCACCTCATGTAAGCCCAAGTTTCAATACCTTTGGGGTCTCCCGATCTCGACAGCGGCCACCATTCTTATCGGAAAAGATGAGAAGTTTTTGGTTGTAGTGAGATTGGAAGGCGAGGAACTGATAATTTTCTTTACTACTTGGCTCCGTATTTATAATGTGATTATGGGAAAGGAACTACCACTATTTAGTCGTACCGTGTGCACGTGCCAACTACCACAAGAAATAGGGAAATTTTAAGTAAATATTATTGAACAATTACAGTTAAAGACACGTTACAGCAATAATAAATTCATTTAAAGTCATATTAGATTACTTCAAAAAAAAAATCAGTTTAGAGGAAAAAGAAGAAACAACAAGAAGAGAAAAAGAGGAAGGAGTACACCTTTTTTTTTTTTTGGGGGGGGGGGGGGAATTCGATCATATAATTCAATCGTCAAAAAAGTATGAACATTTGGGGAAAACAAAAGAACACCTACATTACCCTACCCAAAATATTAGCCTACGCCCATTTCATTAGCTATGCATAACAGAAAAGTTCTGTTTTTCATCGTGTGAATAAAATGATGAGGTTCAATCTCTGTCAGCTGCCGTCATGTCGTGACTTCAGTCTATGATACCAGATGACATACACAATTTCTCTAAATAGATATCTCCATTCATATCAGAATGTTGGCCTCCAAATCCCCCTAAGGTTATCATCCACCCATTGCGCACTGTCCATTTGTCCGAAGAAAGACGTTCTTTTACCATAAGAAACCACCAACCTCCATACCTTCATAGGCCAAGAACAATCCCTCAAATCACGAATGTCATTAATCCCTGAATTGCCACACACACTGCAGACGCTCGTGTGACTGAGGTGCCGTATGTACAGGAAAGCGGTTGTTGGAATGGCTTTTTGTTTGATACGCTACAAAAGAGGTTACTTTCGTATTGGTCCACGCATACTCAACATGGTCTCCCACTTCGACGTTTCAGCTGTTTCCAACAAAGGGGGAAACTGCAGCATATATGCACTGTGGACCGAAAAGTGCCTCTGGTCTTCACCATTCCAACAAATCAGCAGATTACTATCTAACGAACCATCATGTAGAAAGTTAGAACTCCCGATTCCCGCTCACAGAACAGCCGATGCACGTTTAATCCCCCTCCACGTCTTGGATACATTTGTCCTTCTTGTCTCCTGCAGGGGAGAACCGTATTTGGCCCACATCATTTGTAACCCAAGGCCTCTCCCTTTCCACCAGCATCAACCAGTCCAGTTTGACCAAAAAGACTACGTTCATGTGTCGAAGTTTCTTAAATCCTAAGCCCTTTTGGCCCTTCGGCATAAAATCTTGTCCCACGACAAATAATGCAAATGCCGACTGCCATTAATTTCATCTCACAAAAACATATGGAAATGTTTTTCCATACCATCTAAAACAGCAATAGGGATCTCCACTGTCTTCATGACATATGAAGACAGCATTCAGAACAGATTGAATGAAAACACACCTAGGGGCTTGGGACATGGTACGTGCATGCCAGGCATTAAGTTTCTTCCGTACATTTTCTAGCAGAAAGTGATAAGTCTCATTTTAGATTGACCATGTAGTATTGGGACTCCCAAATACTTCCCAAGATCTAATGTTCGTCTGCTTTTAATCCTTCCACAAATTCGGTTAACCACCTGCCTCGGAGTGTTTTGGCGATACATATAGAACTGATTTATCAAGGCTGAGTTTCTAGCCAAACGCTTGGCAAAAGTCGGCTAGAATCTAATCCATTACCAACACTTGCAGGACCGATGCTTCACCGAAGAGGAGCAAGTCATCAGCAAAGAAGATGTGGGAGAACTTTGGCCCATCACGCAAGGCTTGAACTGGTTTCCATTTCTTCTTAACGACGGCATCATTAATGCCTTGACTTAAAATCTCCATGTACAACAAGAATAGATGAAGTGCTAAGGGGTCACCTTGTCTAATCCCCCTAGTGGGGGGAACGGCGGTAACTGTGTGCCATTCCATAATAAGGATAGCTTAGCTGACGAAATACAGTACATAATGAGAGATACCAAACCTTGGTCAAATCCTGCCGCCAGTAGCACCTCACGGAGGAAGGACCAACGTACACGATCGTAGGCTTTTTCTAGGTCCACCTTGTTATAACCAAAAAGGAAAAGGAAAAAAGAAACAAATTAATTAATTAATTTTGAATTTAAGGTTTTAAATTAGGATATATCTTAATCTACCCAAATCCCTCCCCTAATCCATAAAAATCTGCCCCCCCTCACCCTAATATACCAGCTGTTTCCTTCTCTTCTCCATAGAACAACGACAACCATCAAATATCAAAAGGAAAAAATGGGCAAGCAACGTGAGGCAGGGAGCACGCAGGAAAAAAAAGGAAGGAAGAAAAGAAAAGGAAGGCTAGACACATCACGCCCAAATCCCACCCACCGTGCGTAGGAGATTCTTCATTTGAGAGGTAGGTGCCTTTTTCCCCTTCAAATGGGTACAAATCAAACATATCTTAATGCATATATTGTGTGTTTAGTTGTTTTATTTATGGGAATGATGGCATGATTCTTGTATTTGATGAAAGGTATGATCTTTTGATGTGTGTGGTTTGGTTTAAAATTGATATGTGATGAATTGATGGAGTGGGGTTGAAATTGGAATCAAAATGGGGAAATCGTGTAGGTTTAATCATTTTATAATTTTGTTTTGGCCTTAGAATAGGTTCCTATAGACTGGAAATAGAAAAAAAATGGGGGTTGGAATCGAAAAACAGGTCACGACGTGTTATACACCGTGCCTAGCGGGGGTTAAAAAAAAAAGAAAAATGAAATAAACAAAATAACAATAATAATAATAATAATAATAATAATAATAATAATAATAATAATAATAATAATAATAATAATAATAATAATAATAATAAACTACATAAAACAACTTATCCTAATTAGAATAGAAACATGGGAAAAAAAAGATAGAGTTCAATTGAATTACAAAATCCTAAGCATATTAGGATTATATAACTTATCTCTATAAATATACATCTAACCTAATATGATTAAACTCTACACCCTAAAAAAAAAAAAAACCCTTGGCAGCTTCCCAGCAACTCGGCAGCCGCCAATGCAAGGCCTAGCGAATTTGGCAGCCATGATGCCAAATCCCCACCAAAGGCGGCAACCACCTTATTCACCAAAACTTCAATCTCTGCAATCTTCATAAACCCACGGCCAATCCTATTTTTCTCCAAGAAACTCCAGTTTTCTGCTGCAAGCCAGTAAGTGCAAGATTAAGGGATTTTCATCCTTGTTATCTCAAACCTTCGTGTATCGCATATAATCGAGATACAAGGCAAGTAACTTTGCTATATTTGCTATGATTTTCTAACGTTATTTTGCTATTTTTCATATAAAACCGGATCGTGTATGTTTATTTGTGATCGCATAGATCGTTGAATATGTATACGTATTTGATGTAGCTATGTGTCGATCATATATATGTATATGTTTCTGTATGTTCCGTGATAATATATATATGTATGCACATGTCAAATTAAAGTGCTGTTTTTTTCTGTACGTTGATGTCACTAGCCAAAATGTTTATTGTTTCTATATATATATGTATAATAATATTTGAAGATTATATATATGAATGTCGTGTGTTAATATATGTGTGAATAAACGGAAAAATAAAGAAAGAAAAAGGTGCGTTGTTTCGGTGCTGGGTTAAAAAAAAAAAGTGCACATAGTTGTTGCCGAAAGTGCATGAAAGAAAAAAAAAGAAAAGAAAAAAAAATGTTGCCATGCATATTTAAAAGTAAATATATGTATGCACCTTAAATAAGTGTAAATGTTAAGAAGTGCTGTGTGATGTGAGATTTTTAGAAGTGCTGACCAAATGTATTTTCAAAAGGTAACTTGATCTTTGGACTTATTATATATATGTACATACATGGGTATACTTATACGTAGAAGGTAAAACGAAATTGAAACGGAAATAGAATGGTAAACGAATAAGTATAAAGATAAATAAAAAGGTGTTAAAAGTTGTACTTGTCAACTTTCTGGATTAAGTGTGAAAGTTAAAGTTTTTGTCCTTTTCCGAAGCAACCATCCGAGGCCTTTAGGAAGAAAGGAAGGATTTGTCCAACACCAAGCATAGAGGTCAGAGTGGTTGGGAAGAAAAGATTTCCGCGTAGGAAGTTAATTCGTCAAAAAGGTAGGTGCCTCTTCCCCCTCAAACGAGTATGATTCATGCTGCTTTGATGGTATACTAATGTGTTTCGTTGTTTTTAATTGTCTATGTTGCAAATTTTGTTTCGTTGTTTTATTTGCTTAAGTTGTAAATTTTGTTTCGTTGTTTTTATTTGTTTAAGTTGTAAATTTTGTCTATGTTGGAAAGCATGAGATATATTGTTTATGGCTGCTATGTGCGCGTATGTGTGTGTGAAATTGGTGGTATGATTGAATCGAAAACAAAATATTCTAAAAAAAATGGGAAAAAAGGGGGAACTTTTACATTAGGAGCCTTTAAGAAGTTGTGTTTTGGCCTTAGAATAGGTTCCTATAGATTGGAAATAGGAGAAAATGGGGGTTGGGATCGAAAAAACAAATCA
>AP025048.1:8789141-8826482 GCA_036186865.1 Eustoma russellianum | reverse complement strand
CACTGGTGGAACATCCAATTAAATGAATAAATAAACAATTAAATTTAAGCAGAGAACAGGCCGGCCAACGGACCGGGTCGACTGGCCAGCGGGTCGGGCCGAAGGCGGCCCATTAACCTCTCAAAAAAAAAATGTATCGGGTCTGGCGGATCAGGCCAGGGAAAAATAATTAAATATCAATAAATTCAAATAAATTCAAAAAAAAATATAAAAGGTTAAAATTAAATTATTTTCACTTAATTTCTAGAGTTTTGTAAATTTAAGTAATTAAAAATTAATAATAATAAATAGGATTAAGTAATGGAAACATAGGGGAAATTAGTAGAAAATTCTAGTAAATTAATACAAGCTAAGGAAAAATGAGGGGATACTAAATAACAACTTTTCAATGTTCTTAAAATTTACTAAACTAAATATTGTGTGCCGGAGATGGTGAGGATGGGCGTACGGGCCCCAGACGATTAGTGTTGAGTGTCGGAGTTGGTGAGGATGGGCGCACGGGCTCCAGGCGATTTTGTTGTTGCATTCATGGCACGTGCATTGCATTGGAGTGGGCTGAGATGCACGGGTCTCAGACGCTCGAGTGGAGAGGATCATGGTGTACGGGCCATGGATACTTGATTACGGTGGATCGTGGTGCACGGGCCACGGGCATCGGTTGGGGTGGATCGTGGTGCACGGGCCACGGGCATCCGCAAGGGTGGATTGTAGTGCACGGGCTACAGGCATCCAGTCAATCCCGGGATCATGCATTGCATATAGGTCTAGGGCATATTGCATGACATGATTCTTGTTGCGTGTGACACGTTAATTGAGCATGCATCACGTACTTGCGCATTTTTTTGTGGAGTGCTTTACTTACCGCATTTACTTTATCTTATGCATGTTACCTTATATTTATGTGCTATGTGTTATATCATGTTTATGTGCTATGTGGCTATATCATTTCGGTATGTACGTTTTGTATTTGTTTGAGGTGGGCATCTACTGGGTGATTTCTGTCACTCACTCCTACTTCCCAGGTGAGCCGGATGAGGACTATGAGCATATCTTTATTGAGGACGGGATGGACATAGTAGAGTGGGCTGGTTGATAGCTGCAGCTAGGATACGAGGGGAACTCGGCAGCTGATTTTTCGTAGTTATCTTTTGGGGATTTTCACAGACTTCTTTAGTACTTTTATTATCAGAGTTTTGTTCAGTAATGTAATGACGATTAATGGAGTTTAATTTAAGTTATGAATTACGTTTCCGCGAGAAAAATTTCTACGTTATTTCTGACGCGTAAGAGATTGATTCGACGCCTTGTATTCTCCTCAGCGAGATACGGCGGGTGCACTGTTCCCGATGCTGGGGTTCGGGAGCGGGGCGCTACACGACGGTGGAAAGTGCGCCTCACGCGCCACTGAGAAGGCCGCGCGTGGGCTTCCACGCACTGCCTGTCGCTGGGTAACTGTTGGGCATTAAAAAAATTAAACGGGTCGGGCTGGCATGCCAGCGCGCAGGGCTGGCTGGCTGGCGGCTGCAGGGCCAGGCCCACTAGCATATAAAAAATAAAATAAAAGAGTTGGGCAGGCCGGCTGGCAGACTGGGCCAGATGTCCAGCGGGCCAGACTGTAGCACGGCAGCCCAATTAATCCGAAAAAAAAGAAGGGGCGAAATGGGCGGCTGCATAGGGCCGGGCCAGGGAAAGGATTGCGGGCTGGGAGGAAGAAGAATGGGGCCGGTCTCTTAGCAGAAAAGAATAAAATTCAGAATTTCTTTTTTATTTAGTTATTCTAATAATTTCTGAATATAGAAAATAGGAAATAAACCCTATTAAATTCCAGAAAAATATCATTAAATAGTAGAAAATTATAAATAAATTACAGAAAATATAAAATGACAAAATTAAATTATTTTCACTTAATTTCTGAATTTTGGCTAATTTAAGTAATCAAAAATAAATAGAAATAAATTAAATTTAATAAAAAAAATAGGGAAAATAGTAGGAAATTCTAGAAAATTTATAGAAGCTAAAGAAAAATAAGGACGATACTAAATAATAACTTTACAATACTTGAAAAATTTACGCAACCAAATATTGAGTGCCGAATGTGGTAAGGATGGGCGTACATGCCCCATGCGACTTTGTTGTTGCATTCATGACACGGGTCTGAGACGCTCGAGTAGAGTGGATCATGGTGTACGGGCCATGAATACTCGTTTATGGTAGATCATGGTGTACGGGCCATGGACATCGGTTATAGTGGATGGTGGTGTACAGGCCACGGCATCAGTCAGGGTGGATCGTGGTGTACAGGCCACGGGCATCCGTCAGGGTGGATTGTAGTGTACGAGCTACAGGCATCCAGTCAATTCCGGGATCATGCATTGCATATAGGTCTAGGGGCATGTTGCATGACATGATTCTTGTTGCGTGTGACACATGGATTAAGCATGCATCACGTACTTGCGCATTTTATGTGGAGTGCTTTACTTACCGTATTTATTTTATTTTATACCTGTATATCATGTTTATGTGCTATGTGGTTATATCATTTCGGTATGTACGTTTTGTATTTGTTGCATCTACTGGGTAATTTTCTGTCACTCACCCCTACTTTCCAGGTGAGCCTGATGAGGACCACGAGCACATCTTTGTGTAGGACGGGACAGACGTAGCAGAGTGGGCCGGTTGAGAGCTGCAGCTAGGATATGAGGGAACTCTGCAGCCGTTTTGTTCTTATTATACTTTGAGGATTTATCACAGATTTCTTTACTACTTTTATTATCATCATTTTTATCCAGCCATGTAATGACGACTATTGCAGTTTAATTTATGTTATGGGTTACGTTTCTGCGAAAAAAATTTCTACGTCATTTTTGACAAGTAAGAGATTTATTCGATGCTTTGTATTCTCCTTAGCAAGATACAGCGGGTGCACCGTTCCCGATTCTAGGGCTCGGGAGCGGTGCGCTACAGGTGGTATCAAAGTCCAGGCTTCAATCCGCCTCGAAAACGCAGGATTAATCAGAACACTTAGACATAAGTTACGATTTTATCTCTAATAAACAAAGTAGACTTAAGAAATGATCTTAGATCTAAGTTATGATCGGGTCATTAAAAGTGTGTGCCGATGGTGAGCTTTTCTTGTTTAATCATCGATTTATCAGCGTTCCACCTTTCAACTTATTATCGACTAATCTAATTTCGTCTCATGAACTTGAATTTCAGATGATGCCTCTACGACGTAATCCAGCTGGTAATAATGGTGACGATCAACAGGGTCAGGGTCCATCCCCCAGGTACTGGGACATACGTTGCCCACTCTGACTGCATTAGTGGCCCAGCAGTAGGTGCAGATGGCTCATCTGCAACAACAACAGGAGCAACAGCAGCAACAGCAGAAACCACCACCACCACCACCACCCCATAGGCTTTGATTCTTTTATCGAGAGATGCAGAACTCCCGGATACCTATGCTAAGGGGTACCACCCGACCGGAAGAGGCAGAGATTTGGCTCAAGAATGTATTCAAGCAGTTGAGGTTGTTAGAGGTTCCGGAGGGCCTGAAGGTGGATGTGGTGGAACCATTCTTGGAGGGAGATACAGAGCAATGGTGGCAGGGTGTGGTACGCAGACGGACTATACCGCCGACATGGGCCCAGTTTAGGGAGGAATATCAGAGGCACTACGTTCCTGAGAGTGCCATTCAGAGGAGGATGACAGAGTTTCAGCTCCTGACACAGGGGTCCATGACTGTGGATCAGTATTTTGAGAGATTTCATGCACTTGGGAGATACATGCCTGCGATCATGGGCGACGAGAGGGCGAAGATGTTGAAGTTCCAGACGGGTTTGAGCTCACGCATTCAATCATTGATCATATGCGCTCAGCCTACCACTTTTGAGGGATTGTTGGAGGTGTGTCGTAAGGTCGGGGGCGACCTTGTGAGGGTTGCAGCGGTCCATCGGGCCAAGAGACCGCGAGAGGAGTTACGTTCAGGGAGATCCGGGAGATGGCTAAAGATTCCACGCCGACACCCGACCGGGCGATTCTCCAGGCCACCACAGCAGGGGCAGGGATCGGCGTCGAGGCCATTGATGATTGAGGGTTCTACATCGACGGCAACGCAGCCGTTTAGGGCTGTTGGACTGCCACCTCCGGTATGTGTATAATGTGATCGTTCTCATACAGGACCGTGTTGGAGAGCTCAGCAGGTTTGCTGCAATTGTGGCAAACAAGGACATTACGTCAGAGAGTGCTCTACACCGGCACAAGCACCTTCATCGCAGGGTCAGATGCAGTAGAGAGGAAAGGGGAGGACCAATGCTCGTGTACATGTCATGACAGACGCAGAATTATAGGAGGTTTGAGACGTAGTCACAGGTATATTAAATTTTAGCAATTTATATCTTAAAGGCTTAATTAAATATTTCCCTTTTGTCTTGATGGTTTATGCTGTATGTATAATCGTGTACCTGTTAGGTGAGATATTAGTTAATCAAGTCCCAGCTTATGTCATATTCGATAGTGGTGCCATCCATTCGTTTGTTGCTCGAAGATTTGTCAAGAACTTGAATATCCTACCAGAACGGCTTGAGATCCCTTACCATGTTCAAACCGCTGGCGATCGGGTGCTAGTATCTCAGTATCAGTATAAGGAATGCCAGTTGGAGATTAATGAGTTGGAATTCTCTGCAACCCTGATCCCGATCCAAATGCGGGACTTCGACATTATTCTGGGCATGGATTTCATGGCGAGATACGGTGCTACCATCGACTGCCGCCAGAGACAGGTCAGTATGCGGACACCAGATAGGCGAGAGACTATCTTCCAGGGGGATGTCAAATTGAAGAAGTCATCCAGGAAAATCTATATGACTGCAGCACAGACTTCTCGGGCATTGAGGAAAGGAGCTGAGGGTTTTCTTGTTTATGCTCTTAAAGCTAGTACTGAGACTCCATCGATTGAGGATATTCCGGTGATACGAGAGTTTAAGGATGTCTTCCCTAATGAGATACCATGTTTGCCACCGAACAGGGAAGTAGAATTCGAGATCGACCTCATACTTGGAGCTGAGCCGATCTCAAAGGCACCATATAGGATGGCACCAGCAGAGTAGAAAGAGCTTAAGGAGCAGTTGCAGGAGTTTCTGGACAGGAAGTTCATTAGGCCTAGTGTTTCACCCTAGGGAGCACCAGTATTATTTGTGAAGAAGAAGGACGGTAGTATGAGGATGTGCATCGATTATCGTGAGCTTAACAAGATCACGATAAAGAATAAATATCCACTACCGAGGATCGACGATCTATTTGACCAGTTGAAGGTAATATTCTCCTATAATCGTTGTGAATTCGGTTTATTGCATATATTAACTTGAGAGCGACAAATTGCGTACAGGGTGCCAAGGTATTCTCGAAGATTAAACTCCGATCAGGTTACCATCAGTTGAGGATTAAGATGGAGGATATACCAAAAATGACGTTCCGCACTCGATATGGGCACTACGAGTTTCTTGTCATGCCCTTTGGACTGACGAGTTGCGAGTGGTGTTGGAGATTCTTAAGAAGAAGAAATTGTATGCTAAGTTCAGTAAGTGCGAATTTTAGTTAAAAGGTGTGACTTTCTTGGGCCACGTAATCTCAGAGGAGGGCATTTCTGTCGACCCAAAGAAGATAGAGGCGATCATAGAATGGCCCCGACCTACTAATATCACTGAGGTATGCAGCTTTCTTAGCCATGCTGGTTATTATCGAAAGTTTGTGGAGGGATTTTCGAGGATCGCAGCACCCCTGAGTCGATTGACTCAGAAAAAGAGTAAGTTTGTATGGACCTCCGAGTGTGAGAGAAGCTTTGTAGAGTTGAACCGGAGGCTGACGACAGCACCGGTGTTGGCACAACCCTCCGGCACTGAAGGGTTCATCATCTACAGCGACGCCTCGAAGAATGGGCTAGGTATATGCATATAAACTTTAATTTACCATTATGTACATATTAACTCTAGCCTAACATTTTCGTTGCAGGATGCGTATCGATGCAAGGTGATAGGGTTATTGCATATGCTTCGAGACAGTTGAAGCAATATGAACAAAATTGCCCGACTCATGATCTGGAGCTAGCAGCGGTGGTGTTTGCGCTAAAGATCTGGCGCCATTATCTATACGGTGTGAAGTGCAAAGTCTTCACAGATCATAAGAGCTTGAAGTATTTATTTACACAGAAAGAGTTGAATATGCGTCAGAGAAGATGGCTTGAGCTACTGAAAGACTATGACCTGAACATTAGTTATCATCCGGGGAAGGCAAACCGAGTTGCTGACGCCTTAAGTAGAAAGTCTAATCACACCAGACAGACACCATTGGAGAAAGAGATGGCATAATTTGATCTTGACATTATTGATTCCACTGTTAATGTTCTGGCGGCCTTAGTCATCACACCATCTCTGATTGAGCAGATTAAGGAGGCACAGAATGAGGATGTAACGCTTAGAGATATCCGAGAGAGGATGTTGATCAGTCCAATTGAGGGCTTCCAGATTCATGATGATGGCAGCATTTGGTACCAGGGAAGGTTGTGCGTGCCTGATGATGAGAACCTAAGGAGAGAACTGTTGAGGGAGGTACACAATTCGAAGTTGTCGATCGGGTGCCACGAAGATGTATAATGATCTAAAGAAGCATTATTGGTGGAGTGGCATGCCGAGTTCATTGAAAGATGCCTCGTTTGTCAGCAGGTTAAGGCAGAGCACTAGAGATCGGGAGGTTTGATGTTGCCGTTGGAGATACCGGAGTGGAAGTAGGAGCATGTGACGATGGACTTTGTCGTAGAGCTCCCTAAAACAAGAAATGGCAACAACATGATATGGGTGATCGTTGATCGATTGACGAAGTCTGCTCACTTCTTACCTGTGCCGAATGATGTGACCTTGGAGAGGTTAGTGACGTTATACATCGATGATATTGTCAGTCTTCATGGGGTTGTATCATTTCACACCATCATCCGAGATTCACCTCCAGATTTTGGGCAGCATGTCAGAGAAGGTTAGGGATGGAGCTACGGTTGAGTACCACCTTTCATCCGCAGACCGATGGTCAGTCAGAGAGGATCATTCAGACTTTAGAGGATATGTTGAGAGCGTGCATATTGGACTTCAAAGGGAACTGGGATAGTATGATCAAGTTAATTGAGTTCTCCTACAACAATAGTCATCACGGTGCCATCGGCATGGCACCTTTTGAGGTGCTTTATGGACGTAAATGTAGGTCTCCTGTGCATTGGGACGAGGTTGGTGAGCGAGTTATTACCGGTTCTGAGTTGGTTGAGCAGACTAGAGAGAAAGTGAAATTGATACGTGATAGACTTAAGGTGGCTCAAGACAGGAGCAAGAGCTGGGCTGATTCGAAGCGACGTCCTTTAGAGTTTGTTGTGGGTGAGAAAGTTTACTTGAGGGTGTCACCCATGAAGGGGGTTTCACGATTCGGTATGAAGGGTAAGCTGAAGCCTTGCTACATTGGTTCTTATGAGGTACTCGAGAGGGTCGGTACTATGGCCTACTGATTAGCATTGCCCCCTGTCTTGGCTCAGGTTCACAGCATATTTCACGTTTCTCAGTTGAGAAAATATGTTTCGGACCCGAGCCATGTTCTAGATGCACTACCATTGCGGATCTGACCGGACATTGCATATGAGGAGACTCCTTGTTGAGGCACCGAGTTATCCCTTATGTCAAAGTGCAGTGTACCAATCATACGGAGCGTGAAGCGACAAGGGAATTAGATGAGCAGATGCGAGAGCGCTACCCCTACCTCTTCGACTAAGGTACGTCAAGTTCTTCTTGTAAGGATGGTAGAATGTTATAACCGAAAAGGAAAAGGAAAAAAAGAAACAAATTAATTAATTAATTTTGAATTTAAGGTTTTAAATTAGGAATATATCCTAATCTACCCAAATCCCTCCCCTAATCCCTAACAATCCGCCAACCTCACCTTAATATACCAGCCGTTTCCTTCTCTTCTACGTAGAACAACGGCAACCATCAAATATCAAAAGAAAAAAAGGGCAAGCAACGTGAGGCAGGGAGCACGAAGGAAAAAAAAAGAAGGAAAAAGCTTATCAGTGAACATGGCCGATAGCGCCGAACAAAAGCGAGGAGCGTTTAACCGAATCTACTGAATCAACATGTTATGGTAATGCAATGCAAGAGGTCGGAAATCAGGAAAGAAAAGGGAGGCTAGACACATCACGCCCAAATCCCACCCACCGTGCGTAGGAGATTCTTTATTTGAGAGGTAGGTGCATTTTCTCCCTTCAAATGGGTACAAATCAAACATATCTTAATGCATATATTGTGTGTTTAATTGTTTTATTTATGGGAATGATGGCATGATCCTTGTATTTGATGAAAGGTATGATCTTTTGATGTGTGGTTTGGTTTAAAATTGATATGTGATGAATTGATGGAGTGGGGTTGAAATTGGAATCAAAATGGGAAATCGTGTAGGTTTAATCATTTTATAATTTTGTTTCGGCTTTAGAATAGGTTCCCATAGACTGGAAATAGGAAAAAATGGGGGTTGGAATCGAAAAAGGGGTCACGAAGGTGGAAAGTGCACCTCACGCGCCGCTGAGGAGGTCGCGCGTGGGCTTTCACGCGCTGCCTGTCGCTGGGTAACTGCTGGGCATTAAAAAAATTAAACGAAGCGGGCTGGCCTGCCAGCGCGCAGGGCCGGACCCCAACAGGCCGGCTGGCTGACGGCTGCAGGTAGGGCTGTAAACGAGCCGAACGAGCCGAGCATTGTGTTGTTCAAGCTCTGTTCATTTAACTTAGCGAACGAGCCGAGCTTGTTCGTTTATTTAAACAAACATATTTACTTGTTCAAGCTTGGTTCGTTGAACTTACGAACAACATTAACGAGCTGAACACCTTAAACGAACGGTGTCAATTACCGAGATCGAACAGAAAAAGGTGTTCAAGCTCTGTTCATTAACCTTTTATCCGAGCCGAGCTCGAGCTCGAGCTCAAATAAACGAGTCGAACAACCGAACGGCTTGGTTCATTTACAGCCCTAGCTGCAGGGCCAGGCCCGCTAGCATATAAAAAAATAAAAGAGTTAGGCAGGCCAGCTGGCGGACTGGGTCGGATGGCCAGTGGGCAAGACTGTAGCAGGGCGGCCCAATTAATCTGAAAATAAAAAAAAGAGAAGGGGCGAAATGGGCGGTTGTAGAGGGCCGGGCCAGGGAAAGGATCGCAGACCAGGAGGAAGAAGAATGGGGTCGGCCCGTTAGCAGAAAAGAATAAAATTCAGAATTTCTTTTTTATTTAGTTATTCTAATAATTTCTGAATATAGAAAATAGGAAATAAACCCTATTAAATTCTAGAAAAATATCATTAAATACTAAAAAATTCTAAATAAATTTCAGAAAATACAAAATGACAAAATTAATTTATTTCCACTTACTTTTTGAATTTTGACTAATTTAAGTAATCAAAAATAAATAGAAATAAATTGAATTAAATAAAAGAAAAATAGGGAAAAATAGTAGGAAATTCTAGAAAATTTATACAAGCTAAGGAAAAATAAGGGCGATACTAAATAATAACTTTACAATACTTGAAAAATTTACGCAACCAAATATTGAGTGCCGAAGGTGGTAAGGATGGGCATACGGGCCCCGGGCGACTTTGTTGTTGCATTCATGGAACGTGCATTTGCATTTGGATTGGGTTGAGATGTACGGGTCTCAGACGCTCGAGTAGAGTGGATCATGATGTACGGGCCATGGGTACTCGTTGCTGGTGGATCATGGTGTATGGGCCATGGGCATCGGTTATTGTGGATCGTGATGTACGGGCCAGGGGCATCGGTCAGGGTGGATCGTGGTGTACAGGCCACGAGCATCCGTCAGGGTGGATTGTAGTGTACGGGCTATAGGCATCCAGTCAATCCTGGCATCATGCATTGCATATAGGTCTAGGGGCATATTGCATGACATGATTCTTGTTGCGTGTGACACGTGAATTGAGCATGCATCACGTACTTGCGCATTTTATGTGGAGTGCTTTACTTTCCGCATTTATTTTATTTTATGCCTGTATATCATGTTTATGTGCTATGTGGTTATATCATTTCGGTATGTACGTTTTGTATTTGTTTGAGACGGGCATCTACTGGGTGATTTTTTGTCACTCACCCCTACTTCCTAGGTGAGCCGGATGAGGACTACGAGCACATCTTTGTTGAGGACAGGACGGACGTAGCAGAGTGGGCCGGTTGAGAGCTGCAGCTAGGATATGAGGGAACTTTGCAGCCGTTTTGTTCTTATTATACTTTGAGGATTTGTCACAGATTTCTTTACTACTTTATTAGTAGCATTTTTATCCAGCCATGTAATGACGACTATTGGAGTTTAATTTATGTTATGTGTTACATTTCCGCAAAAAAAAAAATTTCTACGTCATTTTTGACAAGTAAGAGATTGATTCGACGCTTTGTATTCTTCTTACCGAGATACGGCAGGTGCACCGTTCCCGATGCTAGGGCTCGGGAGCGGGGCACTACACACCTTAACAACCATCATCCTCCTATTGCGGCGCTTCTGCTTCATGGTATCGATAAGCTCTTGCGCGATTATGATGTTCTCCGCAGATTGATGTCCAAGGATTAACGCACATTTTGAATGACCTACTAACTTCGGTATCAATGGCTTCACCCAGTTTGCTATTATCTTCGTGATGAGTTTTGTCACTACATTAACCAGCGAGATGGGTCTAAATTGTTTGACCGTTTGTGGATTTTCCACCTTCGGTATCAAGAGATAAGTGTTTCGTTCATTTCCGCCAGAAAGGATTTGTTCTGGAATGCTTTACTCACAAACTATAAAATAGATGGGCCAACCACGTTCCAGCACTTTTGATAGAACCCCGGAGGTAACCCATCTAGTCCTGGAGTCTTGGTGGCCCCCATTTGAAATAGAGTGGCTCCACTTCTCGATCAGATACATGGTGACTTAAAGAGCTTTTTCATGGTGTGAGAGACAGAGGAATTTTGCCTCCCAGGTCACAACAGTCAAAACTAGCTCCTCCGTATATAATGTAATATAAAAAGTTTGTACCAATTTTTGTAACTCCTGTGGTTCATCCACCCACTGACCATTATCATTCTTCAAGCATGAATCCTTGGTTTCTGATGTCGTGTTTTCAATGATCTATGAAAAAAGTGCGAGTTACGCTCTCCATGGACAAGCCAATTCAAATGTGCTTTTTGTTTCCAAAACTTTTCCTACTGCTTCAGAATTTCCTCATATTCTTTTAGCAAATCAGTCTCCAGTTTTGTATGGAAGGTAGATGAATGGTTTTCCAAGGAGCGCTGGACATCTTCGATATGAGCTTCCAGACGGCGTTTCTATTGGAAAAGATTCCCATATACCTCCTGACTCCAAGTACGTAAACATTTCCAAAAAGGGCAATATCCACATTTAACTGCCCCGAAAAGGGAGGCCACGCATGAGATACAAAATCACCAAAATCCTTGTGCTCCATCCAGTTTGATTGGAAGCGGACAGTTCTCGGTTTAACTTCATGTCTAGTGCAACCAGTCACCGAGAGTGGTATAGGGCAATGATCAGAGTGTGTTCTTGGTAAGTGACTCACTGAGGCCCTAGCAAAAAGGTGGTGCCAACTATCATTGCCCCAGCTTTGATCAAGGCGCTGCTGGATCTTCCTTTTCCCTCGTGATGTGTTGGCCCAGGTAAATTTTGGACCAGAGTAACTATTTTTCGTCAATCCACACGAATCCACCACCTTCTGCATACGGGTGGTCAAAGTTCCTCCCACCATACGGCCACCAGATTTGTCATCTTGATGGATGACTTGGTTCCAGTCACCAATTAGGCACCAAGGGAAGAAGACATGGTCCTTCATCTGTTCTAAGTAGTCATAGAATGTCTCCATGATAGAGGGTATCAGTGAGGCATATACAAAAGATAACAACCACTGTGTACTAGAGTTTTGTAGTATACCCACAGTCAACATTTGTGCCGTCCAACTCCATACCTTAATCTGAATGTCCTCGTCCTTCCAGAAAGCCCACAGGCCTCCTGCAAATCGTTTGGTTTCCACAGCAACAAAATGAGTGAACTCAAAGCTATCTAGGATCCATTTACCACGGGAACTGTGAATCTTAGTTTCCATTAGAAATAGAATAGTAGGCTTATAATGACGAATAAGGTTTCTCAAGGCTAGACGGAATTCTGAAGAGCTCACCCCCGGTAGTTCCAAGATAGGATTGACACCATTACAACATATCAAGATTCCTGGTGGGTTCATCTTCCACCATGAGCACCTCATCAGGTCTTTTAATGTATAACCCCTCAGCATCGCATCTGCCTTCCTCCTCAACCAATGCACCACCCGGTGGTTGTTGTATGTCCATCCCAATGCCATCATCAAGGGGATGATACTTTATGCAATCCTTCTTAACCTCAACGCCCTCATTGCATTTATATACCGATAGAGCCGGCAACTGTGTTTCCATTAAGGAGCTTTTTCCATCAGAGGTGAAATTACGCTGGGGTTCGTTTGTAATATCTCTAAGGGAGGAAGAGAAAACCATGCCTCCCCTTGATCTATTGAAGGACCCCCTGCCACGATACGAAGATGCTCTACCAGTCTGACGAGTTTAAACAACATCATGCGTCCACTGTTGTTTGTCCCTGTTGCCCTCAGGATTGCTGTGTCCCACTTTCAGTCTCCTTCTAGTTCGTTGGGGTGGGAGTTCCTTAGAGGTGGTCTGGAATTGCACAGGTGGACCCTTGTCCATAATACTCTTTAAACCAATCACCAAAGCTTCCTCAGGATCAACTACCATTTCTGTCTCAACCTCTGGTATATCAAAGCGTGAGCCACTCAAGGATCCCTTATTTGATCTTGATGGTTTATCACCCTGACCTGCTTGTCCGAATATAGGAACTGGTTGCTATAGTTCGCTGCTTTGAACCTGGGATGGATCTCTTGCCAGGGGTTGGCGCCTGCGTCGAGTCGTCGTGGCCACCATCCACAGTCCAAAGGCTTCATTAGAATTTAATCACCGGCCCTTTAACAGGTTCTGGGACACCAAACATATATGTATATGAAACTTCATCCCCACATTTCTCAGAGGAGTGTCCATAAACCCCGCACTTGAAACAGATCTGACTTAATCCCTCATATTCCACCACAAACTTTCTTTCACTTACCTCAACCTTCGACAATAACGGTTTTGTGAGATCAATTTCTGTACACACGCGGGTATATTTTCCCCTCTCTACATTCTGTGTCGTTGTATCTACCTTTATTGCCCTCCTTATTTTGTTTCAAATTCTCGACAGTACCATGTCATTAAAAAATTCCAGGGGCAAGTACGGGACTCGAACCCAAGCCTGGGTTTTTTTAATGGATTCTTGATCCGGAGTAAACATGGGCCGCCACTTCATCATCGTTATATAGTGCCCTTGGATCATTCAAGGGCCGTTATTTAGGGATGTTTCATAGTATATGGCAGAGTAAAATCTAACCACAAAAAAACCGTCTGGCAAATCAATTATATCCAGTTTACTTCCTCTAGCCCACAGCTCTGATAACCATTTTCCAAGCAGTTTGAAGGAAAAGTTTTTACCTAATACCTTCACGATTAAGGCCCGACTCCAAGGTCTCCAGAACGACCGACATTCCTCCAGTGTGACCTCAACGAAAGTTTTTCCCGTAATAGCACAATCCCTAGACCCCGCTAAGGCTGCAAGATAATGGTCCTGTAGTTCTTGTATCATTTCCTCATTGTCCTCCTCGGCAATGTAGATTTGTTGTGGTTTGTCCATCTGCCGGACAGTATATGCCCAATTGCCTCCAAATGCTGCTCCATCCCACCGGGGAGATATATCTTGGTCCCTTAGGGGTTCCTCAACTGCGGAGCACTTGAATTTCTTAATACTTCTCAGCAATTGATCAGTTTCTTCAGATGTAGCGGCAGTAGGGTTCGTTTCCATTTGCTAGGGTTTGCTCCTTTTGTGTAGCTTTACTTAACCAGAAGTGAGTTTTCTCGAAGTTCATGGAGTACACCCTTTCAAATAGTTTACTTAGGGGTGTTAACGAACTGAGCCGAACCGAATAATAGGTTTTGAATTTGGATTCGTTTAGCTAAACGAATTGTTTGACTCGGTTCGTTTAGCTAAACAAAATTTAAAATTGGTTTGAGTTTGGCTCGATAACACTATGACTGTTTAACGAGCCGAACAGTTCGTAAATAGTTCGGCTCGTTTTAGTAAACGAACTCAAGCAGCTGTTTGAATTCAGCTCGTTTACCGAGCATTACCGAATGAATATGAAACGAACACGAATTGAACTCGAACAGTTTGCAAACTGTTTGGTTCGTTGAATAGACATAAGTGTACTACTTCATCCTTTTCAGTTTCATATTAGTTTAAAAAATAATATAAGTTTTTAATTCAGAAAACATCGTTTAATACAGTGTTTAGTCATTAAGACTCGGTCTGACTTCAACTTTTACCATTTGATATATCATTATTTATCATTGATGAATTGTCTTTATTGGTTGAGTTAGAAGACAAATTTGAAACTAAACGTAAGTTAAAAAAATAAAATATTGAAATTGAACAAAAGACGATAAATCTCGAACAGAAAGAGTACAATATATGTGACGGTACATCACCTAATAAATTCGTACCATAATCGGTCCGATAATTTAAAGGCCGTGCATCATCCATCGTGCATCATCCTCTATTGTGAAAAATCAATGTGCATAACATTCCAAATACAACAACAAACAATACGGAAATTTGAAGTAAATATTGATGAACATTTACAACTACAAGTAAATGCATCACAACAACAGCAAAAACGAAAACATATTTGTTCAACGTCAATTTAGAGTATTTCAAAGAGAGAAAAAAAAAAGTCAATTTATACCAAAATACACACATAAAGAGAAAACAAGAATATACCTAGTGGACTACAATATGTGTCGTGACTCATGACCTAGTAAACACGTATTATAATCGTGTCACATAATATACTTTAAAAACCAATACACAATAATTAAAACCTTCTTTCTTCTAATGAGCAACACCAAATTTAACGAACTGATTCTAACTTATTTGCATCCTCATAAAACATTCTAAATTTCCTTCCAGCTAGCAACATTTGCTAGCCAAGTTGCATAGCGTCCCAGAAAAAAGTCGCAGCATTTGGGCTTCATGCTTTTACGGCTTATGAACGTCAAATAAGATACAATAAATAATCATAGTGGTAACCAAACACCAAGTACACGTGTCTACACTTTTCACACGTGTATGGATTTTAAAAATATTGATATAATAAAGGGTGAATTTTGCACTAGCATGGTAAGAAAAATCCGTATACCAAACGTAAACGACATGTTCACCTATTCTCCAACGCACGAACTAAATACCGAGAGTCTTATCCTATAATTTCATGCAATTTCATCGACTCTCATATTGTATTTTAATATAATACACCATTCGTTCTCTGATGAAGTCAGATTTTTCACCAAGTAATAAATGTGATTTGAGAGTTACGCCGCCAGCTCTCCGTCAATTGTCCGTATTGTCATGTGGGCTAATCTGCACAAGGAACAAGGTCAGAGGACCCGGGATCTACGGTCTCGGGTAATACCCTCCGACGCCCAAGTCAGTGGAGCCCATTTATGAAGAAATTTATATACTGTCAACAATAAGTATATAAAAGGTTTTCTGGTGAACCTGGTAATTTTCACTGTGGGGAAGATGAGTTAATGTTGTAATTTGTGAGTGTTCACTTGCCCTTTTATCTCCTGTTTTCTGCCTTTTATATGGCTGCCTGAGCCAATGCATAGGCAGGGATCAGAAATAGTGACACGCAAGGAGGTCACAAAGATGACTCTTACTTCTGCATGCCTGCCATGTGGCGATATGCTTCGCTGGGCTTGGCTACCATGGACACCTGGAGACGGGTTTTACCTGGCAGAATTACCTAGGGTAAAGTCTGGGTCTTGAGGCCGAGCTTACTTTGCATGACTATAAGCCGGGGTTCCCGTGGGCGAGGTGCAAGTGACCGAGGTGCCTGTGACCGAGGTGCCCGTGGCCGAGGTGCAAGTGACCGAGGTGCCCGTGGCCGAGGTGTCCGTGGGCGAGGTGCAAGTGACCGAGGTGCCCATGGCCGGGAGCAAGTGGCCGAGGTGCGCTGGTCTCTCTGCTAGTTGACCGTTTCTTCTCAAGCAGCTGAGGTTTGGGCTCGTCACTTATGCCCCCAGATTTGTCTTGACCGCGCTGAACGGCAAGGGCAAGGGAATCTGTTCAAGTCTGTCGATGGCGTATTTATATTGGGGCAGCAGTCTACATTTAGTGCTAGTAGTAACTTGTATTTAGTGATGGCACTGATATTCACACGGTAATAATTACTTTTTCGGCGGGTGTGCTTTTCGAAACGGGGGGAATTTTAAAGCATTTACTTCCCCTTGAAAGGCCCTTTCACTTCCTTAGCGAAATACGGGACTCTCCGGCTTCCTCTGCAACATTGTGCTTCTTTTATCCGGCGAATCTGCTCTCTTCCTCCTCTGCCAAGATCTTCCTCCTTGCTCTTATTCCTAGTAAGCTTTTCTCTTTTACTCATGGCTTCCCTTTCTTCCTCTTCTGATTCGCAAAATAGGTCAATAGGTCTTATTCGGACGGTTTTGGGGGAGTTGCAGATGAGGCTTCTCACCGTTCTGATGGGACAGTTTCTAGTGATGATCATCATCCCTTGCAATGGCTTCGCCGTGGGGGGTTCCTTAGCTGCGACTTCGTCGTGGTGGGGGCCCTCTTCTAATTTCTCCTGTGGCGGAAGCGGCCCTGTCAGAGTGGATAGGGGTCCTCCGTCACCGGCGGTTGAGAGCTCAGTGTGTACATTGAAGGCAGCTGACCTCTCCCGCTTATGTTCTCAGTATAATATTGACAAAATTTTGTTTCAGCCTTTGCTTCCTCTTTCCAACCAGTATGCCTTCGACCTCCCTGTGGGTTATGAGGTTGTGTACGATGAATTCTTTAAGTCTGGTTTTCGTCTCCCCATTCCAGAACCTTTATTTCGGATTTTGGAGTTTTATCGTCTCCGATTACCCCAGGTAATGCCCAATGGGTTGAAGGTAGCTCTTTGTTTTTTTTCTTTATCTGAGGGCTCATGGGCTAGAATTTGATATGAGGATCTTTAGGGGAATGTTTATTTGTAAATCTGTAGATAGCTGGTTCTATTTTTGTAGAAGGTACCCCGATAAGGAGATCAATCACGCCCTAGGCATCCCTAGCTCCAACAAGAACTGGAAGGGCCGATTCTTCTTTGTAAAAAAGATAGGTTTGCCTGATACTGAGCGTTAGAAGGCGGGCGGAGCAGACAATTCGAGGCCAAGCAGTAAATTCTGCGATGAGGCTTCTAAGCTTCTGCATTTGCCATTAGCAGTTGATTGGCGAAAGGTGGACAGCTTCTGCATCTTGCTTGGATCTTTCGTTTGTATGATGTGGGTGTACTTGTTGATTTTTGAGCTTTTCCTTAATTGTAGTGGAGGCTTCCGAAGAACCTGCTTCGGCTCCTACACCTATGGAGTCCCATGGTCAAAATTTGGAGATGGTAGTAGCTGCTCCCTTAAATGCCCCCTTTCCTATTGTTTATGTGGCAAGGGTGGCCTCAGAAGTGAGGTCTGACCCTGGTAGGAGTGGGGAGCCTGAAGCTCCTATCCCTATTGGGGCTCCTTCCTTGCCTGAGGCCCCTCTCCCTGCTGAGACCGTTTCTGAAAGGGGATCCACTGGGGAGTCAGCTGGGCAAGACAAAAGGGGGAAGGCTCTCCATCCTGATCAGGGAGAGTCTTCTTATGGGCACCGACGGGGTCGTAAGACCATGACCTTCTGGACGAATGACACTGTTAAAGATCCACTGGTGGCCAGAAGAGTTTCTGAGTTTTCCATCCTGCCTCGTGATTGGGAGAGCTATGATAGGATAGACTAGACCACAGCCGTGAACATGTTCTAGACGAACATGGCTTTGGTAAGTTTTCTAGGAGGATACTTTTAAGTACTTCAGTTTATTTTGGGATTTAGCACCTTGACTGAACATAAGTGTTGCAGATGCATGCCCAACAATTCAATTTTCTTCGGCACACAGAAGAGATGCACAAGCAAACAGTTCTGGCCTGTGAGAGGAGCATTCTTCTCCAGAGGGCTAATGAAATAGGCATGGAGGAACTGAAGTCAGTTCGTGCTAGAGTTGAAGAGCTTGACACTGAGCTGGCTGGGGTTAGAGCTGAGGTGACGACCTTGACCTCTGAGAACTCAACTCTGAGAGAGGGGAAGGAGGAGTCAGATACACGGCTGGCCAGTGCCCTTTCCCAAGTGGAGGAGTTGCAAAGGACCTCGGCTAAGGCCAAACAAAGGTCTGCTAAACCACAGGCTGAGTTGCAAGCTTGTTAGGCTGAGCTGGAAGTGTTTAAAAAGAAGTGGGAAGAGGAGGTGAAGAGCAAATCAGAGCTGACTCAGCAAGTGAAACTTCGGGTTTAAGAAATGAAGAAGGAAGCTATTGCAGAGTTCAGACGATCTGATTATTTCACCGATAATCTCCTGGTTCTTCAGAGTTCTGTTATGGCTGCCAGCCAGACCTACGCAGTTATTATTTGTGTCGAAGTCTTTCCTGGTCTGGACAAGAGCCATCCCCAAGTACCTGACCTCTGTGAGCCTGATACTAACCAAGCGTTTCAGACTAGATTAGAGCTTTTCCAGAACGGGGCTGACCTGAGGGAGTTGTAGGTTGAAGAAGTTTTTGTTCTTTAATTGTAGAATTTCTTGAGGATTTTAAATGCAACTTTGTGCTCCTCGGGCATTTTTATTTCTTCAACCTAGTTGCCTCAAACTCTGTATGATATTAACTTTTTCACCTCAGCTCTGCCCATTGAGCAGAGCTTTATTTCAATTCAGTTGGGGTAATTCCTTTATTAAGTGCTTGTTATACTTTCAAGATTTTACTTGATAAAATATATACAAGGTTCTCACCTCAAATTTGCTAAGGTGGCCCCGTTATTACCTTGGCTCTGCCTAGGATTACGAAGAGTTCTGCATCTTGGTGCAAGTTTTCCTAGTCCTGCTAGGTTTAGGGAGGTGCATGTATATTGTCATGCTTTACCTCCACCCCTCTATGTTGGAGGGTTAATGAAACCTGTTCATTTAGATTTACCCTTTAACGGGCTTGTGCCTCGGACCTACCGAGGTCTTGTAGGGGGACCTGCCCCGTTGAGCTCTGCTCAAACATTTTGTCCTCACCGAAGTGTCTTGTATAAATGCTCGTTTATGGGAAGATTAACAACGCTTTTATATACAACATAATTACAAGTACATTACTGATGTAAAAGTCATAGGTGAGAAAAGTGCCAAGTTCGTGGTAAAGTCCGACCTTCTAAAGTCTGCAACTTGTATGTCCCTGCAGAATATGCCTCAGCTATACGATAAGGACCTTCCCATTTAGGGTGCAGAGCCCCTGTTGTCAGCGCATGACTCAATTCATTGTTGCGTAGGACTAGATCTCCCACTTGATAAGATCGTGGTCGTACCTGCGAGTTGTAATATTGGGAAATCAAGTTCTTATATTGGGCCATATGGATGTGAGCTCGTTCCCTTTTTTCCTCTAGCTCGTCCAAGTTTATATGTAGTTCTTGATCATTAGTCCAGGCAGAGTAGTGGTGTACCCGGGTAGAGGTGGACCCAATTTCTGCAGGAATGAGAGCTTCGGTCCCGTAGACTAAAGAAAAAGGAGTCTCCTTCGTCAAACTGGATGGTGTAGTGGGATAAGCCCATAGAACGCTGGGGAGCTCATCTACCCAATTGGTCCCTGCTTTATCCAACCACTTTTTTAGGCCGTCTTTAATGATTCTGTTGGCAAGCTTTACTTGGCCGTTTGCCTGAGGATGGGCCACCGAGGTGAAGCACTGTTTAATATGCAAATCAGCGCACCAGCTTTTTACGGGATCTTCAGCAAACTGTCTACCATTATCTGAAATCAAAATATGGGGTAGGCCGAAGCGACAATTAATGTTCTTCCACAAGAACTTTTCACCTTTGCCCCGGTGATAGTAACCAGGGGTTCAACTTCAACCCACTTTGTGAAGTAGTCGATAGCTACCAGCAAAAATCTGACCGAGCCGGGTGCTCGGGGCAGAGGTCCCACCAAGTCTATTCCCCATTGCACAAATGGCCAAGGACTGGTGATGGCAACCATCTATTGACTTGGTAGGTGAGAAGTCGGGGCATGGGCTTGACAAAATTGACAATTCATAACCAGCTCTTTGGCGTCTTTGCGTATAGTAGGCCAATAATAGCCGGCTAAGTAGCATTTACGAGCCAAAGAACGTGCACCAGAATGTCTCCCGCATATCCCTATGTGTAACTCTCGGAGAATATAATCTCCGTCCTCCTCAGGTACGCAGCGTAACCATGGCTGTGAGAAAGATATATTGTATAATTTGATCGTAAAAGAGAGCGTACCTCGTTGCCTTCAAGCGCAAGCAACGAGCTGCAGATTTGTCTTCAGGTTGAATCTGGTGTTGTAAGTAATTGACTATTTCGTCCATCCAAGTGTGGTGATAATCATGCTGCAGCACTTCATTAGCATCAAAGGCACGACGCTTAACTATCTCTACCACGATCTTTTTCCCTACCATGGCCGAAGTGGACGAGGCCAGGCGGGACAACGCGTCTGCTCGTTTATTGGCTGACCTGGGGATATGTTCTACTTTGAAATGTTCAAATGTTCCTTTTAGGTACTACACCTTAGACAAGTATTGTCTCATGTTATCTTCCTTGGCCTCGTCCTCTCCATTAATTTGGGAAACAACTAACTACGAGTCACTTCGGGCAGTAATTTGCTGCACCCCTAACTTTCGAGCGAGGCTTAGTCCCGCAATCAAGGCCTCGTATTCCGCCTCGTTATTGGTTGCCTCAAAGTCAAAACGTAAAGCGTATTCTAATTCTATTTCATTCGGGTTGATTATCAAAAGACCTGCCCCACTTCCTTCTTTGGACGAGGAGCCGTCCACATACAAAGTCCAGCCATGTGCTGGAGTGTGGTCTTCTTCAAGAGATATGCCTTCAGCTAGGAAATCCGCCAAGGATTGGGCCTTGATGGAAGTGCGTGACTTATACTAGATATCGTGTTCTGCGAGTTCCATGGCCCACTTGGTAGCTCGGCCCGAGGTGTCTGGTCGGGTCAAAATTTGCTTCAAAAGTTGGTCAGTTACCACCACATAGGATGGGCTTGAGGTATGATCTGAATTTTCTTGCAGCCACTACTAAAGCCAAGATTACTTTCTCTGCGTTATGATAACGCACCTCAGGCCCATGCAAAATCTTGCTGGCAAAATAGATTGCTCTCTGCACATTTTCCTGCTCCCTGAGCAAAACGACACTCACAGCCTCGTGACAGGCTGCCAAATATGTGTATAGGTACTCTCCAGGCAAAGGGGAGGTCAGCATGGGCACCTCGGCAAGATGTGCCTTGAGGTAATCGAACGCCTTCTGACACCGGCCATCCCATTTGAAGGCACCTACTCAGATTTAGAAAGGAACCTACTCAGGACGGCTATCTAACCCGTCAACCTTTGGACTTCCTTAATGTTCCGAGGTGGGCGCATACCGTTCAGAGCTTCAATCTTAGCGGGGTTAGCCTACACCCCGTCCTTGGAAACCATGTATCCTAAAAATTTCCCAGTACGCACCCCAAATGTACACTTTTTTGGGTTCAATATCATACGTGAATCACGTAATATAACGAAAACTTCTCGTAAATTTTGAATATATTGGTCAAGGGTCCTACTTTTGACGAGCATGTCGTCTATATATACTTCCATGCTTCGATCAATTTGCTCCTGGAACAATGAGTTAACCAAGCGTTGGTAAGTGGCCCCAGCATTTTTTAGACCGAACGGCATGCTAATATAGCAATAGTACCTGACTCCGTGATGAAAGACGTCTTCTCCTGATCTTCCTTTGCCATTAAGATTTGATGGTACCCTTTAAACGCATCCAAAAGTCAAAAACCTCATATCCAAGGGTAGAATCAACCAACTTATCAATTTTAGGCAAAGGATAACAATCTTTCGGGCATGGCTTGTTGAGATCAGTGTAGTCAACGCACATCTGCCATGTCTGGTCTGGTTTAGGAACCACGACAGGGTTGGGCAGCCATATCGGATACAAGACCTCTGTGATAAATTTTGCTGCAAGGAGCTTGTTAACCTCCTCCGCGGTTACTTTGTTTCTCTCAAGAGCAAAGTTTCTCTTCTTTTGTTTAATTGGTTTTATACGGGGGTCGACATTGAGTCTGTGCTCAGCCAGTGTAGGCGGAATTCTTGGCATGTCTTCCGCTGTCCATGCAAAGATCACATTGAATTCCCTTAGCAAGTCTTGAAGCTGGGCCAGCAGCTCAGCAGGAATCCAGGTCCCAATCTTAATGGTATTATTAGGACGAAGAGGATCAAGGACGAATTCTTGAACTATGTCATCCGACTGCAAATTCTCCTCGGTCGGTGGAATCAAGTCATCTAAGCTGACCTGTTGGACAACCTCGTTACCCTGGGTTGCCACAGTATAACAACTCTGTGCCATTGAAATATCTCCCTGAAGTGTGACCACCCCGGATGACGTGGGGAACTTCATGCTGACATGTAAGGGAGATACTATAGCTTCCAAGGCCACTAAAGTAGGTCGGCCTAGTAGAATATTATATGTCGACCTTTCTTTAATTACCACAAAATCCGTCCATAGATAGCGATACCCCGGGGGTCTCCCAAAGCTGACACTGAAGGTAACCAACCCTGCTGGTCAGACCGCAGTGCTAGTAAAACCATATAGTGATGAACTTACTGGTCTCATTGAAGAATCTAACAAGCCCAATTGTTTATATAAATTGTAATACATCACATTTACCGCGCTTCCGGTGTCTACGTATACCCTTCACACTTCCACTATATTGTCTGGGGCCAGGTGTATAAATAGATCTATCACTAGGCCCGTGTTGTTAGAGTTCATTGGGATAAAATCTTATGGTCCATAGGTTAACTCCCTGGTTAACCTAGCCTTTTTAGCAGGCGGTTCGGATGAAGTCCCCACTGAGCTGAGCTCACCCTGGCCTTGCTGAGGCGGCCCTCCAGCAATGGTATATATGATGGAGTTAACTTGAGGCTGACCTGCGGCCCCACGCCGACCTTGGTCCTCATCGTCATCCGACCTGGGACGCCGAGGTAGAGTATCAGCTCGGTATTTATCTTTCTGAGGGCTTCTACGAAAATCTAGACGATTATGGAGGTGTGAGCGAGGGTCATAAAATTGCTTCAAATGGCCCTGCTCAATCAATTTGCGGATTGCCTGAGCCAGATACGGTAGTGTTCCGTATCGTGGCGATGTCATGATGATAGCGGCAGTATAACTTGGGATCCCTCTTATTCCTAGGCCCAACCAGGGGTTTGGGGTTGGTCCTCAGGCCATCCTTCTCCATGACGGATAAAATTCTATCCTTAAAGGCCAAAAGAGGCAGACCTTCCCTGCCACCTTTGCCTCGGCGTCCATGCGATCAAACGCACTGCGTCAATCAGGATCTTTCCCTTCATGTCGATCTCCTTTCGAGCTGGGTCGACCTTCGCGCCGAGTCCCCTGCTCGGCTTCTCTCTTCAGTCTGTTCGCCTATTCACTTCGAGCAAACTGATGCGATTTCTCAAGGCATTTCCTTAATGACGCAGGGCTCTCCTCGGCTAATTGAGAGAAGAGGCGGCCAGCTCTAAGATCGTTAATAAAAGCTTCTGCTTTAACCCCTTCGTTCCTATCGCTGACCTGCAGCGACTCGTCAGAAAAGCGTTGCATATATTTTAGCACTGACTCTCAGGGCCCTGCCTTAAGGTCATCAAGTGCGAAGAATTTTTGACAAAAGGGGCACTGGAGACAAATTGAGATTTGAACTTTTGAGCCAATTGTCTGAAAGATTCTACCGATTGGGGGGAAGCTCCTGAAACCATCTTCGGGTTTTCCCACGCAAATACATTGGGAAAGTCTTGTAGCGCAGCAGATCAGGAACGTTCTTTAGGCTCATAGCTGTCTGGAACTGAAAAAGATGGTCAGTGGGATAAGAAGTTCCATCATAGGTATCCATCTTGTGCACCTTAAAATTATCCGGTGCCAAGTATTCAGCGATATCCCAAGAAAAAGGACTCTCCTGAATCACTCTCATATACTTGGGCCTAGGATCTCCATGATGGCTCCTCAGCCTAGGGCCATCTTCAAGTTGTTGGAGAACACTCTTAAAGGATCGGGGCCTCACACCTAGGCGCTGCCTGGGCAAGGGCACTGACTCAACAGTTGAGGCTCTTGCACTACCCCGTATGGAATCAGCCATGAACCCTGGTGGAGCTTGAGAGGATTGTTGGTGGGCCTTTTCCCGAGGGAAAGGGGGGGAAAAAGTCCTCCTCCATATCCTCAACCTCCAGGAGCAGTTTTTGCACACGGTTCAGGTCCCCTGGAGTCCTGCCCTAGGGGACCAAAACGAGCTTCTTTCCGATGACGAGGATTGGGGGACTCCCCCAAACCTTCACGTGGTCCTCGCCCCATATCAAAGGGGTCACAACTAGCTTTCCACACTTAACAGAATATTAAAAGAAACTTTTAAGGGTCGAAAGTTCAGGCCCTCCTTCTAGCGCCAATTTGATGAAGTCAGATTTTTCACCAAGTAATAAATGTGATTTGGGAGTTACGCCATCAGCTCTCTGTCAATTGTCCGTATTGTCATGTGGGCTGATCTGCACAAGGAACAATGTCAGAGGACCCGGGATCTACGGTCCTGGGTAATACCCTCCGACGCCCAAGTCAGTGGAGGCCATTTATGGAGAAATTTATATACTGTCAACAATAAGCATATAAAAGGTTTTCTGGTGAACCTGGTAATTTTCACTGTGGGGAAGATGAGTTAATGTTGTAATTTGTGAGTATTCACTTGCCATTCTCTCTCCTGTTTTCTGCCTTTTATATGGTTGCCTGAGCCAATGCATGGGCAGGGATCAGAAATAGTGACACGCAAGGAGGTCACAAAGATGACTCTTACTTCTGCATGCCTCCCATGTGGCAATATGCTTCGCTGGGCTTGGCTACCATGGACACCTAGAGACGGGTTTTACCTGGCAGAATTACCTAGGGTAAAGCCTGGGTCTTGAGGCCGAGCTTACTTTGCATGACTATATGCCGGGGTTCCCGTGGGCGAGGTGCAAGTGACCGAGGTGCCTGTGACCGAAGTCCCCGTGGGCGAGGTGCAAGTGGCCGAGGTGCCCGTGGCCGAGGAGCAAGTGGCCGAGGTGCGCTGGTCTCTCCGTTAGTTGACCGTTTCTTCTCAAGCAGCTGAGGTTTGGGCTCGTCATTCTCCTTCTTTTAACTTAATTTATACCGGGAACCTTTTTTTTCCTTGTCATAACGTGACTGCTATCCTCAACCCTTCCTTTAGTGTCAATTTGATCATATACATAATCCTTCCCTTCAGCTTTGCCATATGCAACTCGTGATTACCATCACCATATTATGTAATTATCATGCTTTTCAGGTATATGTTCTTAAGGACAAGTCATCATACATGACTTAGCCAGTTTCGTAAGAAGAAGTCATCAGACATAACTAGACCAACTTCAATCGAATGAAAGTTATCATGCATGACTTAGCCAATTCATCAATATTTGTCGGGCAACTCACTAGACATGGCTTGGCCTGTTTTGTCATGCAAGTCTTCAAACATGACTTACCGAGTTTTGTAAAGAAAATCGTTATCTGCAGATTTGCAGAAAAGTAGCACCGGAGAAGAAGAAGGAGTGGAAGAAAGAGAAATGAGAGAAAAGAGTGCAGGAAAAGATAACTGACAAGAGAGAGAATCACTTTTCTGATTCACATTAATTCTAAGAAAAGTTACAATTGTTCTCCTACACAATCTATCTTTTATACTCATTGATTGTCGTATCCTTCAAGTTATCAGTGAAATGACAGCCCTTATCCAAGTATTTACAAAAAATAAATAAATACTGCTAACTGCTAAAACGACACCGTATTGTTAAGCAGCTCTTCCCCTTTACTTAGCGTCTGTAGTTTTTCTCTTTCTTCGTTTGGCTGCCATGCCGACCTGACCTTTCTCTGCTCTGCCGACCTGAGCTTCTCTCCCAAGCTCGGTACTGTTATCATGCAATACTTCCTTACCTCCTCTTGTTGTGCTCTGCAACAGAGCTGACTTGATCTCCAATCTCAGCTCGGCCAACTGAAACTTGCACACCTTCAATTCTTGCGCTTTCCTGGACTTCTTTCTCATGCTCCGCTCGGTCACATGACTCAACTCGCCCAGTCATTTCGGAATCCTCAAGCTTTACTCGGCCAACTAGTTCAGCATTGGTTTTAACACACCCCTCCCGCAATTTGGCCCGTTGGAAAAGACTTGACACATTCAAAGCCTCCAATATTTGATGAAATTTTTGTACATCCAAAGCCTTTGTAAATATATCTACAAGTTGCTGAGAAGTATGTACTGCCATAAGCTGCAACAGGCTAGATTGAACTTTCTCACGTACAATATGACAATCAATTTCGATATGCTTAGTTCTCTCATGAAACACGGGCTTCTCGGACATAAGTACTGCACTCTTATTGTCACAAAACATGGAAATTGGCAGTCGTACCTCAACCTTTAGGTCGCCCACAAGATAGGTTAACCATTGAATTTCACATGCTCCTAATGTCATTGCTCTGTACTCAACTTCAGCCAAATTACGGGATGCTGTTTGTTGCTTTTTTGATTTCCACGAGATTAATGATGGTCCAAGAAATACGCTAAAACTAGGTATAGATCTTCGAGTATCATCGCACCTCGCCCAATCAGAATCTATATAAATGCTAAGCTTCATACCGATGTTAGATGAATAAAGCAGCACTTGTCCGGGATTAAGTCTTAAATACCTTAGAACTCTATATGCTGCTTTCAAATGCTGAGTGGTTGATGTTTCAAGGAATTGACTCAGTTGCCGTGTCGCATAACTAATGTTAGGTCAGGTGATGGTGAGATATATTAGTTTCCCAACTAACCATCTATAAAAGGTGTTGTCTGACAGCAGAGGTGAATCCCAATTCGACAATTTTACGCTTGAATCTATCAGTGAATTAGAAGGTCTGCTAACCGTCATTCCATAAGCAGAGACCAAATCCACTATATACGTCCTTTGTGACAATGCTAGTCCATTCTTCGATCTTTCTATCTCAATTCCAAGGAAATATCTGAGTGTTCCAATATTCTTGATGCTGAACTCATCATCCAAATGTCCTTTAACCTTGTCAATAATCTCAAGATTGCTACCTGCCAAAATCACATCGTCAACATATACAAGTGCAATACATCATTTCCCTTATAATACGTAAAAAAACTACAATCATGATAAGATTGCTTGAATCCTTGTTTCAACAAGGCTTGCGCCAACTTTTCATTCCATTCTCGGCTAGCTTGTTTAAGCTCATACAATGACTTATGTAGCTTACAGGCCATTCTCTGCTCCGTTACCTCAAATCCCAAAGGTAGCTTCATGTATATTTCTTCTTTTAAATCCCCATGTAGAAATGCATTGATAATATACAACTAATGCAAGTAACAACCCTGAGCAGCAGTGCAAGTAATGTCCGTACTATAGTCAACTTAGCAATAGGAGAAAACGTCTTACGGTAATCTATTCCTTCTTCTTGAATAAACCCCTTAGCCACTAAGCGTGCCTTGTACCATTGAATATCTCCATTGGGCTGAAACTTCAGCTTGTACACCCATTTGCATCCCACTGCTTGTTTGTTCGGAGGTAATTTCACAATGCTCCAGGTTCCATTTGCCTCCAAGGCCTTGACCTCTTCCGTCATTGCTTCCTGCCACTCCTTATGTTTTACTGCCTCAACAAAACTATTAGGTTCAACATAATTATCCAAACTTATATTCAATGCTTTAAACTTAGAAGAACACCCATCATAGTTTGTGTAGTGATCAAGAGGATAAAGGGTTTGGTTATATTGATAATATTGGAGATGAACAGGAGGTCTTCTTGTTCTGGAAGATCTTCTAAAAATGTCTTATGCTGGAATGTGATCAGTCAAGGTCTCAGTTGAATCGGGAGAAATGGTGCTAGGTAGCTCGGCCTCAGGGGGAATGGTGCTAGGCAGCTCGGTCGAAGGTTCATTCAGCTCTGCTAGAGGAACAAGAAGGTGATATGGGACATGATCTTGATCAAGAGATTGTTTGAAAGGGAAGAGATGTTCATGAAAGACAACATCTCGTGAAACGAAAATTTTCCCTGAGGTGTGCTCAATGAGTATGTAAACTTTCGTTGATACTGGAAACCCCAGAAAGGCACATTTGGAGCTTCTATCATCAAACTTTGCTCTGCTATGAGCTGGGGTGTAGGCAAACACCTGGCTCTCAAATACTTTCAATTGAATATACACTTGTTCCTTTCGATGTAATACTCTATAAGCGGTTTTACTTGGTAGAATAGGAGTTGGAAGTGTATTCATGAGATACACAGCATGTAAAATGCAGTACCCCCAATACTTAATGGGTATTCCAGACTGTAACCTGAGAGCTCGGACAAGACTTAGAACGTGTTGATGTTTGCGTTCTACCAGTCCATTTTGCTCGGGAGTGTTGACGTATGAAGTTTGATGTATTATTCCTTTTGACTCATAGAATAATGGAATGTGAAACTTGACACCATTATCAGACCTCACACACTTAATTTTTTTCTCAAATTGAGTGAGAACCATTTCTACAAACGATTTAACTAGATTAGTGGCATCCCTTTTTTATTTAATAAGGAATACCCACGTAAAATGAGAATAATCATCAACAATAATAAGAAAATATCGTTGATTATGAGCAGTTGCATGCTTGTAGGGTCCCTAAATGTCAACATGTACTAAGTTAAAACAAGACATGGTTTTGGATATCGATAATGGGAATGCCTTCCTTTTTTTGCTTAGATAGAGGACAAACGGGGCAAACAACAGTACATTCAGAAGAGTGAAATTTGCTGTCTAAGTTTTGCAAGACTTTAAAATGATGGATGACCAGGCCTATAGTGCCACAATGCGGCCGTGTCTTGATGGCTTATGGCATGATTTCAACAAAACATTTGGTTGAACTTGATGGACTGGATGTTTGTATCTGTGAGGTCATCTCCAGGTGATACAACCCTCCCTGAAACTCAGCTATACCAATTTTCATATGAGAAGCTTTGTCCTGAATTAGGCAGAAATTGTCAAAGAAGAAAGCAGAATTGTTAGTCTTTCATGAGTTTTCCTAAGGACAACAAGTTGAAGGCGAAGGAAGGGACACGGAGGACATTGTAGAGTTTCATACAAGGACCGAAAGAAACAGTGCCGATGTGACATACCGGGGATAAAAATCCATTTAGCATCTTGACATTCATGTTGGATACTGGTTTGTAAGATAGGAAGAGAAGAAGTGAAAAAGAAATATGATGTGTCGTTCCTGAGTCTAAAATCCATTTAATATGAGTTAGATGCTTACCTTGATCCAATACTTGTGCCTGATCAGTGAAATTTGCTCTAAGGACCATCACCTGGTTTGCCTGAGGTTGACTAGCCGAAGTCTGTTGATCTCGAACTTGGACACCCTGCAACAACTTCAAAAGCTTACCATACTGCTCCTTTGTTATTCCAACTAATGCCTCACTATCTTGGTTCCTTGAATCATGTATAGTGTTATCCGAGATCACACCAACACTGTTTGCAGCAGGTCCACCTCTGCCTCTCCCCTTTGATGGAAAACCATGCTTCCTGAAACATTTTGCTTCTATATGTCCATTCATTCCGCAAAAGTTGCACTGTGTTCTGCTATACCAGCCTGACTGTGATCCCGGTGGCTTGCCGTATGTACCCAGAATTCCTTTCTTCTGTTCCACAAAATTCTTAGATCCAGAAGCAGGGTTAAAGCTCGCTCTCATGACTTGCTGCTCAGCACTAGCAGGTTGACTGCTATGGTTTGTTTGCCTGTCATGCTTCAGAACCATACCAAACGCTTTCTTAACCGAAGGTAGATGTGTGGTCATCAATATCTGAGACTTAACATGCGTGTATTCTTCATTCGGCCCTTTCAGGAACCGTATCAAACAATCCTCCTCAACATACATCTTCATTTTGTCTAGCATACCACAGTGACGTTTAGGGTCACACTCACACACAGACAAAGGCCTTAATATATGTAACTCATCCCACAATATTTTCAGCCTAGTAAAATACTCAGTTACTGAAGAACTACCTTGTTTAGTTGAATGAATATCTTCGATCAGATCTGACAACCTAAAGGGATCAGCATCAAAAAACCTTTCATTGAGATCTAGCCAAACTTCTATTGCTATGTCCATCCACATCACACTCTGAGATATCGATGGACTGCCAGAGTTTATTGAAGGACCTCAGGCGCTACCATCTCTCCCAAAACCAATTGGTGACAGGAGATGCGCATACCCTAGCCTTATAGCACATTCAGCACACAAGCGCCCACGGCATTCGACTGTGACTTGGCCCACACGGCCTACGCCCACCGGCCTACGCCACGGGACAATTGCTGCACCCAACAATCTCCCCCTCAGCAATTGCTCCTGCTGGGAATCGAACCCGTGACCTCGCTCTGATACCACTTGAAGGACCTCAGGTGCTACCATCTCTCCCAAAACCAATTGGTGACAGGAGATGCGCATACCCTAGCCTTATAGCACATTCAGCACACAAGCGCCCACGGCATTCGACTGTGACTTGGCCCACACGGCCTACGCCCACCGGCCTACGCCACGGGACAATTGCTGCACCCAACATTTATGAGCCAAGAAAGGACCATGTTGTTGCACTGAGTACACGCATCAAACATACTGTATGTCGAAACTTGAACCTTAACACTTCCAATGACAAAACCCAGCTTATTTTTATACAAGAGAGCCATTCGCATGGCTTTTGACCACGGATGATAGTTTCTTCCATTGAAGACATGTTGAACTAGAAAGAGAGAAGGATTCTCATTAGGATGAAGATAGGAGGGACTAGAAGGAGTAATTTCGCTTGAAGAGGAAGAACTGGATGCCATTGAAATCAGATGAAACTAAACCGAACCAGGAATAGGAATATCAATAATCCACAAAATATGGCTGAACCTACAGCTCTGATACCATGTAAAGAAAATCGTTATATGAAGATTTGAAGATTTGCAGAAAAGTAGCACCGAAGAGTAAAAGGAGAGGAGGAAGAGAAAGGAGAGAAAAGATTGCAGGAAAAGGTAACTGGCAGGAGAGAGAGAATCACTTTTCTGATTCACATCAATTCTGAGAAAAGTTACAATTGTTCTCCTACGCAATCTACCTTTTATACTAATTGGTTGTCGTATCCTTCAAGTTATCAGTGAAATGACTGTCCTTATCCAGTATTTACAAAGAATAAATAAATACTATTAACTGCTAAAACGACACCGTATTGTTAAGCGACTCTTCCCCTTTTCTTAGCGTTCGTAGTTTTCTTTCTTCGTTTGGCTTCCATGTCGACCTGACCTTCCTCTGCTCTAACGACCTGAGCTTCTCTCCCAAGCTCGGGTACTGTTATCTTGCAATACTTCTTTACCTCTACTCTTGTTGTGCTCTGCAACAGAACTGACTTGATCTCCAATCTCAGCTCAGTCAACTGGAACTTGCACACCTTCAATTCTCGTGCTTTCCTGGACTTCTCCCTCATGCTCTGCTCGGCCAATCAATCCGACATCTTCAAGCTCTGCTCGGCCAACCAATTTAACACTGGTTTTAACAAGTTTCATGAACGTAAGTCACCACATGACATGGAATCTTTAGTAAAGACAAATCATCCCATATAGTTTGGTTAGTTTCATAAAAGTCGTCCCCATGACATAACCCAACTGGTTACGGGTAGGAGTTCTCGAAAGGGATGTCAGATGTTCAATTCTTGTCAAAGGCAAGAGAGCCCCTTTCCAGCAAGTGCATAGTGTGGGAGCTTCCTTGGTTTGTAGGCTTGCCTGCAGTGTAAGTGTTGGGGCTCCTTATGCAGACTACTGTGTATATGACCAACCTTCTGCTAGCGGGCCGTTGGGTACCTGAATTACATTCCTATACTATCTTTGTGACTGAGTGTGGCAGGGACCCTTACCGGTTGAGGTTGACTTTTGTTTTTTGTTTCATAAAAGTCAAGTTATTACATGAATTGGTCTGTTCCGTAAGGATAAGTCATTAACATCACTTGGTCAGCCCTTGTCTATACTCGTGAGGGTAAGTCATGATACATGACTTGACTAATTTCGAGGGACAAATTGTTATATTTGACTTGGTTAATTTTGTATGGGAAAGTCATCATATATGACTTCGCCAGTTTATTTTTTTCCCCCCTTTTGTTTATAAGAAGAATATAAATCGAATTTCGATTTTCGCCAACAAGTACAAATCTCTATCTCATATCAATTCGAATGGCACATTAGGCCGATTCAAATTCCAATTCGCCATCTTAATTATCAATCTGATTTTACCTATATCGATCTTATAGCTTGGAAAGCATAAAATGCTTTAAAGCATCTAAAAAGAGATAGACGATAGTAAATTATTTTATAATTATTATTTAAGAAAATTAAAGTAAAAAGGTGTTGTGGTAATACTTTTAAATCATCAATTACTTTTTTAATTAAAGAAGAAGTAAAAAAAGTGTGTGTGCATATATATATATACATATATATATATATATATATATATGGAAATATATTAGTAATTTTTTGAAAATACGATTTTAAGACATTTCTTAGATTCACCAATAAGAAGAGTACAAAATATGCAAAAAAATATGTGTTTTCATAGTTTCTCTTATCCTTTTATTGGTACACCTAAGGAGTATGCTAAAGTAATTTTTTAAACGTAGGTGGTGTTTAGCAGCTCTCTGTGTATGTATGTATATATTTATGTACATATATATATATATATATATTGATGATAAGCACACATTTTTTTTCGATAAATTCCCATCTTATTATTTGATCAACGGTGTGTGTATCCACACACACACACATATATATATATATATATTTTCAACGAGTGCTTTTTATGGACGTGGAATAACCAGAGTGGTAACATGAGTTATGATACACACACAAATATATATATATATATATATATATATATATATATATATATATGTGTGTGTGTGTGTGTGTGTGTGTGTGTATGTATGTATGTATATATGTATGTATATATCAGCTAGTACATGTGCTGGTCCAAGAGAGACACTAAAGTTGCCATTTTCTTCCTTTTCTTCGAGAAATGTTTGCGTGACGCAGCTGAAAAATGACGCGAATTGACGCGACCTATCGCTGGCCGACACGTGGCCCGAATTCCAGTCTTTTTTTCATCGTTTTCTATTTTATACAAAATAACAAAACCAAATTGATGCTTCTTCCTCTGCTGAGAATGTCAAACAAATACAATGCAATAGAAAAGAGAATGAAATTGAGGCCTCTACTACAACTCCGAATGTAGTGGCGAGGCTGATGGGCTTGGAATCTTCACCAGCAAGTCCTATGCCGATGAATTCTGTGGATTCACCCAATGAAATTCGTCTTAAGAGCTTACGGGAAATTCCAAAGTTTCTAGTACATGAAGATGATACCTTTTTCATTCTTAGCTTTGAGAAGAGGTATAAAGACATGAAATTTAAGATGGGATCTGAAGAGAAAAAGCAGAGGAGAGGAGAAAAGGGTAGAAGCAGAAGAAAGAGTAAGAGAAGGGAGAACCTTTATGGTTGGAATAAAGAAAATCAAAACGGTAGATTTAATGCCTCAATTGAGAAGCAGTTTGATAAACAAGTGACGGATTCTCAAGAGGGTTTGGCTCAAGAGACAGCGTCTGATGGAAATTTCTTGAGCAACATTCTTGGCCGAATTTCGGAGATGGAGTTGAAGAAGTTGGAGAAAGGAGATGATTTTCATGAAAATGGGAGGAGTGAAAAGGAAAAAAGAATTATTAGAGAAGTTGTGTGCTTGCAGAAAAACAAAAAAGATGCAGATAATGATGCAGAAAAAGTGTATAAAATAGAAAACGGTGAGAGAGAAAAAAGGGTGCAATTTGTGCCACGTGTCGGCCAACGATAGGCCGCGTCAAATCGCGTCATTTTCCAACCGCGTCATGCAAACATTTCCCATTTTCTTCCATGTTTCACGTTTCCTCTCTCACTCATTATATGGTTTATTGTCGTATCTTTCTATACGCCCTTACTCCATTTGGTCTCTTTACATTCATTTCCGTCAGACCCACTAATGCTGTGGGGCTTACCAACTCATTTGGCCCGCCGAGTGCCAAACCAATGGAGTCATAATTGCTACACTTAAAAGGACAAAATTAACCTTCTCTTATTTCTTGGGCCCCCAGGAGCGGTCTGTACAAGATTTTATGTAGTTTCAGAATTAAGTAAAGAGGAGCTGGTGAGAGAGAATATAGAAAATACATGTCATATAAAGATTTAAATACCAACATAAAGTGAAGTGACTGATCATTATAAATACTCATATACATCTTCACTTTTAATTGGTTGAGAAACAAATAATTATACTTACTCATGAAGTATTTAAAATTTCTCAGAGTGTATGCATCTTTCTTTATCGTTCTCAGCTTTATAAAATTATATTCGTGTGAAAATTATTTTTTTCATATAGTAAAAAAGCAATAAAAGTGAAAAACATGAGATAAACCTTCTTTGACAAATGTCTAGAGTGAAAAATGTGAATTATAATAAGAAAATAAATGCTCTTTGATTTGTATGTGTTAGCTTTTAGTGATAATGATTAATTTACCTTTAATTTCAAAGATGAAAGAACTCATACCATGAGAAAAGGTATTTACGTGTATTTTTAGACATAAAGAGAAAATAAGGGATCCAAACATAAAAAAAAGAAGCTATTGTTTAGTTATCTCATGTATGTGCACATATTAAGAGAAAAAGTTGTCAGGTCATAGTTTAACTGATACAGAAATAATAGATTTTATTCAAAGTTTTTCGCTCGAGTATTGACATTCACAATGTAGAATTCTAAATTTTTTTATCTGTTCTGACATACTGTAACAAGTTTAGGTTTAAACATCTACTAAACACCAGGTTCTCTGCCTGATATTCACTGGTCGTTGAGCACTTTTTTGCCTTTCTCAAATTATTTGATGCTAGAAAGTGGATCCGTTGAGTTCATAATTTAGTGTACAAACTTTATTGAGTCGCAAAATTTTACAAAAATGAATCAAATGAAATTATAATAAAATATTAAAATTCATCATCATAATATGTTCCAAATTAGGTGAGGATATCCGGTCTCTAATGCGAAAGGATGTGATCTCATGTCCGCCTTTTCTCTCACCCTACTGCCCACTGTTTGACACGTGACAGCAGAAAGTGGTGAGGTTAGGTGCGGATGACCCTCATCTAGCCATACCACCCTCTTCTGTCACGTGTCGGTCGGTGAACACTGATGTAAAGGGAAAGTATGTGAAGAGATCGGATCTCTAATGCAAAAGGGTTGATATTTTGGGAATGGTGTGGAGTTAGATAATATTCAAAAGATCTGAATGCATTATGTTTGACAGCTCATTGTATGGTTCATCTTCGGTCCTACAAAATGTGTAGGGATGTAAATTAGATTTCCAAAACTTACTAATATGAGTTTGTCATATCACAAGAACAGCACAGGAAGCCCATTGACACACAAGGGTTGACAGCTCATTGTATTTTGATGAGAGAGTGGGTTCTCCCTCCACCTGTACCAGAGGCCCCTTAGCCAAGTATGATGTAAATCGAAGAATATGTTCTACCGACAGCTCATTGTAATTATGGCTCTACGTTGTGTCTGATAGCAGCTTTCATTTTCAGGTTTTGGGTGTATTGGCTGCCAGTATTCCCAGAATCACATATCCCACCATCTTTTCAATCAATGTTTCCCAAAATTAATGAATATATAAATAAATAGATTAGTCGCAATCGTGAGGCACGAGGACGTTATGATTTCTTGAAATTAGAACAATGGGATGAATGCCAGCTCGGATGAAGGAGGAGTTGATGATTTATTTGGTGTCGTCTTCTTCATAGAGCTAAGGACTGCTACCATACTAGTATCTTCCGGAGAGGGTCGCGGAGGGGGGGGGGGGGATGGCTGCTAGCATAACATCTTTACCGGAGGAGGATAGAGGGGGGCAGCAAAGATAGAAGTAGAGAGGGGTATTATCAGTCAAAAGTTAAAGCTCGGCCAGCGGAGTGGTGGTGAAAGAAGAAAGTTGGATGGGGAAGAAGATATCATAGGGAGAATTTAGAGGGCATTTTGGTCAGAAATTATGATATTAACTACAACAACCATATCTATTATTTATCTCCGCAACATCAATAACTATTCCGTCAACACCAATAGATATCATTAGAGTTTGGAGAGGGTGAAGGCACTCTATCCCAAGAAATAGTGAGCTTGATTCCAGTAAGAATCACGGCTCTGTATGGACACAATAATAGAAATATGACATGTTATTGTATTAATGAAAAAATTTAGTAAATAAATATTAATATTTTTGATATTAAAATAGTAAGAATCATGTATATGTATAAATAATGAAAGAGAAGGATAAAAATATAATAATTAGTTTTATGTTTGGTCTATGTATATCCAGGGTGATTTATCGCATGAAGCATAATAATTGTGGCTAAAATTTGGTCGGAAATTATTAATTTATTTTACAATTACAGAGGTGTTATTTCAAATTTCAAAGAAGAGAAGGTCTATGTGTTATTTCTCCCGCATTATAAAAAAGTAATTTCTCTTCTCTCTCTCTTTTTCTTTTGTTAATTGATGAACTTTTCCACTTGATATGTCATTTTCCAATGTTTCACCTTTCTAAGTTCTCTAACTCATTATTTCGTTATTTCGTGAAGTAGTATCGTGTCCTTTCATTTTGTTTGAAAAGTTACTTTGATTGGAAAAACTGTGTTCTCTTGAATCATTTGTTCATTTATAATATGAAAATACTTACTTGTTTAATAAATTTTTTTTGTAATATCTTACGTATCCCGCATTTTTTGCATGGGCTATTCTTAAGAGTTGAACTTTAAAAAGTGTACATTCTATGCATATTAAAATATTGCTAAGTACAATTATTTGTATGAAAAAAATAGCATGAATATCATGATACGCAAGCTTCCATTCCGTACCATGACGGCTTTTTTTTTTTTTTTT
>AP025048.1:8772360-8789131 GCA_036186865.1 Eustoma russellianum | reverse complement strand
CTTTTTTTTTTTTTTTTTGAAATACCATGACGGCTTGGTTTAGTAATATTTGGTTGATCCAATCAATGTCTCGTATCATATTTTTGTTGGAAACAATCAATCCTGTACCAAGACGCAGTCGTACAACGTGTGCATATGAAACAAAATAAATCAAACCCGGGGCGAGTCGAAGACTCTGTCCTTAAGACGTATTGCTCCGGTATACTGTGTCCAACCGGTGTGAGCAATCGTCTCCCAGGATACAACGGGTACCTGTTCAGTTGAGCGGCACTGCTGAACTTGAACTCCTTCGAATGCTTAGAGTGTCCTGACTTCTCCCGGGCAGTATGCAAGATTCACGTGCTATGAATGCAGAATGCGTTGAAATGCTAAGAGCTTAAGGTGTGTCTCAAATGAACACCCTTAGCCCTCTTTATATAGGGGAGTCGGTTGGAGGACAAGGTACCGTGACCGTTGGATCAAAATCGAAGTTTGATTTAGACCGTTAGATTAAAACCTCCTATCTAGATTAGGAAGATTTAATCTCAGCCTTTAGATCGAAGATAAATTAGCAGGTTTAAACCTGGACCGTTAGATGGAAACCATATTCGGTTAAGCGGTTAAGACGGTTTAAATCTCGGCCGTTAGATTAAAGCTATCTTCCCTGCCACCGTTAGATCACAACAGATTGATCTTATTTTAAACCGGAGGATAGTGTTAGTTTCAAGTTTGAAACCTAACCGCACAATCAAAATGATTCTGCCCGCTGTCAGACTTCGATCGATCACATCGATCGATCGAAGTGACATCGATCGATCAATGTGATCGACTGATGTCTGACTGAGTACATCATTCGATCAACTTGATCGATCTAAGTGACATCGATCGATCAAAGTGATCGATCGATGTCCTCTGATTGACTTAGATCGATCTACCAAGAGACCGAAGTCCTCTGATCCACTTCGATCGATGACATCGATCGATCGAAGTCATCGATCGATGTCCGTCAGATGCTTTTTACGCCACATGGACACATCACCCATCCATAACATTTCCATCTACTTTGAGCATTAATTTCACATTCACACAATACCATAATTGAGTGAGTCCACATCCTAACATTAACTACTTGTCACGTAGATAATTAAGGATTCATTAGTTTTCGATTTCATTATCGGAAACTCATTAAGCTCAAAGTACGTTGCTCAATCAAGTTTGCAACATTCATCAACGGGCCTAAGCCCAAATCTTCAATCTCCAACGATGGGCCAAAGCCCAACCTTAAATTCTCCAACAATTTTGTCATGATTTTATAAATAATCTAATTCAATAAATCTAATATAAAAAATTAACTATGGAAAGCAAACATTCAATCTGATATTATTCATTTTAATAATTGTATAGTGTTTATCGAAAATAAGATAATAATTTTCTAACAATATTGTTATTATTTTATATGAATGTTATCATTCGTATGACAAAAAGTAAGAATGAACGAAGGATGCTACGATTTTACTATACTGAGAAAAAGAATATGTTAAGACAGAAAATAATAACGTGGCAAGTTATTGTTCACAAAAGTGACTTACATAACAGTACACGCGTATGCCATTAGAGACAGACATTTAATTACACATACAAATATATTATATCATATATATAATTGTTCCGGTTCAATTAATAAATGTTAAACAATAAAGTTTTCAATAAAGATCTCCCCCAAACTCATATATTATTCTAATTTAGATTATGTATCTTAAGATGTTTTTGGAGATTCACGTCTCATTATTGTGCAATTATAAATGCATACCATCTTGTGCCGGGTACAAAAATAAGTGGCTCCCGATATTGTCCGTGCAAATATCTACCTCATGTTGATCACCAACCTCAAGCATCCCTCACACCCCGGTCTAACGAGACAGCTGGAAGGATGTAAATCAGACATTCATCGATTCGCTCAGAAAGAGACACTGTGCCTACAGACTTACAAAAACCTACCATCAAGGCTTCCCGTTGGAGTCTGAAGATTACTCCCTCACTGCAGGTTGCAAGATTTCCCCACAGCTGGTCCCCAAGTCTTCAACAATGCCTAAAGTAGCCCCCAGAATATCTCAGGCTGACAGTTTAGTCCCTCATCTCCCAGTTCCACCTAAATAAGTCCAACAGTCTATCATAACGTCCACAGGAGTCTTTAATTTTTTTCCCTTACCCCAATCGGCCTTGCAGGTTTCAAAAAGTACACCCAGCCTAGTTCCTTGTCCACAGCTTGGATTTTCGACTGTGGGGCCACCGATACAATGACCAATGACCCAAGTGATTTTACATCCCTCTCGAGTCCATATAAGACTCATATTGAGACAGCCAATGGGTAATTGATGCCTGTCCATGGGGGAGCCTTCGTTCAAATTTTACCACATGTGAACCTCTCGAATTGTCTATATGTGACATCCCTATCATCAAAATTGTTATCGTTAAGTCATGTCACTAAAGAGCTTAATTGTGTCGCGCTTATTTATCCGCATTTTTGCCTTTTGCAGGACATACTTACGAAGGAGATTACTGGGCATGGCACTGGACGCAACGGTCTCTACTACGTTGATGAGGTTGCTCAACAGGGCCGGTCCAAGCTTGCTCGCAGGACAGTTGATCGACAATTATGGCTATGGCACTGCCGTTTGGGTCATCCCTCGATAAGTTATTTGAAGTTTTTATTTCCTCAGTTATTTCCTGATAAACATGTATCTCTTCAGTGTGAAACATGTATCCAAGCTAAACATCACCGAGCTACTTTTTCCCCTAATAATACTCGAGTTAACACAATTTTTTTCTTAATTCATTCTGATGTATGGGGTCCAGCACATGTGTCTAATCACCATCAATTTCAATATTTTGTTTTATTTATTGATGATTTTTCACGGATGGCCTGGGCATACTTTCTCCGTCACAAGTCTGAGGTACCTGAAAAATTTATTCACTTTTACAACCTTGTTCAGACCCAGTATACATCAACTATTAAAATTCTTCGATCAGATAATGGCACCAAATATCTTCCCCTTGTACCCTTGTTTCAGCAACATGGCTTGATTCATCAGACAACTTGTCCACATACTCCACAACAAAATGGAGTGGCAGAGCGAAAGAATCATATCATCCTCGAAATGACACGAGCAATGTTATTAGAGTCCCATGCTCCTAAATATCTCTGGCCTGACGCCGTTGGCACCGCTGTCTACCTACTAAACCGTCTTTTGACTAAAGCTCTAGATCATCAATCCCCGCTCCAGGTACTCTCCATCCAGGTGAATATTCCTCCCGTACTTACCCTCCCTCCTTGGATTTTTGGGTGTTAAGTGTATGTCCATGTTCCCAAAACTGAGCGGTCCAAACTAGACCCGCGTGCTAAAAAATGTGTGTTTGTTGGGCATGCTAGCCATCAAAAGGGCTACAAATGTTATAATCCATCTACTCGTAAGCTGTATACTACTATGGATTGTACATTTCTAGAATCAGATTATTACTTTGCACCTCAAGTCGGGTCTCAGGGGGAGTCTAGGGATGAGCCATCCTCTTTTGAGTGGTTACATAGTCTTGATCGTCGAGAAGTTGTCCAACATGAGCAGGCGGGTGGCGCCACCGAGCTGACCTTGCTCAATGGAGTAGAAGCCGAAGCGACAGTGTCTATTCCTGAGGCATCTACTTTGGAGTGTGTTCTCCAAGAGGCAAGTGCTCTGGCCACTGAAAATATTCCCTCCGATCTATGTGAAAATCAAAATACCAGTGCCCTTAATGAAAGACAGGGACGGGTGCTGCCACCACGAACAAACAGGAGAGTTCCACCAGAACAATACTCTCCGGAGCAGAATTGTAGACCTTCCAGATACCCAGTGAATCAGGGTCAGGCCCTGGTAGTCTATTCAGAGCCCATTCCCCGGACGGTGCAAGAGGCCAGAAAGAGCAGAGAGTGGCAGGCAGCTATGAAAGTTGAGATGGAAGCGCTAGTAAAAAATGAAACATGGGAGAGGTGCATGCTTCCAGACGGAAAAAAACCAGTGAGTTGCAAATGGGTGTTCACCGTCAAGTATAAAGCAGATGGATCAATTGAAAGATATAAAACAAGACTGATGGCCAAGGGTTACACTCAGACGTACGGAATCGATTATGCCGAGACATTCTCACCAGTTGCAAAAATCGATACAATCCGGGTGATATTTTCCTTAGCTGCAAATAAAGATTGGCCTTTGTATCAGTTTGATGTAAAAAATGCATTTCTTCATGGAGAATTGAAAGAAGAGGTGTATATGGAGGGTCCTCTTGGTTTCTCTAGTGACTTCAGAGAGGGGGAGGTGTGCAGGTTATAGAAGGCGCTGTGTGGTCTCAAACAAAGTCCACGAGCATGGTTCGGAAGGTTCACTATGGCTATGAAAAAGAATGGCTATTAGCAAAGTAACGCAGATCATACACTCTTCTTAAAACATCGGGAAGGAAAGGTAACTTGTCTTGTTATTTATGTTGATGATATGATTATCATTGGAGATGATTTAGAGGAAATAGCGTGGCTACGAGAAAGGTTATTCGCAGAGTTTGAGATGAAGGACTTGGGAAATCTCAAGTATTTCTTGGAAATTGAGGTTGTTCGATCAAGCCAAGGAATTCTGATATCACAACAAAAGTATATTATTGGCATGCTGACTGAAATTGGAATGCTCGTGTGTAAACCTGCAACAACTCCAATGGCGGTGAACCAGAAGTTACACATCGAAAAAGACGGTCCAGTAGTAAATCAAGAACAATATCAGCGGTCGATGGGTAAGTTGATCTATTTGTCTCATACGCGTCCAGACATAGCATATGATGTAGGTGTTGTCAGTCAATTTATGCATCATCCACAAGAGGAGCATATGGTAGCGGCAAAGAGGATTGTGAGGTACCTAAAAGGGACCGCAGGACATGGGATCTTATTTAAAAATCATAAACACTTGGATGTGGAAGTGTTCATTGATGCAGACTGGGCAGGTGATCCAAATGATAGACGTTCTACTTCTGGGTGCTTTACATTTGTGGGAGGAAATTTGGTTACTTGGAAGAGCAAAAAGCAAAAAATAGTGGCATTGTCTAGTGCAGAGGCTGAGTTTCGGAGAATTGCGAAGGGGGTCATAGAAATCTTGTGGATAAGAAGGTTAATGGACGAATTAGGTCTACCGGTGAAACAACCAGTGAAGTTGATGTGTGATAATAAGGCTGCAATTAGCATATCGGAGAATCCAGTCCAACACGATCGAACAAAACATATTGAGGTGGATAGACACTTTATAAAGGATAAGCTAGAAGAAGGGATTATCAAGCTAACGTTTGTTAGATCTGAGGATTAGCTTGCTGACATACTTACTAAGGCCGTCACTGGGAGGTTTTTCGATTGCGTATTATTCAAGTTGGGAATTAGGGGCTCCAATGCCCAACTTGAGAGGGAGTGTTAGAAAGGATAAGATTTGAGGATAAGATTTGTTTAAATTGATTTGTACATATTAAAGATATGATTAGCTGTGATTGAGTTTGTAGTTAGTTAAGATTGGGATTTAATCCAAATCAAATCCCCCAAATCATGTAACTTACCATAAATGGATAGAGGACGTGTACTATTTATGTAGAGGTGTACCGAAAGAAAATGCAATGAAGAAAATTGTTTTTTCTCATTCCCATTTTATGTTTTCTATCAGTTTAGTAGGGGAAACTATACCTGACAAGTAGATTTATAGAAAACGACATATGTGGTCTAGTGTTACTTGAAAGGTATATGAATACATCAATTGTATTGAAATATCATACTTTATTACTAAGCATCTCCTCGTTTTTATCACATGGTCTCTTTCCATAGAAGAGAAAATCGTACTATTTACAGTTTCATGTGTTTTAGAAACTTTTAATATCTAACGCCACAAACTTTAATCCTTACTGACATATGCATTGTAAATGAATATCTTTTTGTAAGAAAATATGAAATTATTATTGTAAATTCAGAATATGTTCCACGAAACAAGTTGCTCATATATGTAGTTTCTATATTATATACCTAATCAATAAAATTTTAGCGTCAACTGCGAAATAGTCTAACTTAGAAAAGTTATAATTAAGTCTCAAACAATCTTCAAATTTATTTTCTTCCATCTCACTTTGTTGTCTCAAATATTTTTATAAGCTTTTTATATGTTTGTTGTTGTATATATGTTCTAATCAATGTAAGTTTTTTCTTTTCTTGGTTGTGTTGTACACTATACCACCGGTCAAGTTTAGTAATCTAAAAACAATAGTCAAGACGTCATGTTTGAATCTAAACACAGTTATAAATACGGTGTATGTGTTTGGAAATATGTGATACATGTAGATAAGAACTGCAAACAAACACCAGTTAATATCCAAATGGGTTCAACCAATTTTTCTGAAGCAGCAGAAATGGATGCTGCTTTGACAGCCCTAAAATTGACTACTATTGCTGCTCTACCTATGGTTCTTAACACAGTTATCGAGCTTGATCTCCTAGAGTTCTTGGCTAAAGCAGGTCCTGAAGCCGGTTTCTCGGCTTCGGATCTAGCGGCTCAGGTTTCGGCTAAGAATCCTGATGCCGCGGTCATGCTAGACCGAATGCTTTGTCTTCTTAGTAGCTTCTCTGTACTCAACTGTACTGTGAAGCATATGCCGGACGGCGCAGTGGAGAGGGTATATGGTCTAGCTCCGGTGGGGAAGTACTTCACTAAAGACAAGAACGGGGGATCTATGGCGGGGCTATTGCTCTTGACTCAAAATAAGACAACGTTGGGAAGCTGGTGAGATTTTAATCCTATATTTGCGTACAACGTTATTGCAAACATGTTTTATTATGCGGTTTAAATATTTGTTACGTTACACATAATTTATGATATACAAAACAAGCGATGTAGTCATACTATTTGTTGCTTATTTCATTCTCTCCACGTTAGATTTCCTGTGTATCATTAATTTTATTTATTTTTTAAAATTCTGCCATGGTTTTTATTAGCCGACAGAAGCTAATAATTAAATCACATTATACTTTGACAAATTTTGAATTCTTGATTGACTAAATCCTATCAATAGAAAACATAATAATAGGACACACCTTTATTTGCACACATTCATCAGTATTAGATGTCACTTAAATTTTATTTTATTAGTTTATAAATACTTAATAGTTACTCATTAATCATCATAAAACTTGTGATACTTTAGTCTTTTCTAGACAAAAGGGAGACTTTTGAATTTGGGTTTAAATGTGTGCTTGGGGTCACCAAAGGGCATGAGTCTACCCTGGCGATCGTTTGATTCAAGTATGGATTTAAACCAATGGCTGCAAGAGAGATTTTCGTCAAGATTTTATTCAAAACGTTTCTATCAGCTTTTTAATTTTTAATTCCAGAACTATTTGATTGACTTGATAAAATAAATCTCTACAAGGGGGTCGTCTAAATCTACCTTTTTTGGAAGTATGAAGCATAGTTCTTATTAAAAAAAAATCTGTTTGACCGAAAGAAACATGACTCTTGGTGGTGACTATGACCATATAATAATATAGTATACTTATATACATATTTTCAAGCCTAGTAATACTGGATCAGCCCTAGTTTTTAACAACTTTATTCGTTTTTCTTCAATAAAAGTGTTACAACACTAAGGAAATACAAGTAAAAAACCACGCACATGTTACCCTCCTATCCCCTTTGAATAAAATTTAGTTAGGCAAACGGAAGAAATTCTCCATTGCCGGCTTCATCTGCAATTGCTTCCCTATTCTATTTCATAGTCATGACAATGATGGTGAGAATTCATTACAATAATTTTTTTTTTGTCTTATACCACGGTTATCAACATACCATATTTAGTATATGTAGTAGTTTGATAAAAACTCAATACACATAGAAGGACGTCATTTCATGTGACAGAAAATTATTTTCCAAAGAATATGACAACTCTGACTATAAAGATAATTAAATAATTTACTGACTTTGAATAATTTAAAGTCATCCTTTTATACTGTGTGTTTGACCAACTTGGAAAAAAATAAAAGAAAAGAAAATATAGATCAAAAGAATAAATGAACTTTGATCACCTATCCGGAGTTGACAAATGAAAGACAATGGTTTAATCTGCAGGCATTATTGCAAAGAGGCCATCCTTGAAGGAGAACACCCTTTCAAAAGAGCCTATGGGATGAATCTATTTGAGTACCTAGGAAAGGATTCATCACTTCGCCAGGCATTTAACAATGCGTTATACGATTACTCAGGTGTCCTCATAAACAAAGTTCTTGAGGTTTATGATGGCTTTCAAGGCCTTCAAACTTTAGTAGATATGGGTGGAGGACTAGGAGCTACACTCAGTATAATTGTGTCTAAGTATCCTGGAATTAAAGGCATTAACTTCGACTTGCCTCATGTAGTCAAAGACGCCCCTTCTTATCCAGGTACCTCCTAAATTCTATTTAGAGAATCATTATTACAACCGTTGTGTTTCCATTTCCAATGGAGTCAATGACACATTCTTGCTTGACTTTGAAATATGATGAAATAAAGCAAAATGACTCAATAAGTTGGCTGTGCTTGTTATATTGTGAAGTAGCAGTTGATCGACATAGCTTGACGCATCATTATGGGTTATCAAGGACCAACTTCTGTGTGTTTCTAACACATGGACATGGTTGTGTAAATCCGACCTCCCATACCCCGCCATAGACGGAAGCCTTTAAGGCAATGGATACTGCTGTTGTTGTTGTATTCTTGCAACAGTTGACAAGTTTCTTTTTATATATATGTATGTATGTATGTGCACGCATGTGTATATATGTATATATAAAATCTGCTTTTATTTCTTTCTGTTCTTCTCACTTTTTTGTGGGATTTGTCGCAGGTGTGGTGCATGTTGGCGGGGATATGTTCAAGAGTGTTCCGAAAGGCGATGCCATTTTCATGAAGGTCACTATTTAGGACATTTCTTATATTCGATATGGGTCATCGGGAAACAACCTTTGTGTGTTTCTAACACATGAATATGGTTGCATAGATCCGACTTTCCATACTCCGCCATAGGCGGGAGCCTCTATGGCGATGGGTAGTGTTGTGTCTTGTATTCAATATGATTACAGTACCCATCCACAAGACAGTTACTAAACAATGGCAATCTCCCTTAAAGTTATTACTTATGTGAATCTCATTTGCAGAACATTTTGCATAATTGGAGTGATGAAGAATGCGTGCGGATGTTGAAGAAATGTTATGAATCATTACCCGAGAATGGGAAGGTTATTATCGCGGACCATATTTGTTATAGCCAGAAAAAAAAAAAGGGAAACGTGTGAAAATGGGGGGGGGGGGGTTGTAACCGTTCCCCCCCTAAATTAGCGCTGCTGAAACGTTAAGAAGAGGGATAAGGGGGAAACGGGAATCAGAACGCAAAAGGAGAAAAAAAAATAAAAATAAACAAAAGAGAAAAGCAAAGGGAAGGGGAGATCACGCAGGAAGAAGAGGAAAGGGAAGAGAAGGGAGAAGAAAGAAGAAGAAGTAAAGAGGTTTTGTTTATTTGGTCTACAATTGAGGTAGGTTCCTTTTCCCCCTCCATTTGGTGCAAATTCAAGCATGCTATAGTGGTATATTATGTGTTTTTGCTGTTTTATTTGTTAAGATTCATACTGTACTGTTGATTCTGTGAGAAGCATGAAAGTTGCAGTGTATACTCTGGTTTGCGTACTTTTGATGTGATTTTAGGGAAAAATTTGATAATCAAAATGGCACATCTTTAGGGTTTTAGTTGTTGATTTGGCCTTAGGGTAAGTTCCCATAGACTGGGAATAGGTTGAAATGTAGATCGGGGTCGAAAAACGGTGGCCGGAGGCCGCCGGAAGTGGCCGCGCGTGGCAGCCACGCGCGCAAGGAGGCGCACGCGCCTCTGGGGGTTACGCTGGAACTGGAAACCAGCAATTAATTGTTTTAAAAAAAAACAAAAAAGGGAATAAAGGGCAAAAAGGGCCGAAGGGCCTGGAGGGTGGCAAAGGGGCCGAAGGCCCTGAGTGAGGGTCAGCTGGTCTTAGCGGGCCGGTTGCTCTTGCAGCAGCCTGGCCCAAAATCCGTTCCACATAAAAAAAAAAAGAAGAAGAAGAAAAGAGGGCTGGCAGCTTCGCGGACCGGGCCGAATGGCCAACGGTCCGGGCCAGTTGTTGTCGGCCCAATAAGCTATAAGGTATAAAAAAAAAAGGGGATTTCTGAGGCAGGCCGGTCCCTGGCGGGCCGGACTCGGTGCGAACGCGGGCTGGGAAAGGGCTGGTAGGAAAAGAATAGGGCCAGCACAAGTTTTATTTTCTTAAAATCTTTTGTATAATTTCTGAAATGTTATAATAGTTATTTAATTAATTTTAAATGGTAATAATTATAGGAAAAATATAAATAAATATCAGAAAATTATAAATAAATTCCAGGAATTATAGAATGCTGAAATTAAATTATTTTCACTAAATTTCAGTAATTGTGATAATCTATTTAATTTGGATAATCAGGTAATAAATAGGAATAAATTAAGGAAAAATAGGGAAAAATATAGAAAAAGCACAATAAATACATATAAGCCATAGAATAATAATTTTAACCTCAAACAACATTAACTCATTATTTGAAGAATAAATGAACATAGATTTGAGTGCCGGAGGATGGTAAGGATGGGCCAGGGGCCTCAGGCGATTGTATTGTTTGCATTCATGGCACGTGCATTTGCATGATGGTGGATCGTGACGTACGGGTCACGGGCGCTCAGGATGGTGTACGGTGGCGGGGCCAAGTACACTCAGGATGGTGACTGTGGGTGGGTACGACTCACAGCCGCTCAGTTAGGTCCCGGGATCATGCATTGCATGGCGGAGATATTGGCATTTTGGTGTGACATGACCTTGTTGCGTGTGACATACATAGTAGGACATGCATCACGATGTTGCGCATTCTTTAACTGGAATGAATTACTTTCTCGCGTTCGTATGATTATGTGATATCATGTTCTATGTGCTATGTGCTATGTCATTATTGTATGTTTGTCTTGTACTACTTGGAGGCGGGTGTCTACTGAGTGATTTCCCAGTCACTCACCCCTACTTCCCCCCCCCCACCAGGTGAGCAGGAAGAGACTTTTGATTATGTCTTTGTTGAGGACGGGGCCGATACCGTGGAGTGGGCAGATTGATGGCCGCATTTAGGACTCAGGACGATCTTGCGGGCATTTGTTATTATCCTGTTGGGATTTCATTAGTCACTATTCTGATTAGACAGTTAGCACATCGATGCTATTGTTAGTACTGATTCAGTGTTTTATTGAGACAGTTCTTTTGTTTATGAAGTTTAATTAATTGTAACTCGTTTCCGCGCAAAAAAAAAAGAAAAAAAAAATTTCTACGGTATTTCGAACAGGTAGAAAGGCGACTCGACGCTTTGTATTCTCCTCAGTGAGATACGGCGGGTGCACCGTTCTCGATGTTAGGGTTCGGGAGCGGGGCGCTAAAGGTGGTATCAGAGCCGAGGCTTCAGATCCGCCTCGGGAACGCAGGATTAATTAGATCACCTAGACATAAGCTATGATCTTTCCTAGAAACGATAATATGACCTTAATAAAGGAAGTAGACCTAAGTCATGATCGGGCTAAGGGAGGTGTGTGCCGATGGTGAGCTTTTCTTGTTTGTTAACGTTCTATATCGAAATCGATTATTTATTTTTATTTATTTATTTACTGACCTGCTTGTCTTGCATGAACTCGAACACCAGGAAAAAAAAAATGCCTCACGACGTGAGCCAGCAGGAAATGGAGGGCACGACGGTGACGACCACCAGGGTCAGGGGGCGATACCCCAAGTTCTTGCAGACACACTAGCCACCCTGACTACCTTGGTGGCCCAGCAGCAGGTACAGATGGCTCACCTGCAGCAGCAGCAGCAGGAGCAGCAGCAGCAGCAGCAGCCACCATCACCACCACCCCTGGGACTTCGATTCTATTATAGAGAGATGCAGCACTCCCGGGTACCGATGTTTAGGGGTACTAACCGGCCGGAGGAGGCCGAGATCTGGCTCGAGAATGTGACAGAGCAGTTGAGATTACTGCAGGTGCCGGATGAGTTGAAGGTGGAGGTGGTAGTTCCATTCTTCGAGGGTGATGCTAGGGATTGGTGGCTTGGCGTACAGCGTAGACTGACCCCACAGTTGACTTGGGCCCAGTTCAAGGAAGAATACGAGAAGCACTATATTCCCGAGAGTGCTTTACAGAGGAGGATGACTGAGTTTCAGCTGCTTACACAGGGGTCCATGACTGTGGATCAATATTCAGAGAGATTTCATGCCTTGGGGAAATACATGCCTTCCGTTATGGATAACGAGAGGGCAAAGATGTCCAAGTTTAAGACAGGACTGAGTTCTCGCATTCAGACTTTGATTATTTGTGCGAGGGCCGGGGACATTCGAGGAGTTACTGGAGGTGTGCCGTGATGCGGAGAGTGACCTCAGGAGGGTTGCAGCAGAGGACCGAGCAAAGAGGCCACGTGAGGAGTATCGTTCTGGGAGATCAGGCAGATGGCTGAAGGTACCACGCCGCCAGTAGCCAGGACACTCCTACCGACCACCACAGCAGCAGAAACCATTTACTCAGCCCCTTGCCATTGAGGGACCAGCAGCGACTTATGCACAGCCGATTAGGGCCGTGGCACCCACCCCACCATGTGCTCAGTGTGGGCGCCTACACCTAGGCCAGTGTTGGAGGAATAGAGACGTCTGTTACAGATGCGGCACTCCTGGGCACTTTGCCAAAGACTGCCCCGAGCAGGGACAGGCACCCCCACCTCAGCAGAGCCAGCCACAGCAGAAGGGGAGGCCAAAGACGAATGCCCGAGTACATGTCATGTCGCACGCCGATGTCGAGGACACCAGCGACGTCGTAGCAGGTACACTTTAATTAAGTGTCATAATCCGAATTTGTTTTAAGTACTTCTCTGTCTGTGGTTATGTGTTATAAGTATAACCCTGCCCATGTTAGGTGAGATACTGATTAACAAGGTCCCAGTCTACGTTCTTTTCGATAGTGGGGCCAGCCATTCATTTATCGCCAGGAGGGTTGTTAAGAGTCTAAATATTCCACCAGAACGATTGGAGATCCCTTACCGTGTCCAAACCGCTGGTGACCAGGTGATCGTATCGCACTATCAGTGCCGAGATTGTTCGATGGAGATTAATGAATTGGAGTTCACGGCGACTCTGATACCTATTCAAATGCAAGATTTTGATATTATTCTGGGCATGGATTTTCTGGCTAAGCATGAGGCCAAGATCGACTGTCGTGAGAAACAGGTCCGTATGCAGACACAGAATAAGCAGGAAACCACTTTTCAAGGGGACTACAAGCTTCATAAGGCGCCTAAGAAGATCTACATGAATGCAGCGCAGGCACACAAGGCATTGAGGAAAGGTAATCAATGTTTTCTTGTATATGTTATTGGTGCAGAAAAGGAGGTACCCTTGATAGACTCGATACCGGTGGTGAATGAATATAAGGATGTATTTCCCGAAGAGCTGTCAGGACTACCGCCCAGTCGGGAGGTAGAGTTTGAGATTAATTTACTGCCAGGTGCGGAGCCAATATCGAAGGCACCGTACAGAATGGCTCCGGCGGAGTTAAAAGAACTGAAAGAGCAGCTACAGGAGTTACTGGACCGGAAATTCATTCGACCCAGCGTTTCACCATGGGGAGCTCCAGTCTTGTTTGTGAAGAAGAAAGATGGCAGTATGAGACTCTGCATCGATTATCGAGAGATTAATAAGATCACAATCAAGAACAAATATCCTCTACCCCGGATTGAGGACCTCTTCGATCAGTTAAAGGTACCTGTAAATCAATGTAATTCAAATTACTACCGTAAAAAAAATTTACAATTGACTCATCAACTTTGGCATCATTCAGGGAGCTAAAGTATTCTCCAAGATTGATCTTCGTTCTGGATATTATCAGCTGAGGATTAAAGCAGGGGATGTACGAAGACTGCTTTTCGCACTAGATATGGCCACTACGAGTTTTTAGTGATGCCATTCGGTCTGACTAATGCTCCCGCGGCCTTCATGGACTTGATGAATACGGTGTTCAGAGACCAGCTTGATAAGTTCGTGGTGGTCTTTATCGATGACATTCTGATCTATTCTCCGAATGAGGAATTGCACGAAACACATTTGCGAGAGGTTCTGGAGGTACTCAGGCAAAAGAAGCTATACGCCAAGTTTAGTAAATGTGAGTTCTGGTTGAAGAGCGTTGCTTTCTTGGGACATGTGGTTTCGGAAGAAGGAATTTCTGTGGATCCCAAGAAGATTGAGGCTATTACAGAGTGGCCCAGACCGACTAATGTGACGGAAGTGAGGAGTTTCCTGGGTTTGGCCGGCTACTACCGGAAGTTTGTAGAAGGGTTCTCAGCTATTGCGGTGCCACTGAGCAGGTTAACTCAGAAAAAGTCGAAATTTGTATGGACCGCTGAGTGTGAGCAGATTTTCGCAGAACTAAAAAGACGATTGACGACAGCCCCTATACTTGCTCAACCCTCAGGTTCGGAAGGGTTCATCATCTATAGCGACGCATCGAAGAATGGGCTAGGTATGTGCATAAGACTTCGAGTAAGCTGATATATGTTACTACCTGGTCTAATCTCTTTCTTTTCAGGATGTGTCCTGATGCAGAATGACAAGGTGATTGCATATGTTTCACGCCAGTTGAAGCCATATGAGCGGAATTATCCGACTCATGACCTGGAGCTAGCTGCCGTAATTTTCGCACTTAAGATTTGGCGTCATTATCTTTATGGAGTGAAGTGCGAAGTATTCACGGATCATAAGAGTTTGAAGTACTTATTCACTCAGAAGGAGCTGAACATGCGACAAAGGAGATGGCTTGAATTGTTAAAAGACTATGATTTGACTATCAGCTACCATCCAGGGAAGGCGAACCGAGTTGCGGACGCGCTGAGTAGAAAGTCCAGTCATGCCGGACAGACGCCGCTGGAGAGGGATATGGCTGAGTTAGATCTTGATATCGTAGAGTCCACAGCTAACGTCCTAGCAGCACTGATTATTACTCCCTCTCTAGTTGAGCAGATCAAGGAGGCACAGAAGGGAGATGTAGCGCTTTGCGGGATCCGAGAGAAGATGATGACTAACCAGGTTGATGGATTTCAGATACATGATGACGGTAGTTTATGGTTCCAGGGGAGACTGTGTGTCCCTGAGGATGAGGAGCTTAGAAGGGCAATACTGAAGGAGGCGCACAATTCAAAGTTGTCTATCCATCCGGGGGCCACAAAGATGTATAATGACTTGAAGAAACACTATTGGTGGAACGGTATGAAGAGACATATAGCCGAGTTCATTGAAAGATGTCTAGTATGTCAGCGAGTCAAGGCAGAACACCAGAGACCAGGAGGTTTGTTGATGCCGTTAGAGATCCCTGAATGGAAATGGGAACACGTGACAATGGATTTTGTGGTGGGTTTTCCGAGGACAAGGAATGGTAATGACATGATATGGGTGATTGTTGATCGTTTGACAAAGTCCGCACATTTTCTACCAGTGCCGAATGATGTAACTCTGGAGAGATTGGTTACACTCTATATCGACAACATCATCAGTCTACATGGCGTTCCGGTCAGTATTGTCTCCGATCGTGATTCAAAATTTACTTCCAAGTTTTGGTCAGCATGTCAGAAAAGGATGGGGACTGAACTACGATTGAGTACTGCATTTCACCCACAGACGGATGGGCAATCAGAGAGAACCATACAGACGTTGGAAGACATGCTGAGGGCTTGCGCCATCGATTTCAAAGAAAACTGGGACGGTATGATCAAATTGATTGAGTTCTCCTACAATAACAGTTATCATAGCGCCATTGGCATGGCACCATTTGAGGCACTTTATGGGCGTAAGTGTAGATCCCCTATTCTTTGGGATGAAGTGGGAGAGCGCGCTATTACAGGTCCAGAGCTAATTGAGCAAACTAAGGAGAAGGTTAAGTTGATTCGAGAGAGGCTTAAGGTTGCTCAAGACAGAAGTAAGAGTTGGGCTGACTCGAAGAGGCGTCCGTTGGATTTTGATGTGGGAGAAAAGGTGTACCTAAAGGTATCACCAATGAAGGGTGTTGCGAGGTTTGGTCTGAAAGGTAAGCTGAGGCCTCGATACATTGGTCCCTACGAGGTACTCGAAAAGATCGGTCCGTTAGCTTACCGGTTGGCGTTACCGCCGGCACTAGCCCAGGTGCATAATGTATTCCATGTATCCCAGTTGAGGAAGTACGTTCCAGATCCGAGTCATGTACTGGACACACCACCTTTAAGGATCAGACCGGATACATCATATGAAGAGACACCGGTGCGGATCATAGACCGTAAGGACCAAGTGCTAAGGAGGAGAATCATACCATATGTCAAGGTACAATGGAGCAATCACCGCGAGAACGAAGCAACTTGGGAGCTGGAGGACCAGATGCGCGAATGCTACCCCGAGCTCTTCGATTAAGGTATGTTGAATCTTTCTGGTCTCTACTAGTAAGTCATGACAAGTTTCGAGGACGAAACTTTTTGTAAGGTGGGTAGGATGTTATAGCCAGAAAAAAAAAGGGAAACGTGTGAAAATGGGGGGGGGTTGTAACCGTTCCCCCCCTAAATTAGCGCTGCTGAAACGTTAAGAAGAGGGATAAGGGGGAAACGGGAATCAGAACGCAAAAGGAGAAAAAAAAT